>CM077096.1:56869937-57452665 GCA_039513925.1 Platanthera zijinensis
TAATATGAAACAGACTCAAACCCGTAGTCCTATGACAAAAGATTAGTCCGAACTCAGCTATAGGGAAAACAAATCCCAATTAGCCAACTATCCCCAACGAGGAAACGGAGAAGTGTTCCAAGACTACAGTTAACCACTTCGGTTTGCCCATCCGTTTGCTGGTGGTAGGCGGAGGAAAATTTCAGGGTCGTACCTGTCTTCTTCCAGAAAGTCTTCCAGAAATAGCTCAAATCGTACGTCACGATCAGAGACTATGGAAGTGCGGGACCATGATACTTAAAACACTTCTCTAAAGAATAAAGTCGCCACGTGGGAGGCGTCAACGGTCTTTTGACAAGGAATGAAATGTTCAATCTTAGAGAAACGATCCACTACAACAAAAAATAAATCGAGCTTCCTCAGAGTGCGAGGAGCCCGAGAATGAAATCCATACTAATATCAAATCAGAGCCTCTCAGGGACAGGTAGAGGAGTGTATAGTCCCGTGGGCTGGCGAGTCTCTCTTTTGCGGTCTGACAAACTCGGCAATGTCTCACAACTCTAGTAACGTCTTTCTTCAGGCCGGGCCAGAAGAAGCGATCCTCAGCCAATGCAATTGTCTTATCTCGACCGAAGCGACCTGCAACTCCGCCTGCGAGAAGCTCCCAAATAAGAAAATCCCGGAGAGAGGTCTGTGGTACGCATAAGCGTGAACCCATAAATAAATATCCGTCAGAAATCGAATAACCCTCTCGACAATCGGGAGGGTCCCTCGAGAGTGCTGTGTAGATGTCCCCAAAATCAAGGCACTCTGGATAAGCGTGAACCATCTGCTCGAATCCCACAACTCGGTGTTCATGGTATGGAGAATGTTGACTTGGCGACTTAAGGCGTCTGCCGTTTTGTTCTCAACACTTGCTCGGTGCTTAAGAACATAGTGAAACTCCTGCATATATTTCACCCATTTGACGTGCCGGTGATCCAATTTCTTATGGGAGTCAAGGTATCTCAGTGCCTGATTTTCTGAATATAAAATAAACTTCTTGTGCAGGAGGTAATGTCGCTAGTAACGTAATGCCTGCATAATGGCATAGAACTCCCGATCATAATTTGAATATTTTTGTCGGGCCTCGTTCAATTTCTCGCTAAAATAAGCCACCAGGTGGCCTTCCTGGCTAAGGACTGCGCCAATCCAACTTCTGACGCATCACAAGCTACCTCAAAGGGCTTGGAGAAGTCTGGTAAGCGTAAAACTGGAGTTGTATACAGTCTCTCCTTGATCTCCTTGAAGGCTCAAGTGGCAGCCTTCGTCCAAACAAAATCGCCCTTACTCAGACAACTCGTAATAGGAGCCATGATCGAACTGAAGGCATAGAAAAATCTCATATAAAAGGTGGCAACTCCATGAAAACTACGAGCCTCATATATGTTCGTCGGGGTGGTCCACTCATGGATCTCCCTGACCTTGTCAGGATCGACTAAAATACCAGACGCCGATACTATATAACCCAAGAAATGAACGGATGTGGATAAGAACGAGCACTTTTTCAAGTTGATATAAAGATGCACCTTTCAGAGGAGCTCGAACACCAAGCGAATATGACGTAAGTGCTTGGGTGCATCACTGACTGTATATAAATATATCATCAAAATATACTACCAAGAATTTACCCATGTAGGGCCGCAAGACTTGTGTCATCACCCTCATAAAAGTACTGGGTGCGTTCGATAATCCGAATGACATCACCATCCACTCGTACAAGCCATCCTTCGTCTTGAAGGTCGTCTTCCACTCATCCCGCTCTCTAACTCTAATCTGGTGGTACCCACTGCGAAGATCGATCTTCGAAAAGATCTAGGAACCAGTCATCGAATCCAGGAGATCATCGAGGAGGGGAATAGAAAAACGATACTTCACCGTGATTTTATTTATGACACAACTATCAATGCACATGCGCCAACCCCCGTCCTTCTTTGGGGTAAGAAGGGCCGGTACGACACATGGACTCAAACTTTCGCGAATAAACTTCTTCTGCAGAAGATCATCAACTTGTCGTTTTAGCTCGGCATGCTCAGTTGGATTTAAGCGATAATGTGGAAGATTGGACAAAGATGCCCCGGGGATCAAATCAATCGCATGTTGGATGTCCCTCAGTGGGTTACTGCTCAACGGGGAGCTCCTCAGCATAATGTCTACAAATTCATTCATCAATTGCCGAACATCCAGATCAGTAATCTCAGCTGCGATAAACATGACCCCAGTCTCTAAGCTCTCTCTCAGGAAATCTCCTCTCCTCAAAACATATAGGGGTCTCGACGAACTCGCACTAACTGACGAGTCAACCTTGCACTTGGGAGAATCCCTGGGCTGAGTCAGGGTAAGAGTAATCTTTCGACCCTTGTCGAAGAATACACACGTGTTGGACCGGTCATAACACGTGGCGTCACGATCGTAAAGCCAGGGTCTCCCAAGAAGAACATGAATGACATCCATAGGGATACCATCGCACCAAACCTGGTCTTCAGTAGACGCTAATCGTATCGGAACCATGCACCGCTGCGTGACACGAATGGTGGATTTATCCACCCACAAACTCGGTAGGGATGGGGATGGGGCTCGTGTGTCAGCTGCATCCTCTCAAGTCCTTTCTTAGCAATAATGTTGACGCAACTCCCACTATCAATAGCGAGCTTGCAGGGGCCTCCGATGCTCGGGAAATATGTAAAAAAAATAGTGGTGCGACACCAATCCTCCTCAGCACGCGGGGTGTGGAGGATGCGTCGAAGGACTCCCACCTCTAGCAATCTCTCAGCATCGCTCTCTCATCCATCCACTACAACAACAGTAACCTCCTCAACGACGACATCCTCGGCTTCAGTACTGGGATCGCCGAACTCCTCAATCAGTAAATTCCTAGTAGGGCATTGTGCCGCAAAGTGCCCTCTGCCCGAACACCGATAACACTGGACGCCCCCAGGCTTGGGGCCTCCAGGAACAATAGCTTTTCCTGCCGCGTCTGCGCGAGGGGTATCAGTAGTCGTGGCAGAATGGGGTCTCCTAGATGTGGCTGCGTTGGGTCGAGTGGCGCCCTGTCTCGAGCCAACAGTACGTAAATATTGCTCGTACTCTAGCGCAAGCTGAAAGACTTGCTCAATCGTCTCCATATTGTGGGGGATTAATTCCCTCTGAATGTCCGCTCTAAGTCTCGCACAAAAGTGTGATGCTGTGGCGACGAGCTCCTCCATAATATCGCAGCGAACTACTAGCTCGTCAAATCGGGACATAATCTGCCACAGAGAGAGTCCCCTGTCGAAGCGCGTTGAGTTGATCTAACAGTTGATTTCGATATGACGTGGGGAGGTACTTATCTTGTAAGCGCGGCTTCATTTCATCCCATCGGGTGATGGTAGTAACCATCCCACTCAAGAGATCTCTCGAGACTCGACCAATAAATCTTTGCTTGACCGATCAACTTCATTTTGGCGAATCTCACTCGCCTCTCGTCGCTCATCTCAAACCAGTCAAAATAATGATCCATGTCCATGAGCCAATCGCTAAATGCCTTCGGGTCTCGGTGACCGTCGAAGGAGGGCGCATCAATGTGAATATGTCAGGTGATATCATCCTCCTCAGGGGTCATCCCATGGCGCGGCTCACGGTAGTCACCATACTCATCCTCTTGATCATAATCATATCGGGCTCGATCTCTACGACGCGGTGGGGGAGGGTAAGGCTCATCAGGAGGGCGGTAATCCCTTCCTGGATCTCGCTTATAGTCGTAATCACAACGATAATTTCCCCTTGCAAAGGGAGGGGGATCTCGGCGAGGACCATCTCTACCACGTCTCTCAGGAGGAGGCATGGCATCTCGTGGATCCTCATGAGGCTTCTCATCAGGGGGAGGGATCACTCGACCTCTAGGTGTCTCTAACTAATCAACCCTTGTACTAACTCTCGCAATATCACCCCTAAGAGTTTCGAATTGAGTTCCCATCCGATCGAATCGGTTGAGAACCAACCGTTGAAACTCAGCGGGTGACATGTCCGTCTGTGAATTAGCGGTCCTATCGTTGGTGTGATTGTGACTTGGCATGGACTGACGATACTCCCTACCACTACGTAACATGCAAATGACCCTAACCTGGCTTTGATACCAATTTGATTCAGTGGTACGTCGACTCGGAAGGGTTTTCTAAATGCAACCTTAAATGTAATGAGATGTAGTGCAGGTGCAAGGTGGCCCGCTCCAAAATTGCAGCGAATAATTAATTATTATATTACTATCCATAGGGGCACAAGCAATCACAGTTAATTAAAAGAGAACAGAATATTAAATTTTGCAAGCGACAGGGGCGCAAATACTCACAGAATAAGTCCCACAAATTTTACGACAAACGAACTAATATCATAATAAGATAGCAATCCAACACAATACAAGTTTACAAAAATAAATAACTAAAAAGAAATGACTTTTACCACAATTCACATATGTAGATGGCGACAAGGCAGTTGTTGGTGGGCACCCAAGGATTGTAGCACACAGATATGAAAACAGTGGTGCGGATTAGGGCTGTTAGTGGGGTAGAGGAACTTAATTGAAGGAAATGGGGAGAGAGCTTTTTGGTTGTGCTGAATGGAGTCCACGGGTGGGTGGATTGGAGGCTGGTTAGATGAGGAAGAGTCGGCTTTAGGTGGAGTCCACGAGAGAATGGGGAAGTTGCTTGAGATTTGTAGCAGGGGAAATTCCTCATTAATGGGATAGGTAGTTTGGGAATGGCATGAAGGTAGAGGTAACATGACTAGGAGAGGGCTAGCGGGTGGCTTAATGGGGCGACGGGAGATTGGATGTGGAAGAGGGAGGCGGCTCCAGATTGTGGACTACGTGAGCGGTGGGCTTGGACTGGGTGGAGCCGACAGGGCTATGGGAGGTTGGATGTGGAAGAAGGCGGCTAAGATCTTACCGGGGAAGGAGGGGGAACTGGAGGCGGCCGCCGACGTAGTACCACCGGTAGAAGGCGGAGAGGGGTTTGGCGTCGCACCAATACCGCAGTGACCGAGCAATCACAAACTTCACGCAATCTTTCGATACCCCACCATGAACTGCTGCTGCCTATTTTATAGCCCTAGAATTGAACCGTTCCATAACTGCAAACACAAACCACCCGAATCAGATGACTCACACTTGTCCGAACCCGATCGAGGGTTAAATACATCTCAAAATAAAAAGTACAAAATACGAAAGTGAGTAGAAACGATCATCCGGACGCGATCACGGACTCCGATCATCCGTCCGGGCAGCGGATCACCGCCTCCTGCAGCTATACACGCGAGTCGGTCGTGGCGCGCCGTCACTTAAGTTCATTCATTTTTCTAGTCATCTCAATCAATTTTCTATCAAATAAGCATTAATTCTTATTTTACGGATAATTGAGGCAAGTAAAAAAAGATTTAGAAAAAACATGATTCAACCTAAAAATGGCCATGTTGATATGCATTTATAAGTTTGGCTTGCTTCAAATCCGATAACTAACATAGTTTAATATCACCCCCAACAAATGTGTATTTCTCTTGTATTTGGATTAGAAAATTTTAAAAGAGACCTAAAATTCAAATACATAACAACATATACCTTTCCAGGCTTGTGGCTCCGCGGCAGGTATATGAAGGGAATGTAAATTGGAGGGGGCAACTAGGCCATCTTCAAATAAATTAGGATTCAAGACATCTCTCTCGCTTATATATATACACATAGGTATGTATGTTATATTATATAGACATAGGTATGTATGTTATATTATATAGACATAGGTATGTATGTTATATTATATAGACATAGGTATGTATTGATAGGAAAAATAGATTTATATATATTCACACTTGAAAAAAGGAATACATATACATGTACAGGGGAGGGTGATCATAACACCCGTGGTGACCCTAAGCTAACACTATCACTCATAAGTGCATCATATCTAACACCCCCCGCAAACTCACGGGGGATCATACACCGAGAGTTTGGACAGTAGATATGCATGTTGGGTCCTCGTCTGTGGTTTTGTCATCAAGTCTGCGATCTGCTGCTCAGAAGGGATAAGGAAGGAGCAAGAGTGTCACGACCATAGTGCTCACGCAAGAAGAAAGCATCCACCCCGATATGCTTGGAGAGAGAATGCTTCACCGGATTTAGAGAAATCTGAATGACACTGGTGTTATCACAGTAGATGGGAGTGAGATCTGGGGAAGAGACACCAAGATCCTCAAGAAACCAACAAAGCCAAATAATATCCTTAGCGGTGGTAGCCATGGTTCGAAGCTCAGTCTCAGTGCTGGAACGAGAAACACTAGTTTGTTTCTTGGACTTCCATGCAATAAGAACCCAAGAACAGACAAAAACCAGTGACAGAGCGACAGTCAACATGATCACTATGCCAGGTGGAGTCGGAGTAAGCACGTAGTTGTAGAGAACTACTGTTGGAGAAGAAGATACCACGAGAGGTCGCCGCCCAGAGATAACGCAGGAGTCGCAACAGATGACCATAATGCACAAAGGTGGACATACTAACAAACTGGCTTAGCACATGAACAACATGGGCAATGTCGGGCCAAGTAATGGTAAGATAAACGAGACTCCCCACGAGGTGGCGGTATCGAGTAGGATCAGAGAGTGGAACCCCATCATCGAGACGTAGCTGAAGGTGCAACTTCATCAGGGTGTCCACTGTGCGAGAGTTAGAGAGCAACCCGAGCAAGTAGATCTGATGTGTAGCGCTGCTGAGAGAGCTGAAACCCGTGATCTGTAGAGCTGACCTCAAGACCCAAGAACTAGCTCATCAGTCCAAGGTCAGTCATCTGAAACTGCTACTGAAGGTGATGCTTGACGAATGCCACATGAGAATGATCATCACCATATCATCCACGTACAGTAACAAAAGGGTCCATCCACGAGAGAAGTGCACGAACAGAGCTGAATTATGTGGACAAGGTTGGAAACCGGCGACTGTAATGACTGAACTGAAACATGCAAACCACGCGTGGGGTGCCTGTTTGAGCCCATAAAGAGCCCGCCTCAAGCGGCATACAAGGCCTGGAGGAGAGGATAGACCCGGAGGAGGAAGCATGTATACCTCCTGGTGAAGATCACCGCGAAGAAAGATATTCTTCACGTCGAGCTGTGATAAGGACCAGTGGCGAACAGCTGCAACAACAATAAGAGTCCGGACTGTAGTCATTTGAGCAACTGTAGCAAAAGTCTCGTCATAGTCTCTCCCTTGCTTCTGCTGAAAACCACGAGCAACTAGCCGAGCCTTGTACCTCTCCACATAACCATCGGAGCGAGTTTTGACCTTAAAGACCCACTTGCAAGTAATAGTAACAACACCAAGTGGAAGAGGAACAAGCTCCAATGCATGAGTGTGCTCAAGCGCCGCCAACTCAGCAGACATAGCAACCTGCCACTCAGGTATCTGAGCAGCCTCACGGTAGGAAGTCGGCTCTGGAGTACTACAGACAGTAGCAGGAAGGACAGGTAGGTCCGGCCGTAGGGTAACAAGACTAAGACGGTCGGGAGGACGCCTCTAACGAGGTGGGTTGCGGCGCACAGGAGGATCATCTACATGACACTCGCTGGAGGAGGTAGGCACTGAGTTTGGGGGCACAAGTGGCGAGGAGATAGAAGGAGGACGACGAGTATAATGGTAAGAAAGAGGAGAGACACGGTCCCAAGTGGACAACTCATCAGAGGGAGAAATGTGTGATGGAGGAGTGAGGAAGTGACGGAGTAGTCTGCGACAAGGAAAGAGGAGACGAAGTAGACTGCGACAAGGGAGAAGGAGGTGGCGGAGTAGACTATGGCAAGAGAAGATGAGGTGGACATACCAGAGGGGACGATACATGAGATGGAGAGATGGGAAGAGTGAGAAACAGCACTTCAGAGGGAGTAACAGATGAGTGTGATGTCGAGAAAACTGGGACATGAAGAAAGGGTGAGACTTATCAAAAGTGATATCACGTGAGATGCGAAGTCAACGTGCAACAGGGTCATAACATCGATAACACTTATGTTGAGTACTATATCCAAAAAAGACACAATGAATAGACTGAGCAGAGAGTTTAGCACGCTCACGTGGAAAGAGTAGAACATAGCATCGACAACCAAAAACACGAAGATGAGTGTAACGTGGGGGTCGAGAATACAAACACTCACCAGGACACTGACCCTAAAGGAAAGTGGGGGGCTGCAGATTAATAAGATAGACAGTAGTGGAAACAGCCTCATCCCAGAAGTGAGGAGGAACGTGAGAGGAGATAAGAAGGGTGCGAGCTGTCTCAATAATATGACGATGTTTCCTTTCAGCGGTGTCATTCTGAGCCTGTGCACTGGGACAGACAAGTTGAGGGAGAGTGTCGAGGGTAGCTAGCAAATCTCAAAAAGCACGAGAGAGATACTCCCTCCTGAGTCTGAACGAAAAATGCATATGGAAGCAGAAAACTGTGTGCGCACCATAGCAGTAAAAGTAACATAGATCTGAAAAAATTCAGATCGAGAATGCATAAAATAGACCCAACAATAACGAGAGTAGTCATCAACGAAAAGAACATAATACCGGTGTCTACCCTTCGATATAAAAGGTGCGTGTCCCCAGTCATCAGAATGAACTAAATCAAAGGGACGCTGAGACCTGGAATCACTAGACGGATAAGGGAGTTGTAGCTGTTTACCGAGTTTACAACCCGAACATGAGTGAGACCGATCAATAGAAACACGACCAAGAAAATCATGACTAATGAGAGAAGCTAGACGCGAACCACTAGGATGACCAAGACGGTGGTGCCACTGAGAAAAACCCACCGAAGGAAGACAAAGGGAGGAAGCTGTAGATGACGATGAAGTGGATGGAAGGTGGAGACGATCAAGGACGTATACCCCGCAACGACGACGACCAACCCCAAGGAGTGCCCCAATCAGACGATCCTGGAAACTGCATGTAAACTCATCGAATGTAACAAGACAATCGTGGGAAGTGAGCTAGCTGGTGGATATGGGGTTCATGAATAACATGTGTATGTATGCAACATCAGGGACATGAAAGTGGCTGGTGTGAAGGAGGTCACGACTAGTGATGAGATGAATGGTATCATCTGCTACCATGATACTAGGGGCAGATGAGACAGACTGACATGACAAGAGGTGGGTGGCATCATAAGTCATGCGAAAGGAGGTTCCGGAGTCAAGCAACCAGTCATAGGGGGAGATACCTGCAGGGGCGGAGGCAGTCGACCGAGAGGAGCGAGACAGTGAAGTCTGCTGGGAGAACTGCTGTGCACTCAACTGAGTAGGCTCAAATACCGAGAAAGGCTGCGTTGTGCCCAAAAAATGAGCAGAAGGTACACCAGGAGCACATTGCTGACCGCACTGCTGAGCCCGCGGAAGCTTGCGACACTCAAAGTTGATGTGTCCAAGACACTATCAGCAGACCGGCTGCCGACGAGCCGCACCAGACTGAGCAGTGGAGAGCTCCGGATGACGAGGACCCGGGTGCACCGACGAAATATAACCCGACAAAGGTAGTAGATTGCAGTGAGAAACAGTGGGTTGCAGAGAGGAAAGTGAGGCCATCAAGAATACAACATAGGGAAGAACGAGCGACATGTAGAAATCATGCACAAGCGCAAAAAAGAGGTGCACTGGATTGCAAAAAATTTTTGCAGGCGGAGGCGAGGAAGCACGGGATCCATCGGACAGAGCAGAGTAGCGATCGATCGGAATAGGCGCTGAAACTCGATTTCGAGCAGGTGGAGAGGACGCAGGAAGGGAGGAGGCGACGGAGATTAGGGCAGGCACTAGATCGCCCAGGCAACGACACTGGAGCAGATCAGTCGGAGAACCGGGACACGATGCTGGAACAGAGATTGCGCTGGAGCACATCCGAGACACGGCGCTGGAGCAGAGATCGGAATCGCGGCGCGATTTCTTCACTGTGCTGGAGAACACGCATGATCGATCGCTGGAGAAAGCCAGGATCGAGATTCAGAGGTGGAAGAGAGCGGCGAAAACCCTAAGCTCTGATACCATGATAGGAAAAATAGTTTTCTATATATTCACACTTGAACAAAGAGAATACATATACACATGAGAGGATGATCATAACACCCGTGGTGACCCTAAGCTAACACTACCACTCATAAAGTACATTGTATCTAACATGTATAAAGCTATGCATTAATGTTTTCTGATGATCTCTCATATAAATTTGCAGAGCAACAATATGACAAACAAGTGGCATGTGTATATGACCAAGGATGGAAGGATATCTTTGGCTGGTCTGTCTTTGGCCAAGTGTGAATATCTTGCTGAGGCAATCATTGACTCATTTTACAATGTTATCTGAAGGGCTCACCAAATCTGGGTAACCATGTATTATTTTAATTTTGGCAGGCTGCACCAATTTGACCCTTGTTCCATTTCTTGACATCTGCAGCTTTTCTACATAAATATTCATGCCCAGCCACTCAGGTTCATTAGTATTAAATAGTGCCCTTTTACACATGGTTGTGAAAGGTGTATTTTTTTCTCAAATATGAGGGTGTTATTAGTAAAAACTGCCCATCAATTAACCTAAATAATTGCGATTTTGTGTTTCATATTTCAATTCAAATGTGTATAACTCCGCCCCTCTCTTTGAAACAAATGGCACTTATGATTCTATGTGAGCTTCAATCATAATTGTATTGTCATCTAATTGTTTCAATACTTCGATGTAGAGTATAATAATGGGACCGTAGAAGCAAACCCCATGATTTCAAAATGGCGAGGCTCATATTTATATATCTAATATAGATTCCCATAGAGGGAGGCATGCAAAGTAGGAGGTCTAATTGCCCGTTTGGGCCGGATAGCTTTTGTTTGGAACTGCGGATCCAAAATGATATTTTATTCATCATTCCAGCCGTATGGATGGGGCTATGTTCAGGAACATTGTTCTATCTTCATCTCCATCTCCAACCGGTTAATAAAGGCGCAAGGCATTAAGGGGTCTTGGAGCTTAGGCTCAAGGCGTAGGCGTGCGCCTGATGAAGGCAAAACGCAACCACATCCATTTTAAATAATCAGCATCAAACATCATTTCAGCTTCTCGATCAAATTCTTCATCTAGTCTACTAATTAATTATTCATTGCTATCGTTTGAATCTCTTAAGAAATAGAATCAATGTGGTCACTTATATCATGTCTAAGTCTCAACGCATAATTATCTTTCACAAACACTAAATCAATAAAAAATTATTGAGTTTTTGCATTATATTTTTCTTAATTTTTGAAGAAAAAAATTTACAACAAAAATTTCCCTCATACGCGCATTTTATATTCTAAATGCGCAAATAAGGCGCACATAGGCGCAAACTTCTGAGCCTGGAGCCTTAGACGCGTCTTTTATAACATAGCTTAAAACTCCATTCATGATATAAATTCTAAAAAGGATTGGGATTGCATACTGCAAAGGCCTAAATGATAGGTTTTATGGCTCCATAGGTGATTGAGAAGTTTAGTTGGGCCTTACACATCTGAATATGGTAGAGGGGGCAAGGGTTGTCCAGGTCTTACAACCTTAATTTTAGGACTTCCATGTAGTGAATCTAATTGGAGGAGACTGATGTTGAGATATGCCACTCTATATTTAGAGTATCCTAAATTTGGTCTTACCATTATGCCCCTTGTTGGACTAAAGTATTACGTTGAGAATAAAGAATGTGATTAAGGAGTATATATTCATCACACATATCATGTGTGATTATATAATCACACGGGATGCAAAAATTAAGTAACAATGTTATTATTCCTTTAAAGTCAAAATAATTTTAAATCAGAGCTATTTAAAGTTTAAGATTATATTAACCATATTATGCCATCAAATTTATTAATAAAAAATATTAAAAAACAGAACTAGGCAAACTTCTCTGTATATCAAACTCATCAACCGCGATAAGCTATATGCTCATAATACTGCAAGAAAATAAACTATGATGATGCTACTTTAAACCGAGTATATTACTAACCCATACAAACATTGTAAGAATTTACATAATGGATAAGGAGTAGCATGGGCAAAATATAACTATAAATATGATGTATGTTGGGTTTGATAACACAAATCCGGTGTGAGCACATTAAATTTAATTCAAGCGAGAATACATGCGCGGTCATTTGACGGTATGCAACACAAACAAACAAAATCAAATATAAAAACAAATGAAGTGACACAAGAAATCTTTTCGTGGAACCCCAAATTGGAGAGGATATCTCAAAAAGCCGCCACTGAGTGTATTTCATTCATTTACATAGAGACAATTTATAACATTATAATAGGACTCACAAATCTAAAACTGCGATGTGGGACAAAACCCCATACACACATAAAGACTCCATATCAATAACATCAACACAACTAGACCGACATTGCGATATTTTCAACACTCCCCCTCAAGCTGAAGGGGAAACCTTTGGCTTGAACACATCAACAAATGACAATGGAGGTAGGTAATGTGGGACAAAACAACAGACAAGCCACCATGGGAAATTTCAAATCGAGGAATCAAGCCGGGGACATAGCCACACACGATGCTGATGTAACGGCCCGGTTTAGAGCTCAGAGGCTGCCGCACCCAACCATGGGCCGCACAGTGTGTCTCGCCCCGTGGCCCTCTACAGGGCTGCAACCCAGCGCCACCCCAACCCATCACTGACATGTTTCTCAGCTCAGTTGGTGATGAGGGCTGTTGAAGGCGCCTTATGAAGGGTGTTCGGGTTCGAAACCCGGCATCAACAACCTACTGTGCTGAGAAACAGACCAGTGATGGGTTGGGGTGGCACTGGGCTGCAGCCCTGTAGCGGGCCACGGGGCGAGACACGCTGTGCGGACTATGGTTGGGTGCGGCAGCCTCTGAGCTCTAAACCGGGCCGTTATAGCTGACCCACACACGACGCAGGACCCACACACAACATGGACTCGCTGAAAACTGGTCAACCAACATCACCTACACACACAACATGCGAAAGAGAACGAAAGATGTGGAGCAAATCATCAAACGAGTGATCGGAGATAATTCGTCGGGGATAATTCACACAAAGGGCGGTCCCTCACGACACAGTCTCGCACGACACGGTCCCATGCGACACAACCCGTTGAGATTAAAACAACCAAAATCTCTCGTGTCCCAACACACGACCAATCAAAAGAAGACATGAGGAGACACAAACAACACACGACATACGCCTAGTGACCGCGTGGAACGAAGACGAAAGTCGGGAAAGATTAACCGAGTCGCCCTCATCCAAAAACACTCCCCCTCACGTGTATAACACATGTATATAGGCAAAAAACTAAGACACTAAAGAGAACACAAAAAACTTCAAAAAAAATAAAGCACTACATCATCAACGAGAGAAGCTAGCAGCGGTAACAATATCTCAGGAAAGAACTGCATCGGAGCCCATCGACAGTAGTAGGAAACTATCCCTGGACATAAACGAGCTCCATCAACTGAGGTACCACCGCATCAGCCGAGAGTACACACATCAATCCGACAAGGGCAGCAGCAAGCAGCAAAGCGGAGCACAATAACACAACACTTATGCTGAGAAGCAGCAATAGAATAGGAAGGCGGAACAACAACAGAGCTGAAGGAGGCACAACATGACAGATCTGGAGGAGGCATGATAGATCTGGAGCAACAGATCTGGAGGACGCACGAAGATCTGGCGCAGATGGAGGCACTGGAGGAGGCTTCGAAGGAAGAAGCCGGCCGGACGATGCGATCTGTGGCCGGAAAAGCATGCGGGATTGGCGTCGGGAGGCAACAACACGGGAGAAGTCGGGAGGCAATAATGACTGGCCCGAAGCAGTCGATGATGGCAGAAGAAGCCTCTGGAGCAGGCAGGGGAAGAGCTGATAGAGACGGGATCAAAATCGCGGGGCTGAAGTAGAGGCCGATGGGACCGAGCGTAGGCGGAGAAGCCGACAGAATCGAAAGAGAAGAAAAAAACATCGATCGATTAGGATAGGATGCCGCTCCCGTCAACTGAATCAAAGACCGTCGACAGGAGCGAAAGAGAAATCTCCTGGCGGGACCATGGGCAGAACGACTCGAGAGCCGGGGCGGAAAAAAAATCGGAAGCAGCGGACACGAGAATTTTTTTATATTTTAGGGTTTCAGATCGAGGCTCTGATACCATGCTGGAAGAGAAGAGAGAATAGAAGAGTGTATTTCATTCATCCACATAGGGACAATTTATAACATAATAATAGGACTCACAAACCTAAAACTACGATGTGGGACAATACTCCCATACACACATAAAGACTCAATACCAATAACATCAACGCAACTAGACCAACATTGCGGCATTTCCAACAATATTTAATGAGATACACAACAAAGTAGCTTTCCCTCCTCAATCACAAATAGATCTTCACTACTTTGCTACACAATAAATATACACTAATAAAATGAAAATGCAAGTTATCGACATGGGTGTGCTAGATGGATTGACGTAATCCTCTATGATGAACCTCCTCAAATCCTTCGCACTCCAACGTGTATCCAAGATGTGTATACATCATCAACATTGTAGAACGCCGCCTGAACACGCATCATAAGCACGAACAAGAAATCCTGGAGAGATAAACTCTGCTGCGATGTTGCTCCTCTAGCACACTCGATTGTCTGGCACATTGCCTTGACAAGCTTCAGAGATCTCTTTTGCCTAATGTCATTCTCAAGGCTAGAGTCTGAGTCCAGTTCCTTCCTCTCTTGGAATATTGAATTTCTTTGTATGTGAACTCACCCACTAGCATTGCTATTTATATGCCGACCCCTTAGATTTTCATAGCGGCGGTAGGCGAGATTGTGAGGTAGCTACAGTAGGTGGGACTTTGAAAGTTGGCTTGAATTTTCTCCAATTTTGAAGAAAAATATCCAACAAATCTCTCCCTTCTCTACTAAGTGAAAGAATTTGTCATTCCGACAATCTCCAACAAGTCTCCAATTGTTCTTTCGTCAAGACATCCCGTTGAAACAAAATTCGATCAAATTAACGAGATTCAAAACCCAAATAATTTTCTTCACATAGAATGGGGACCGTCTGCGAACGGCATATGAGGCCAGAACTTTCCTCTTGGAACAATTTTAGTGATCATATCAGTTCTATTACTATCTGTGTGTAGCTTCTCCATATCCAACTTCTACTTCAAGGTGTACATATCCAATGATACCACATGTATAGCAGTATAGCTCTCTGACTATCACACAATCGTATATATTGATTCCGGAGTTAATCCTAACTCATTGAAGAATCTCATTTAAAAACGGTTAATCGTATTTTTAGATATCTAATAGGCACACCTAACGTAAGATTGTGATATCCTCATAATGATTTATTTACATTGCTTGGTTTTTCTGATTTTGATTATGTGGGATGTTCTTTAGATCGTAAAATTACTAGTGTCATGTGTCATTTCGTAAGACCACTTGTATCATGGTCGAGTAAAAAAATAAAATTTTGTTGCTTTCTACACGACCGAGGCCTAGTATATAGCACTAGATATTTGTTGCGCACGGGTGTTATGGATGACTCAAACACTAGAAGAGTTGAGACTTTATCTAAATAACGCAGAACTAAACGTGATAGCAAAAGCGCTATTGAGACAACCAACAATCCGGTTCACTACTCTAGATCCAAACACACAAGTGTTAGACACAAAGTTCACGATCTCGTCGGAAAACCTCGGAGTTCTCTCTTGCCTCTGGAGTTGCTTGGCTTGAAATGAAGGTTTGAGAACCTATTTATAGTTTTCAGAAGGGAGCGTGCCAGTAATTGCGTCGGAGAGTGATTTGTGTTGGCGAATGACGTCGCTCCGTTTCGATCACGCGCATCACCATTTTTGCCGAAATGACAGTAGTGCCCCCCTTCCCCTGGGTAGTTTGGGCGGCCTAGGCATGGCGGCCGGCGGCGGAGGGCGCCGCCGACAGCAGTCTGGGGGCCGCGCGGACGCAAGTTGCGTGCCCGGGCGCGGACCTGGCACATTCGCTTGGCTTCCCAGGTGCTTATGGTTCTTTGCGTGTCGTTGGACCGGTTGGGCTCACTTTTACTTAAACCATCTTGGGTCGGAAATTTCATGGGGACCCCATCAAGTGCCCCAAAATTTTGTGAGTCATGGTCCATGGAGCGATGAGTGCGGAAATTTCTAGCATCCCCCGGAACACTGCAGTAGTCAGAAGATCACCTACATATTCTGCGAGATGTTAGTCAGTGATTGAGTCTTATTCGCTTCCTGTTTCGAGACAAAAAAATCGGGCAAAAATATCCTGCAAATCCGGACGCCTTCCATTATAAGTCTCGGTCTTAAGACTATAAATTAGAGAGTGTCACTTAGTTTTTTTCATGATGTTGTAGAGATTTCAGAGTTTCGGATTGGAGGCGGCGGATTTCAGCGGTCGTCATGTCTCCCTTAAAGAAGGTTAGTGTTTTTTCATCACTTGGCAACATGGAGCGAAGTTAGCGGGAGAGCTCGCCGAAGGGAGCGCCGCCGGAAGAGGTGCTGGAGCGGAGAACGTCGAAAGAGGCGGCCAACGCGCAAGGGGACGCCCACGCACGCGGAATGCTGCTTGCGCGGGGCTGCCCCCGCGAGCGTGCAGGAGCAGGGCGACTGACGTGCGGGCGCGGCCGCGCGCGGGGGATGATCCCATCGAGCACACGGGCGCGGGGCGGCCCGCGCGCTGGGCGCTCAGCGCGAGTGCGGGGTGGCCAGCGCGTTGTCACGATTGTGTGTGTGAGGCAACCCACACGGGTGCGCGGGTGCCGGGAGTCCCGCATGCAGGCGTGGTTGCGTGCGCGGGGCGACCCGCGCGGGTGCGCGGGGTTGCCCGCGTTCGTGCTCTGGGGTCGCTTCGTGCCAGCACCGTTCTCCACGCGCGTAGATCAACTTTCTTGGCTTGTTCCGGTGTTGACACCCATTTTTCTTTGCAGGTTCCGAAGGGTGCCGTTTCGCGGCAGTCGATGCGTCTTCCGTCAACTTTGAACTTTTCCCACGTGAGCAGTTGGAGGAAGCGTTTTGATAATTTGGAGGACGTGGAGATTGTTATCCCATTCACACTAGAGCGTGTTCAGCGCCCTCCTTCGGGCTATCTTGCGATTACGGAGGGGTGCTTGAAGGCGGGCTTCCAGATACCCCTTATCGAGGAGGTGATCACCATTTTTTGATTCTATGGCGTTCCTGTGACGCAATTTTCTCTTGTGGGGCTGATGAGGATCATAAGGCTTCTTTGCTTTTTTTGGGAGCACGGTTCCCGGATGTCGGTCTGCCTCTTTCGCGAGTGGTGCGAGGTCTGTCTTGTCCCAGACGACCGTGTTGAAGTCTGAAGCAACAAAAGGTGGTTGTCGTTTGAGGACAAGACTGATCATCCCCATGGTGGGAGGTTGTATGGGTTTGTCAGGAACCAGTGGGAGCTGCCTGAGGTCTGGAATGACCCTCCCGACTACTACTGCTGCTTGAAGGGGGAGGTGAATTCCTTTACTCCGTTGTTTGGCTTTGAGGATCCGCGTGAGCTTGATGCGGTTCTTTTCAAAATCAGCGCGTTCATCGTCGAGAAGCAGCTTGTCCTGGTGGGCCTTTCGACAAACATAAAATGGATCTGTGTTGCGCCCTTGGGACGAAGCAAGAAGAGGAAGCTGAAATTTTCGCAGCATCGGGGAGAGGGCGGATCGTCTTTGGCTGCCCTCGAGGTCGTCATTGATGTTGATGATGACTGTCCAAATGGCCTAATGGGCAATGGTCGATATGCCGCCAGTGGAGACTGAGGAGGTACCTGGGGTTCTTGCGATCGTGTCGGCTTCTCGAGTGGTTCCGGAGCTGCCCTCGGAGATGGAGAGGGGGAAGGAGTGAGAGTGCTCCGCTTACCAAGTGCTTTTCCGTAAGGTATGTTGGTTGCCCCCAGTATTTTCTCTCTTTTGCCTTGCGTTGTGCATGACAACAGTTTGTGTTCTGCGCTTGCAGCTTGATGAGGCTTGTGATATCGCGCTCTCGTGGAATGGAACCTACGTGTCCACAAAGGATGATTTTCTTTCTCTGCGGATGAAGTTGGCCGCGTCCGAGGAGTCACTGGCGGAGGCTCGAAGGAAGAAGGAGGTTACTTCTTGGTTGGTCAGTGCCGATTCCCAGTTTTCCTCTTCTCAGTCTGAGGTGGAGTCTCTTCGGGCAAAGTTGAACGCCGTCGATTCTAAGATTGGGGCTCTTTCCTGGAGGTTGGCTTCCGTGGAGATGTCTCTCGCGGAGATCGAGCGGCTAAGGGAAGAGAATGATCAACTGATTTTTGAGTGGGGGGGGGGGGTCGAAGCCGTGCACGCGACTTCGGTGGCCGAGTGCAGATCTTCTCATGACTTTGAGGTGGAGCGATCTCGCATCGCGGAGGAGGATCGCTCCGAGATGATGGCGACAAAGGTCGATCCACTCGTGGAGGATGAGCGCGAAGCCGCATACTGCCTAGGATTTGGCAAGGGGTTTTGCGCCACTTGGAGGTTTCCGTAGCGCAATGCTCTGGGCGTTGAGGATGCTTCAGGCGACGAGGCTGACACTGTTGCGGAGGAGTGACCTTGGGGACCTATGATTCCCCTAGTTTGTTTTGATTCTTTTTTTTTTGCTTTGTAGGCATACTTCTGCGCCGTTGCATCCTTTTTTTATGAGGATGTAGCCCCTAGGGCATCTTTTTGTTCGATTGGATAATCTTTTTGCTTTTGGATCTGTTTACTCTAGTTGTGTTTTTGGCGCGCATATTCTTCTGTGTAGAGTCACTCTTTACTTGAGCGTTGTTCGCTTACTCGCGTTTCCGGGAGGGCCATAGATGCTTGAGATTTCTAGGCGATGAGCTTTTCCTTATTGGTGATCCTGAAGAACCGAGATTTGTTCGAGTAGGGGTGATGAGGAACCCTTGTTTGCTCGTTCCTTTGGAGAACCGTGGTTTGCCCCGGAGGTGGTGGCGAGGAAACTTTACTTATTAGCGCCTCAGGAGAATCAGGGTTCGTCCAACTGAAGGTGCATATGAACCTTTGTCCATCTCGCCTGGGAGGACCAGGGTCTGTCCGGACGGAGGTGACGAAAAACCTTTGTATGTTCGCGCCTCAGGAGAACGGGGGTTCACCCAAGTTAAGGTGTTGATGATCCTTTGTCCATCTCGCCTGGGAGGACCAGGGTCCGTTCAGGCGGAGGTGTCGAAGAACCTTTGTTCGTTCACGCCTCTGGAGAATCGGGGTTCGTGCAAGTGAATGCGCGAATGAACTTTTGTCCATCTCAAGCAGTGAAAAGAATTAGGGTGGAAGAAGGCTGGGAGGACCGGGGTCAGTCCGGGTGGAGGTGGCGAAGAACCTTTGTTCGTTCGCATCTATGGAGAATCGGGGTCCGTCGGGTGGTGGTGGCGAAGAACCTTTGTTCGTTCGCGCCTTTGGAGAACCGGGGTTCGTCCAAGTGAAGGTGCAGATAATCTTTTATTCATCTCGCCTGGGAGGACCGGGGTCTGTCCGGATGTAGGTAGCGAAGAACTTTTGTGAAAGTGAAGGGATAGATACTACTCTAGAGGGGGGGTGAATAGAGTTATCAAATTTTGCACAGACAAAACTTAATAGTCTACCCAACTCCCTTGGAGTGAAGTGCGGAAAGAAGAGATTATAGATATTGATTTAACCTTAAAGCCTAACACAAGTGATGTGTACAAACACAAGCTAACTGTAATTACAGTTGAGCTTGGAAAAACCTAATCAGCAACTAGCAGCCTAGTTATATCTAATCACAGCCACAATGCAGAAATTAAACAATTGAATCCAGACGACACAAGGAGATTTATAGTGGTTCCCCAAACAACTTGGGTACGTCCACTCTTCTACCCACACGGTAGGAATCCACTCAGGTTTTTGATCAGGTGCCCTGCCACCAACAGAATCTGATTCAGGTAGATTCAGAAACCCTTTAGACTTTTGATCAGGTGTCTAAAAACCAAGCACAGGTTTTTGATCAGGTGCCCTGCCACCAAGGATACTTTTGAAGGGAGTAATAACCCTGTACAGGAGGGGGAAGAAGGTTAAAATGTCTTCTCTATTTTTCAATAGATTAGAGAAGCACAAAAAGCTTGCACTGAGCTAGAATGCTCTAAAGAATCAAGGCTCCCCCTGGCTCAAAGATGTCCAGGTGAAGTCTTGCTTCAGTGCAGAAAACTCTTCAGAACCTTCTGAAGGAGAGAGCTACAAGAAGAAAATAAATAACAAAAAGAAATCTCTTCAAGCAGCTATTCTTCTTCTTCTTCTTCTTCAAAGAAACTCTGAGTTGAACTTCCTGAAAGCAGGAGAACTCAGGTGAAGAAGAGATGAAGATCTTAACACTTCTCAGTTAGATGGAGTTTGCTGAGAGCAGGAAGCTTGAGCTTGATGAAGGCTTGAGTGCTTTTGAATATGTGTGTAACACTAGCTTCAATCCTTCTGCAAAGGGTTCTTTATATATTAGCAGCAAGCAACGGCTCTCTTCCATTTGAATTCTTTGTCTTCTTGTGAGCCTTGAGACCTGGGCTGTAAATATCAAGAAGACAGAAATATCTCTGCAGCAATACATTCCATAAAAAGGAATAAATCTCTTTCTAAGAAGCTGCAGGTTTAAATCAAATAAACAGAGGACTAAATAAAGTCACATCAGAAATAAACTCTTTATAGCAAAGAAGAAGACTTTTCAGTCCAACGGCTATAAAGGGGTTGACAGCAGATAAAGTAATTTAAATGACAGCTAATAAGACAAACAACTTTATCTTAAAAGATTGAACTCAGACAAATAGAATGAAGTAAATAATGCCTGGAAACTTTATCATACAGCTTGAAATAATGTGCCAGAAAATGTATTAAATTAATTAAATATAATAAATAAATACAAAATACACAAGCAGGCAGAAAGCGTCGAACGACCTTCGGAGATCGTCGACCGACGCACGGAGATCGTCGATCTATCGGGCAGATAGTCGAACGATCCAGATAGTCGACCTATCGAAGAAGATAGTCGAACTACCCCGGGAGATAGTCGATCTATCAGAGCAGATAGTCGAACTACCAGATAGTCGATCTATCAGGACAGATAGTCGAACTATCAAGCGCACAGAGATAGTCGACCTATCAAGCAGATAGTCGACCTACCTCAGAAAACAGATAGTCGACCTATCAACAGATAGTCGACCTATCAGCGTAGAACAGATAGTCGACCTATCAACAGATAGTCGACCTATCAGCGCAGAACAGATAGTCGACCTATCAACAGATAGTCGAACTATCAGCGCAGAACAGATAGTCGACCTATCAACAGATAGTCGAACTATCAGCGCAGACCAAAGCGTCGACCAACTGATAGACGATCGTCGATCAGTCGATAGACGATAGTCGAACGGCGTTCGACTATGGTCGAACGAAAAAACTACTTAACCAAAATCTCAATTTGGAAAAGCGCGGACTCTACAGCTAGACTCCTAACCATTGACCAAAGATATTTCTTGAGTCAAGGAGCACAAAGGAGAGGACTAAACTCAAATCAAACTAGGGTACCAACATTTTGTTTGTTCGCGGCTCAGAAGATCTGGGGTTCGTCCAAGTGAAGGTGTAGATGAACCTTTGTTCATCTCGCCTGGGAGGATCGGTGTCCGTCCGAGTGGAGGTGGTGAAGAACCTTTGTTCGTTCGCTCCTCGGGAGAACCAGGGTTCATCAAAGTGAATGTGCAGATGAACCTTTGTTCATCTCGCCTGGGAGGACCGGGGTCCGTCCGGGTGGAGGTGGCGAAAAACCTTTATTCGTTCGTGCCTCAGGAGAACCAGGGTTCGTCCAAGTGAAGGTGCAGATGAATCTGTGTCCATCTCGCTTGAGAGGTGCAAACAGACCTTTGTCTGTCTCGCCTGGGAGGACCGGGTTCCATCCCGGAGGTGCAAAAAGGCTTTCATAATTCTTAACTGAGGTGCAGAAAGGTTTTCGCCAATCTCGCCTAGGAGGTGCAGAAAGGTTTTTGATAGTCTAGCCTTGTGATGTCCCGTCTACAGTAGAAAGGAAGAAAAACAGACGTTGCATTACTGAAAAAGAAGATATAGGTGTTAACGAGTTTAGTCTCGCGGCTTATTGAATTGGAAGAACGATGGAGGATGTTAGACTGAATTCTTGTCTAGATCTTCACGATTCAGGTTCCTTTGGCGAGGCATCTTGTGGGCAGAGGTCTAGCGCGATGCCTTGGGATAGTGCTTTGGGGCGGAGTGCTCTTAGCATTGGTCCCCTAAGGATGGCGTCACATGTTGAGATGGCCTGGATGATGGCGAACTGGACATCATAAGTAGCCAGTACTAGAGGTGCTTCCAGAGTTACTGGAAGGATAACGCTTCCAACGATCGGGATCGTCGGGTGTCCTGTGACATGCTTCTCCTGAACCGAGATAGACGTCCCTCCCGGAGATTCCGAGTTGGAGAAGAGTTTACAGGAACAACACGTTGGCGAATACATCATCGTCGATCATTATCCTGGATACTTCGATCGGCGGGCTTCCGAGAGTTGCTTGAATGTGTTGGAGAGTAAGTCCCGAGGAGCTGGGGGCGGCGAGTTGAATCGGTTCTGGATGCTTCCTGTGCGGTGTCCCTTCGTGGCATTCTCCCTTTGCGGGCTCTCTTGGGATTGGCGCCACGGCTCGAGCTTTCCCATGAAATTCCTTGAGGAGTCCCTGTCGTGTGAACCGTTCAATTTTGTCCTTTAGGCATATGCATTCCTCAGTGTCGTGTTTGTTCCCTTTGTGGAAGTGACAGTACTTGGACTGATCGCCCCTCCCTCGAGGGAGCGCCTTAGGCCTCCGGAGCTGTGGATGGTTCCTGAGAGCATATAAGACCTTCATAAGAGAAGCACCGAGCTTAAGGGAGGATTGTTGCCCCTGGCTCGCGAAGTTTCGTCGGGGAGCTCCGTGCACTTCCCAGGGGTCGGGCTTCTGGCGGGTGGTGTTTCTCGGATTCCAGTGCGACGCTCAGTGCGGGCCACCCTACTGAGCGACCGGTATCCTGAGGGAAACGATGTCTGAACGCGCTCTACCGGGTGTGCCCCCGGGGTGTGGGATGCTCCCATCTCTTTCAGTAAAGCGAGTGCCCGTGCTTGGCGCTCCTCCATCTGGCGCATGAGTTCTTCCACTGATGACGCTAGCGCGACAATTACCCTCTCAAGGCGCGTTGCCTAGTCCGCAGGCAGGTCGTTAGACGATTGATTGCTAGACTCCTTGGGAGCCGGCTGGCTGGTAATATGTGCGCTTTCCTTTGTCATTGTTGCTGGTTGGAGGAATGCTAAGTTGTTGGTACCCTAGTTTGGATTTGAGTTTAGTCTTCTCATCTAGTCTCTTGACCCAAGATTTATCTATGGTCAAAGGTTAGTTGTTTAGTTAGATTGCTCTAATTGTAGAGTTGTCACTTATCTAGATGAAAATTTTGTTAAGTTGTTTTTGGTTCGACTATGGTCGAACGCCGCTCGACTATCGCCTATCAACTGTTCGACGATCGTCTATCAGTTGGTCGACTATCGTCAGTCAGCAGATCGTCTATCTCTGAGTTATTTCAACTCTTGTTAGCTCGATGATTTGTGGTATCTGCCTCGTCGATCGTCGAACCCTGCTCGACTTCTTTTGACCAGACAGATTTTTTGATAGTTCGACTATCTGCCTTGGATAGTTCAACTATCTGATAGCTCGACTATCTGTTTGATAGGTCGACTATCTGTTCTGTTTGATAGTTCGACTATCTGCCTTGATAGTTCGACTATCTGCCTTGATAGTTCAACTATCTGATAGCTCGACTATCTGTTTGATAGGTCGACTATCTGTTTTATTTGATTGTTCGACTATCTGCTTGGATAGTTCAACTATCTGATAGTTCGACTATCTGCTTGGATAGTTCAACTATCTGATAGCTCGACTATCTGTTTGATAGGTCGACTATCTGTTTTGTTTGATAGTTCGACTATCTGCTTGGATAGTTCAACTATCTGATAGTTCTACTATCTGCTTGGATAGTTCAACCATCTGATAGCTCGACTATCTGTTTGATAGGTCGACTATCTATTCTGTTTGATAGTTCGACTATCTGCCTTGATAGTTCAACTATCTGATAGCTCGACTATCTGTTTGATAGGTCGACTATCTGTTTTGCTTGATAGTTCGATTATCTGTCTTGATAGTTCAACTATCTGATAGCTCGACTATCTGTTCTGATAGTTCGACTATCTGCTGTGGTAGTTCGACTATCTGCTTTTATAGTTCGACTATCTGTATCGTTCGACTATCTATTCTGATAGGTCGACGATCTCTGTGCTTCGGTCGACGATCTCCGAGGGTCGTTCGACGTTCTTTTGTCTGTCTTTAGTAATTTTGTACTCCTTCTGTTCTATGATTTAATTCCTATTTATTTGGCATATTTTATTAAACATTATTTCATTGATTTTATGCATACATCTCAAGGCAATCTTTGCCCCATCCTTTGTGCATAAGTCAAGCTTTATCTGACAAAGTTTTTTGTCTTATTAGTTGAAATATCTTTTTGCTTTATTCTGCCATGTTGTCCTTTATAGCCGTTAGACACAAAAGTCTTCTTTGGCCGTAAAGAGTTTAGTCTGATGTGACTTTCTTTAGTACTCCTTTTATCAGATTGGACATGCAACTTTTTAGAAAGCGTTATCCCTTTATAGCATGTCTGCCTGCAGGATATGTTTTGTTTTGTGCTATTTGCAGCCCAGATTGCAGATTTCAGAAGAAGACAAAGTTTCAACAAAGATTAGAGCCGTTGCAAAGGCCAATATATAAAGTGCTTTCAAAAGACAGCATACAACAACAACACACAGAATAGAGATCAACACAGATATAAAAAGATAATAGAGATACACAGATTCAAAGCAAGAAGAAATATACATCTCTCAGTCATTGATACATTTAACTGAGAAGACCATCCTTCTTCAACTCTCTCTTCTTCAATCCTGAGTTCATCCTGCTGCCAGGAACATTCACTCAGTGCCTCAAGAAGAAGAAGAAGAAAGGAAGCTGATTAAAGAAGAACAACCTATTACAAATCAAGAGTTTTCTTCAAGCTTCTCCTTCAGAACTTCAAGACAGTTCTCTGTCTCAAGTTCAGAAGAGTTCCTGCACCCTGAAGCAAGACTTTTTCCTGGATATTCTCTAAGCCAGGAGAAGCCTTGATTCTTTAGAGCTTTCTAGCTCTGTGCAATCCACTAGCTTCTCTAATCTGTTTTAACAATAGAGAAGAAACTTTAACTCTCTCAACCTCCTGTATAAAGGGTTATTACTCTCTTCAAAAGTGAACCTTGGTGGCAGGGCACCTGATCAAAAACCTGTGTTGGATTTTGAGCTCCTGATCAAAAGCTCAAAGGGTCTACTTGATCTACCTGAAGCAGATTAGTTGGTTGCAGGGCACCTGAACAAAAACCTGTAGTGGATTCCTACCAGGGTGGTAGAAGAGTGGACGTACCTATTTAGAGGGAACCACTATAAACTTCTTGTGTCGTCTGTGTTGCTTCATTTAATTATTGCACTGTGGCTATGAGTAGAAATAACTAGGATTGCTAGTTGCTGTGATAGGACCATAGCTCAACTGTAATTACAGTTAGCTTTCTCTAGTGCACTTCACTTTGTGTTAGGCTCTAGAGTTTCAAATATCTATAAACTCATTCCGCAAATTAACTCTAAGGGAGTTGAGTATGGTGTCATAATTTTTGAATACTCTATTCACCCCCCCTCTAGAGTTGTATCTATCCTCACTTTCATAAGTCTTGTCAGAGCTTCTGGGAATATTTTCTCATAGACGATGCCAAATTGTTGCGGGTCACCCGACTTTTTTCCCGGTCCGGAGAATCGGACCACCGCCTTAGCTCAGAGTCGAGCTGGACGCGCAATCAGTTAAAGAAAATTACAGCAATGGACAAAAACGTTTTTGATGTGGAAAACCCAGAAAGGGTGAAAAACCACGTGGTTGGAACTTTGCCGAGGCAAAATCCATTAGTTTCTTGGAGTGTTACAATGATTGGTTTGATCTCGGAGGGGGACAGGTCACTACTCTGTTACAAGTAGGTAAATGAAGAAAAACAACTAAGTCTCCGGAGCCTCGATGGAAATACTCCAGCCTTGAGACGACACTGAGCTCGCGGAACCTTGGTGAGTGCGTTCCGACTGGAAAATATTCAAATTCCATGGAGTTTTTGACGGTTGCGCTCTCGTTGACGCGAAGCCTAGATGGGAGCACTCTTACGGAGGCGGTTGACGTCACTTGAGGCGTAAGGGAACCGTGACGCAATGAGAAGTCTGGAAGTAGCGCTCTCGTTGATGCAGAGCCTAGATGGGAGCGCTCTCGCGAAGGCGGTTAACGTCACTTGAGGCGTGAGGGAACCGTGGTGCAAGGAGAAGAGCAGAGCGAATTTCTGAGCGGAGAATCAGTCTAAGCTCACGATCTCGTCAAAAAACCTCAGAGCTCTCTCCCTTGTCTCTAGAGTTGCTTGACTTGAAATGAAGGTCTGAGTGCTTATTTATAGTTTTATGGAGGAGCGGGACAGTAATTGCGCCGGGGAGTGATTTGTGTTGACAAATGACGTCGCTCCGTTTTGATCACGTGAATCACCATTTTTACCGAAATGACAGTAGTGTTCCCTTTCCCCTGGGTAGTTCGGGCGGCCTAGGCAAGGTGGTCGGCGACGGCGGGGGCCGGCGGCGGCGCGCGGGGGCCGCTAGCGGCACGTGGGGGCCGCGGCTACCCTGGTGCGCACCCTGGGGGCCGCGCGTGCCCGGGCGCGGGCTTGGTGCCTTCTCTTGGCTTCCCGAGTGCTTATGGTTCTCTACGTGCTGCTAGACCGCTTAGACTCACTTTTACTTGAACCGTCTTGGCTCAAAATTTTCATGGGGACCCCATCGAGAAACATAAGGTTTTTTACATTAATTTACTTCACTTTTTTCTTCTAATTTCTATAACTTTAATTCTTCCTAGGTAATTGTGATGGCATGATCAAGCTTTTGAAAATCGGATCGGACCGGCCGGTCGAACCGCTGACCGGACACAAAGCCGGTCCGGTGCAGCTAAGAAACCGGCTCCATCCGTGGACCGCTTGGGAACCGAAGAACCGGGCGGGTGGACCGGCGGGCCGAGAACCGGGCGGGTTTCACGTAACCGGGCGAGCCAAATCCAAAATTTTAAATCAAAGAAATTTGAAATCATGGGGTTTCGAACTCAGGTCAGCTTCTATTTTGAAGACAAACGGACCACTGGACCGCGTGACTCTTGTTGTTTTCACTTGTATTATATTATATACATATAAATGATATAATTATTAATATTTATAAAATATACATATTAATATTTATAAATGATATAATTAAATATTTCTTAAATATATTATTAATTTATTATAATTATTTTTTAAAAATGAAGGTTATGATATATTTAGACTGCCATGGCGGTCATAAACAATCTTATTTAAGAAACTTCATCAACTTTTATGTTTAAAAGTCAAAATTAGTTTTACTTTTTTGATTTTGATTGTGGTCTTAACCATTGTTATGTCAAACATCCATTTTATTACGGTGATGTTTTTCTCCTAACTTAATAGAGAAAAACGTTGCGCCAGAGTCTTAAAAGTATACTAATATAGTGATGATGGATATATCATTTTCATTTGTATCACAATATAGTCATAAAAAATTAACAATTCATATGCAAGTTTTTAATGTAGTGTTAATTAATTTTTTTTCATATATATATATATATATATATATATATATATATACGAGTGACAGGCACGGGCCTCCGGCCCGATGGCCACGCGCCACAGTACCTGGCCGCCGACGGCGGGCTTCGCTCGCCCCCACCCCCCAGCGATAGGCACGGGCCTCCGGCCCGATGGCCACGAGCCACAGTACCTGACCAGCGACGGCGGGCTTCGCCCCCCCCCCCCCCCCCCCCCCCCTCCCCCAACCCCCTTGGCGGGCTTCGCCCGCCCCTCGACGCCCCCTGACGACAGTACCCCCGACGTGACCCCCCCCGGTGGGTTTCGCCCACCTCCGGCTTTACAACCCCGCGTGACAGTACCCGGCCTGCGGCGGCGGCCGTGGCTTCCTTCGCCGCACTCGTCGAGCTTATTAGAAACATTTAAAATTTAAAGATTAATTAAAGACAACATTTCAAGAATTTAAAGATTAATTAAAGACAACATTTAAAGTTTTTAAAGATTAATTAATTAACTCTCATTCAAAAAATAGTTAAAAGCTATTGATAATTTAATTAAACATAAATTAGACGTAAACATTTAATAATTTAATTAAACGTAAACATTTAATTCACTGACAGGTACTGTGGCGAACATTTAATTCACAACGGTGGTGATCGTGACTTTGCTCCGCTTGTCACCGTGAGCCACGCCCACCCAAAATTTATACCTTCTAATTCATCAATCTATCTATTTCTACACTTGTTTTCTAATCAAATTATAACACTGCATAAACAATTGAAGACAAATTCAACAAGAGAATCATAATTTGTAAGGCATCAAAACATCCAAATTAAAATTACAGCTATGCATAAAAAAAAACATTAACAAAATTACATCACACGAAGCTTTTTGTCTGTGCATGAATTCAGGCCAAAAACATAAATTTGTTAAGGCATGCCCAGAATTCAGGCAAAAAACATAAATTTGTTAAGGCATCATGCCCAAGATTTTGAAAATCGGATCGGACATCGAACCGGCAGAGGGAAGGGTTCAAGGTTGAACCGGTCCAACCGGGGCTGAACCGTTATATATATATATATATATATATATATATATATATATATATATATATATATATATATATATATATATATATATATATATATATATATATATATATATATATCTAAACCACTATAAAGGAAATATAGATTGGTTGAATTATAAACTCATTGGAGTAATTTTGTCCGTCCAATCTGAATCCATTTTGGATCAGCCGCCTGATCAAATGAACCCCTCTCTCCACTTTTTCGTAGGGGTCCTAAACATACTACTAGGATGCCTAAACCTATGTAAAATAGGTCAAGATTAACCACATAGCCCGCTGGTAGCCCGACATACATCAGCCCACCAAGTCTGCTGCTGAGAAGAAATTCAAACAAGACCCGCTAAAACAGCCCACCGTACATCAGCCCACCCGGTCTACTGGTGAGAAGGAATTCAAACAAGGTATCTTGCATATGTCTTTTAAACCCAAAGAGTTTAATTCAACTGGGCGGCGTGGGACTAAAGAAGCTTTAAAGTTTATTTAAATCTATTCATAACAAGCGGAGCAAAGTCACGACCTATTTTACATAGGTTTAGGCATCCTAGTAGTAGGTTTAGGACCCCTACGAAAAAGTGGAGAGAGGGGGTTCATTTGATCAGGCGGCTGAGCCAAAATGGATTCAGATCGGACGGACAAAATTACTCCAATGAGTTTATAATTCAACCAATCTATATTTCCTTTATAGTGGTTTAGATATATATATATATATATATATATATATATATATATATATATATATATATATATATATATATATATATATATATATATATAACGGTTCAGCCCCGGTTGGACCGGTTCAACCTTGAACCCTTCCCTCTGCCGGTTCGATGTCCGGTCCGATTTTCAAAATCTTGGGCTTGATGCCTTAACAAATTTATGTTTTTTGCCTGAATTCTGGGCATGCCTTAACAAATTTATGTTTTTGGCCTGAATTCATGCACAGACAAAAAGCTTTGTGTGATGTAATTTTGTTAATGTTTTTTTTTATGCATAGCTGTAATTTTAATTTGGATGTTTTGATGCCTTACAAATTATGATTCTCTTGTTGAATTTGTCTTCAATTGTTTATGCGGTGTTATAATTTGATTAGAAAACAAGTGTAGAAATAGATAGATTGATGAATTAGAAGGTATAAATTTTGGGTGGGCGTGGCTCACGGTGAGCTGCGAGATTAGAGCCTTAGACTCGCACATCAAATCAGATGCACGATTTTTGATGTGCGAGTCTACGGCCCTGACCTCGCGCTCACCGTGAGCAGCGCCCACCCAAAAATCCCTCAATTAGAAGGGATAGTACTCGCATGAAATGCCTTTCATGCGTTGGTAGTCACAACAATTGCTACTAGATCGAAAGTTTTATGGCATCAAACGGACTCATCTCATATATAATTATTCTTACAAAAGCATTTTTAACTGTAGAGCTGCGAAGTTCCTAACACAAAAAAATTTATTATTATTTTTACGCGCAATTTAAATTATTAATGTACCCATTTTTTACTTACTAGTTATCTTAAAAGCCTTATAAAATCATCTCTCTTCCATCTTCTTTACCCCAAAAGTGCTTAGGTGCCAAGTAGCTCCTAACCATTCTTAATTTCTATTTGTAGTTCTAGAAATGGAATTGCTAGAGAAGAAATTAAGACTTCGTTTGGGGGGTTTATTTTCACCGGTCAAGCGGTTACGACTGAAGGCCCAGTTCATGCGGTCTTAATCGCTTGACCGGTGAAAATAAGTCCCCTCAAATGGAGCCTAAGACTCCGTTTGGCATGGTGATAACGGTCGTAAACGCATGAGTTAAACTGTCATTCGTTAAGGATCACCCAACAAACATCATTCGTTTGAACCGTCATTCGTTAAGTAAGTTGTTGCACGCACTCCTTTTCATTTCATAGGATCGCGTATTGGTCAAGGGTTGATTCCTTCTTCTTAAAGAACAAGAGTATCTCTCTATATGAGATCGCAGTAGAGATGACGAGCTTTATCAGTGATTAATTTTTTTTCACTAATATAGATTAAAATTAAAATTACTTTTTGCCCTTATATATGTTGTATATTATAACTGTACATTTATAAATTTTAATAAATTTAGATTGACATAGTTGTCATGTTGTCAATCTTTTGAATGAAAGACCATAAGTTGGAATGATTATCAAGTCATAATTGTGCACAAAATAATAATATTTCATTAATCATATAGACATTTTTTTCAATATGACAACATAAAATTATGGCATTAATATAATACATTTTTTGTATTTGATAATTAAATCTTTTTGCGACATTTTAACAGCTGGAACAGAGATCGAACCGATGAGTTCAAAGCCCGATCGGTTGGACCGATCGGACTGAAGTTTAATCGTAATATTATAATAAATGATAAAAAAACATAGAAAAATTATGTATAACTATACAAAAAAATATTAAGTCGTGCATTTTTATAGTTTTATATTTGTATATTTTTATACGTGAGTATTTATATATATATTTATTATTATATATATTAATTTATTTATTTAGAGCTCTCTCTCATGCTTGTTGTCACATATTGGAAAGCGCGCGCGCACACACACATGCAGACACACACAAACACACACATGAGAATCTTCGCACAGGCTACGCCCGCGCTTAATGCTCTTGGGAGGCCTACGACCGCATCTAGGCGAGTTTCGCCCGCTTCCGCATGGACTTCGCCCATGCTCGATGCTTCGGGCTATGTAATATACCTCTCTCTCTTTCTCTCACTATCTGATCCCCCATTCTTTCGCCGCCCCCACTCTCCCACTTTGTATATATAATTTATATAATATCTCTCTCATTCTCTCCCCTCATAATTACCATTTTCTCTCTTTCTCTCTATCTCTCCCACCATTCTGCAGTCGTTCCCCTATATAATGTAACGTCCCGATTCGCGCTAGGCCCCTTGTGCGTGTTTTTGGTGTCGGGAGAGCTGGTGTAGGCTCAAGGGGGTGCAGGTGATCAGGTGCGCACTTGCGGGAAATAAAAAAATAGGCTAGAAACTGGAGTTGAGCATGACACGGGTAGGGACACGGGCGTGTCCCTACCCGTGTTCAGTGGCTTGAGTGACTATCGTGCTGGGTGATTTCAGAATGGCTTTGAGTGAATTGTCCCGAGAAAGACACGGGTAGGGAGAAGGACACAGGTAGGGACACGGGCGTGTCCCTACCCGTGTTCCATGGCTTTGAGTGCCACGGCGTTGAGTGGCGTGTCCCGAGAAAGACACGGGTAGGGACACAGGCGTGTCCCTACCCGTGTTCCGAGGCTTTGAGTGCCACAGCGTTGAGTGACGTGTCCCGAGAAGGACACGGGTAGGAACACAGGCGTGTCCCTACCCGTGTTCCGTGGCTTTGAGTGCCACGGCGTTGAGTGGTGTGTCCCGAGAAGGACACGGGTAGGGACTGTAAGACCCCTTTTTTTCGTTCAAAACTCGGGGTCTTATGCCCAGAACCGCCGCTTTGCGGTGACACCTTCGCACCCGGGAAGGTCGTCACTACAACGCGCCGATTCTGTCGGCCTTTTCGATCACAATCAAGTAGCAAGTAGTAAAGAAAGAGAAATGCAGTCCATAATAATAAATCGCATATATGTAAACTCCACGAAGGGAGTGTCCACAATATAACATCAGAGTAAAAACAGAGTACTGAAAGGAAGAGGGCTTAAGCCCGGTACAACAACACCTCACTACATGGTCACTCAAACGGAAGCTGAAAAACAAACTGCTACTAAGAAACGGAACTCACGGTCCCTGCAGTCTGGACTCCAGTGCTAGACTGCCCCATCTCCAAGCGTACCGACCTCCTGGGCTGCTCCTCCGGGCTGGGCTCCGCGATCCCCTAATATGATATGGTTCGAAAACCGTTAGTTTAAAAGACTAAGTGTAACACCTCTACCCGTCAAGAAGAATATAATAGAGGGTCCGGCCGGGGCCCCACACCATATTCCACAAACAGGTGGAGACGCTACGAAATAATATCAAAACCACGCATCCTAACACAGAGCATTCTAGCGAAAGCTTCATGGTTGAATAAATGAACTCAAGATAATAAACACTGTCCACTCAAACTTAGGAATATATATATAAACATTACAAGAGTCTGGCCTTAAGGCCTTACAACAGTTTCTCTTAACAAGCGTGTGGATTACAGACATCGGCACGCAGGCCGGCCACACATGAACAAAAGAAACAAAATAATGCCTTCGAGGGCAGCAGCGCAGCTTTGGGCTTCAGCCCGCTAAGTCCCACTCGGACCAGCACCTCCAGTACCTGTAATAACCAATCCACCAAGAGGTGGCAAACAGGGCAACGGTCAGCATTCAGCTGACCAATTATAACGACCCTGCCCCTGGCACGGGGCAGCGGAATTCCATCCCTGCATAGCAATCTTCCAATATGATATATATAGCAATTTAAGCAAGACGTGCACGCCCGCACAGTCACATATCACAAACGCCGGCACGACGGCCCGACGCTCCGTGCACTCAGGGCACATTATCGGTGTTCCGTATTTCCACGGCCACACCACCGTTCAGAGGTCCCAGACATAACGGTTCCATATGAGCATTCTAGTCTGATCGGCTCACAGGCCGTCGACTCTCGCTATGTGATCCTAACAGGGTCTTAAGCACCCAAGGTTAGACAACCATAACGCGGGTACAAATCCACCTTTCCCGTTGCTCACATCGTCAGACTCATGCCTGGACTGACGCGGGTACAGCTTCACCTTGCCCGTTCCACCACCAAGGCATTGCCCAGTTGCAGCCCCACGGCTCAACGGCTCAACCTCACATAAAGTAGCAAGTCACGGCTACAGGAGAGTCCAACTCTCTTAATTTCCTGGACTTCCTCCAGTACTTTATCCATCATGCCTACAATCAAGAAATCACGGAGTCTTCTCCGATATGCAAACAAGCATCACCAATCCAGATCATGTCCAGATGGGCTTCACACAGCATGCCTAGATCCGTACTCCAATTCCAGACTCTAACAAGGGGGACTTCACATATCTATCCCAAGGGACGTCACAACCCACCGCACACTCGCGGGGAAGGGTTTTCCCTATGCAATGCAGGAATTAAGGACTTCACATGTCCAAGCAGGAAATCGTTACCCTAGGAGTTCGCTTCGGAGCCATGGAGAGAAATTTGAGACGGATGAAAGCCTTCGCAGCAGCGTTGCCTTCGCAGATCCGAACTCGGCTCGCGATTTGGACCACCGTAGCTCCACCGGCAGCCGGACTCCACTTCTTCTTCCTCACCTTGCTCTCACCTCTCTCTTAAAAGTTAGAAAGAGAAGATGAAACTCAAAATGAGCCTTTCCTCCTTCTTTCCCGGCCTTATCAGCCCAGGAATGATCCCCAGCCACAGGATCCTCTTTAAGGAAAATGAACGGCCACGATCTGCCCCAAAATATTGAACTTTTTGGCCGACACGGCCTGTGATACGCCCGTGTCACAGGCCGTGTACCCTTAAGCGGCACACGCGGCGCTCGCACCGCCTAAAAATTACCAGAACACGGGCATCGACACGCCCGTGTCGAACCTGACACGCCCGTGTCGGTCACTTGACACGCCCGTGTCACACCTGTTACACGGTACTCATCGAGCGTTAAATCCAGTCAGAGCAGTACACGGGTAGGCACACGCCCTCTACACGCCCGTGTCAAAGCTGACACGGCCGTGTTCAAGCCTTGGTTCCGGGCCGTGTACACTTCTGACTCGATACGGCATTTTATTGAGTGACACGCCCTGGGACACGCCCGTGTCGAAGGCCGTGTCCCAGACTCGACTATCGTCGACCTCCGATCGTCGACTATCTTGAACACGCCCTGGGACACGCCCGTGTCCCAGGCCGTGTACCCCGACACGCCCTGGGACACGCCCGTGTCCCAAGCCGTGTTAAGCAACCTGAACCTCAAATCCACTTTTGAGTCTTTTTGGGGTGTTACAATCCTCCCCCCCTTAATAAAATTTCGTCCCGAAATTTGAAGACAGTAGGGAGAAATTAACAAAACATTTATATGTTTCTATTACATATATAACGAGCAAACAAGTTACGAAAATAATTCGGGAAACTCGGCTTGCATGGTCTGCTCACGCTCCCATGTTAGCTCTTCTCGGCCACAATTATCCCACCGGACTTTGACCATCCCGATCACTTTGTTCCGCAACTGTTTCTCGGCTCGATCCTCAATCCGTATAGGCTTCACCTTTGTTGTTAGCCCATACTCAACCGACACTCGATCATTGTCAATTACTTGAGCTGGATCCTTGACTGCTTTGCGTAGCACCGAGATGTGAAACACATCATGCAATCCACTCAATTCCGATGAAAGAGCTAGCCGATATGCGGCTTCCCCAACTCGCTCCACCACTTCAAACGGACCAAGGTATCGCGGACTTAGCTTTTTCAACCGCCGAATCCAAGATACGCCTTTGAAGGGCTTAATCTTTAAATAGACCCAGTCACCCACCGCGAACTCCACGTTCCGGTGCTTAGCATTGTAATATTTGGCTTGCCGATCCTGGGCTATTAGGAGCCTCTCTCGAATAGAGCGTATTGTTGAGGTAGCATACTCGACTTCCTTTTTGCCTAAAAGTTTAGTCTCGCCAGTTTCTGCCCAAGCTAGCGGTGTACGACACTTCCGACCATACAACGCTTCAAACGGGGCCATGCCTATACTTGCTTGATGGCTATTATTATAGGCAAACTCCACCATAACAAGATGTTCTTCCCAATTCTTACCGAAGTCTAGGGCGCACATACGGAGCATATCCTCCATCGTTCTGTTGGTTCGTTCAATTTGGCCATCCGTTTGCGGGTGAAAAGCCGTACTGAATGCTAACTTCGTGCCCAACATCTGATGAACTAATCTCCAATCTTTCGAGGTAAAGCGCCCATCTCGGTCACTTACGATGCTCCGGGGAACACCGTGCAATCGAACAATCTGCTCCACATAAAGCTTTGCCAACGTTTCCACTGAATCGTCCCGCTTGTTCGGTATAAAGTGAGCCACCTTTGTCAACCGGTCTACAATCACCCAGATTGAGTCATGGCCATGCTGAGATCTCGGCAATCCGTGCACGAAATCCATAGAAATATCCTCAAACTTCCATTGCGGAACCGGCAACGACTTCAGGAAACCACTCGGCCGTTGACATTCTGCCTTTACCAAAGCACAAGTGCGACATTTAGCCACATACGCGGCTATGTCCTTCTTTAAACCAGGCCACCAGAACAGTTTCTTCATGTCCTTGTACATTTTTGTGCTCCCAGGGTGAATTGAATACTTTGTAAAGTGTGCTTCATATAACAGCCCTTCTCGCAATTTACCCGCACTAGGGACGCACAATCGGCCATCCTTCCGTAACAACCTGTTGAAGTATGAGACCGATCGGTCTGGCGGTCTGAGCATGGCGGGTTGCAGACCGCGCGGTCTGGCGGTTACCTCAGCGGGTTGATTGCTTTGTGTTGCTGTCTATGGTCCAGGCGGTCTAGCGGTCTCACAAGTCGGTCACTCTCTCTGGTTGTTGCCGTGCGGTTAGCTCCTCTATCTAACCGCGCGGCTTATGCGGTTTGTGTCTGTATAGTCCGTTTGTATATTTTTAGTCCCACATCTCTTATTTGTATTCTCTCTTCTCTCCTCCATTCTATATCAGGGAGGTCATACCTTTGTAATAGATACCTTTTTCTGATAATAAAGTTTCAGTTATACCCGTCCGGCTTGTTTTTAGTTCGTTTTCTTACATGGTATCAGAGGCATCGATCTTTGGCTCCTGATTCTGTCCGCCCTGTTCGCGCGGCTTTCTTCCTCTTTGCGCGGACTGTTTCCGCGGCTTGTTTCTTCCGCTTCTTTGCTCGCGACCCGTTTCTCGCGACCTGTTTCCTTCGCCTGCTTGCGCCCTGTTCGCGCGGCCTCTTCCCTTCCTTGTCGTTGCCCTCTGTGTGTGCGCGACCTGTTGCCTTTTTGCTTCTGTCCGCGCGACCTGCCTCTTCTTCGCGCGGCCTGTTTCTGCTGCTTGCTTCTTTCTTGCGACCTGTTCTAGTCGCCGCTCCCTCCTTCTCTTCTTTAGTTGCCGCGACCTGTCTTCGCGGCCTCTTTTGCCCTGTTTGCCTTTTGCATCCTGATATCCTCCTCATCTGTTCGCGCGGTCTGTCTGCTAGCCGCCCGACTTCTCTCCCTCTGATTGGTTCTGCGGCTTGGTCGTGGCTTCTCTAGCCGCTGGTGTCTGCCATCGTGACCGCTGCAGATCTTTTTCTTCCTATCCGCGCGATTTCTCTCTGTTCGCGCGAATTCTTCCTTGTTTCGGCGGCCTCTCTGCCCTTCTTCCTTCGCCGCTCTCTCTTGTCCCTGCGACCTGTCACTAAGTCGCAGCGGCTTGTTTCTTTTCTCTCTGCGGCTCTTCCCTTAGCCGCTCCTGCTTGTTAGTCGCCGCGACCTCCTCTTGCGTCGCGCGGCTTGTGCTTCCTCTTTACCTTGTTCTGCAACTTGGTCGTGGCCCTTCTTGCCGCTGGTGTGCTGACACCGTGACCGTTGCAGCTTCTTCTCTCTGCCCGCCGCGGTTTGGTTTTGTTCGCGCGGTCTTCTTGCTCTCTCTATCCGCGCGGCCTCTCTTCTTCTTGCGCGGTTTCCTGTGTCTCTCTCTATGGACAATTCCGATATCTCTACCTCCACCCTCTCTCGGCCGTTTGCCTCTGTTGCCACCACTTCTGGTATTGCCCATGTCGTTACTCAAGGAAAGTGGCTGATTGACTCTGGTGCTACAAATCACATGACTGGCAACCCTCAATGCTTCTTTCTCCTCGAAACGCATGATCGGTTGCCCCCAGTTCTTGTTGCGGATGGTTCCCCTTCCCCGGTTCATGGGACGGGCATGGTTCAAGTCACCCCGTCGCTTAGCTTGCCGGACACCCTCTACGTCCCGAAGTTTCCTTGCAACTTAATATCTGTCACTACTTTATGCAAGCAACTTCAGTGCTCTGTCTTATTTACTCCTACTTCTTGCTCTTTTCAGGACCCGAGGACCCAACGGACGATTGCTACTGGGACTGAGAACGGCGGCCTCTACTTCCTCGACAACGTTTCCGCCCTCTCCGCTTTCTCCTCCTCTTCTACAGATCTGCTTCAATGGCATCTTCGCCTTGGGCATCCTCCTCCTCGGATTCTTCGTCAACTTCTGCCCCACCTACCTCCTACAAGTCCTCCCCTCAACTGTGAGGCATGTCAGCTTGGCAAACATCACCGCTCCTCTTTCCCGCCAAAGCATGACCGTACCTCTTCTCGCCCGTTTGATCTTATTCATTCTGATATCTGGGGTCCTGCTCCTACTCTCACCGTTGGTCGGGGTAGCTCTTACTTTGTAACCTTCATTGATGATTTCTCTCGATGTACCTGGGTATATCTTTTAAAAGATCGCTCTGAACTCTTCTCTGTATGGCAAACCTTTTATAACATGATTCACACCCAGTTTGATATTTCTATCAAAGTCTTACGCTCTGATAATGCTAAGGAATATCTTAGTCATGAGTTTTCCTCCTTTTGTTTGAATCATGGTCTTATCCATCAGACCACCTGTGTTTACACCTCTCAACAGAATGGGGTTGCGGAGCGTAAAAACCGTCACCTCCTCGATGTCGCTCGCTCTCTCCTGACGCAGATGCAAGTGCCTCGCTCCTACTGGGGCTATGCTGTTCGCCTGGCCTGCTATCTCATCAATCGCATTCCCTCTACGGTTCTCCATGGACGGACCCCTTTCTCTCTTCTCTACCCGAGCAAGGAACCCTTTTCTCTCCCTCTCCGTATCTTCGGGTGTACGGCCTTTGTGCATGCTCCGTCCGCTACACGTGATAAACTTTCCCCCCGTTCTACCAAGTGTGTCTTTTTGGGTTACTCTACTACTCAAAAAGGCTATTGTTGCTTCGACCCCGTTCTGCGTAAGCAGTTTGTCTCCGCGGACGTGACCTTCTTTGAAAATGTGTCCTACTTCTCTCCTCAATCTCCTCATGATTCTGACTCTCCTCCGCTTCACTCTGTTCCTTCCACACATCTCGACGTCTCTACTCCCATCTCATCTCCTCCTCCGTCTCCTCTTTCCGTTATACCACCTCCTCCTCCTGCTTCTCCGCCGCCGTCTCTCTCCAGTCCCGGGCCAGCCTTCTCCGCCACGGACGCTCCGGTCACTGAGGAACGCGATGCCTTGGATCTTCCCATTGCTCTTCGCAAAGGGGTGCGAGCGTGTACTCAACACCCGCTTGCGGCCGTTGTCTCCTATGATCAGCTCACCCCTTCTCACAGGTGTTTTGCTCTGGCTATCTCAGCTACCACCACTCCTCGCACCTACCAGGAGGCCCTTTCTATTCCTCATTGGAAATCTGCCATGGATGAGGAAATCTCCGCTCTTACTGAACGGGGTACCTGGACTCTTGTTCCTCCTCCGGTGAGTACTGCTGTGGTCGGCTGCCGCTGGGTGTTTGTTGTGAAGTTTCGCCCGGATGGAACTGTGGATCGCTATAAGGCCCGGCTCGTGGCCAAAGGCTTTACTCAGACATATGGGGTGGACTACTTTGATACTTTCTCTCCAGTTGCTCGCCTCAGCACACATCCGAGTTCTTCTCTCGGTAGCGGTCAACAGGGATTGGGCTGTTTCGCAGCTTGATGTTAAGAATGCTTTTCTCTATGGGGATCTTCGAGAAGATGTCTACATGGAGCAACCTCCTGGGTATGTTGCTCACGGGGAGACTCGTGTATGCCAGTTGAAGAAGGCCATCTATGGCCTAAAACAGAGCCCTCGGGCTTGGTTCGACAAGTTCAGTGGTATTGTGGCTGCCATTGGCTTTGCTAGAAGTTCGGCTGATCACTCCCTGTTTGTTCGCAAAACCGCATCCGGTCTGGTGGTTTTGGCGGTGTATGTGGATGATATTCTTCTTACCGGTGATGATCAGGCTGGGGTAGACTTAACAAAGAAACACCTTCGTCAACACCTGGTCACAAAGGATATGGGCTCCCCGAAGTACTTTTTGGGGATAGAAATATCTCGGAAGCCTGGCTCGTTGGTTCTCTCCCAACGGAAGTATGCTCTTGATCTTCTACAAGAGGCTGGATTGACTGGTGCCAAACCAGCCCGGTATCCCATGGCTACTGGAGAAGACAAAACTTGGGAAGATGACTCGCCTCTTCTTTCTGATGCCACGAGGTACAGACGTCTGGTAGGCAAACTTATTTATCTCACGGTGACCAGACCCGACATTGCCTATGCTGTAGGCAAGGTTAGTCAGTTCATGCAAGAGCCTAGGGAATGTCATCTTCAGTCTGCCTTGAAAATATTAGAGTATGTCAAAGCAGCACCGGGAAAAGGGCTTCTCTTTCAGAATAATGGTCATCTAAAAGTTGAAGCCTACTCGGATTCAAGCTATGCGGATGATAAAGGTGACCGTAAATCTACCTCTGGCTACTGCACATTTGTTGGAGGAAATCTTGTGAGCTGGAAGAGCAAGAAACAGTCTGTTGTCTCCAGGTCCAGTGCAGAAGCCGAATATCGGAGTATGGCGTCAACCACGTGCGAGTTAAAATGGTTGCGTGCTCTCATGCTTGACCTAGGAGAGGTCTATGACTATCCTCTTCCTATGTTCTGTGACAACAAGGCCGCTATATACATATCCCAAAATCCGGTCTTTCATGAGAGAACGAAACATATAGAAGTCGACTGCCATTTCATCAGGGAGGAGGTCTTGAAGAAACAGATTTGCACTCCGTTCGTCACCTCCGACAAAGAGTTGGCGGATATCTTCACTAAGCCGGTTTCTACTTCCTTCTTCCACATTTGTGACAAGCTGGGCATGATTGATATCTATGCTCCAGCTTGAGGGGGAGTGTTGAAGTATGAGACCGATCGGTCTGGCGGTCTGAGCATGGCGGGTTGCAGACCGCGCGGTCTGGCGGTTACCTCAGCGGGTTGATTGCTTTGTGTTGCTGTCTATGGTCCAGGCGGTCTAGCGGTCTCACAAGTCGGTCACTCTCTCTGGTTGTTGCCGTGCGGTTAGCTCCTCTATCTAACCGCGCGGCTTATGCGGTTTGTGTCTGTATAGTCCGTTTGTATATTTTTAGTCCCACATCTCTTATTTGTATTCTCTCTTCTCTCCTCCATTCTATATCAGGGAGGTCATACCTTTGTAATAGATACCTTTTTCTAATAATAAAGTTTCAGTTATACCCGTCCGGCTTGTTTTTAGTTCGTTTTCTTACACAACCCATCATCCCAGGAGAATTGATCACCAGACCCCTCCTTTGCATAGCGTTGAAGACTTTCATCCAACTCCGTTGCCCGCCGAACCCTGTCAGCAAGGTCACATTGAACCTCCAACCAGCTCACGCATGCAACAGTTGAAGAATCTCTTTCCACACAAGATATCTCCAAAGCTTCCAACTCCTGGATTAACCTCTCATCATGCAACCGCAACCAATTTGCCTGCACCGGAGCCCGACGACTCAAGGCATCAGCGACCACATTTCCCTTTCCGGGAACATAGTGAATGTCGAAGGTAAAATCCCCAAGGAATTCCATCCACCTCCTTTGTCGCATATTCAATTCTTTTTGATCAAGCAGATACTTTAAGCTTTTATGATCTGTATAAATATCCACTTTCACTCCATACAGATAATGCCGCCACAACTTTAGCGAAAAGATCACCGCCGCCAACTCCAAATCATGGACGGGGTAATTACGCTCATGCACTTTCAATTGACGTGAGCCATAAGCGATCACCTTGCCAAACTGCAGGAGAACGCAGCCTAAGCCGCTTCCTGACGCATCGCTGTATATTTCAAATCCATCTGTACCACATGGCGACGTCAACACGGGCGCCGTGGTCAAACGATTCTTCAGCTCATCAAAAGCTCGTGCGCACTCCGGCGTCCAAACGAACTTCTGATCCTTTCTCGTCAACGTAGTCAGAGGCAAAGCAATCCGGGAGAAGTTCTCCACGAACCTTCTATAGTAGCCCGCCAGTCCAAGGAAACTCCTGACTTCGGCCACCGAAGACAACACTAGCCAATCACGAATGGCACTTATCTTTGCCGGATCCACCGCTATGCCCTCTCCACTTACCACATGGCCTAGAAAAGCCACCGACGAGAGCCAGAACTCACACTTTGAGAACTTGGCATACAGCTTATTCCTTCGCAAGGTATGCAATACTAATCGCAAATGGTTTTCATGATCTTCCTCCGATTGTGAATATACCAGAATATCATCAATAAACACAATCACAAACAGATCCAGGTATTCGCGGAACGTTCGATGCATGAGATCCATGAATACCGAAGGCGCATTACATAAGCCGAACGGCATCACTGTGAACTCAAAGCGTGTGCCAAACGCTGTCTTGGGAATGTCACCTTCCCTAATCCGCAACTGGTAATACCCGGACTTCAAATCCAACTTCGAATAGACGGTTGAGCCCGCTAGCTGATCGAACAAGTCATCTATCCGTGGAATTGGATACTTGTTTTTCTCCGTCAGCTTGTTCAGTTCACGATAATCAATACATAGTCACAAACCACCGTCTTTCTTTTTCACAAAAAGAACAGGCGCGCTCCAAGGTGACATACTTGGGCGTATATAACCCTGCTCCAACAATTCTTGCAACTGAACTTTCAGTTCGGCCATTTCTTTTGGCGCTACCCGATACGGCGAACGGGCCACAGGTTTCGCACCCGGCACCAGCTCGATAGCGAAGTCGATTTCCCTTTGGGGAGGTAACCCCGGAAGGTCCTTTGGAAACACATCCGCATATTCCGACACAATCGGCACTTCACTCACACTGGCCTTCGGCGCCACCGCCTCTATGAGTGTGAAGAACAACTCCGCACCCTTCCGAACTGCCTTAACAACTTGGAGAGCGGATAACAACATCCCACTCATCCCTTGCATACCAATGAACTTGGTCTCTTGTTCGGTATTTTGCCCAAGTGTGACCTCTTTTGAAGTGCAATCTATACAGGCACGCTGCTCTGAAAGCCAGTCCATACCAAAGATTATATCAAACTCTTTGATCGGCAATACTAGTGTTTCCACCTTGAACTCCCGACTTCCTATCTTGACCTCAAGACCGCAAGATCGATCCGCGCACATCAAACATCCGTTAGGCAACAACACCTTTACACTGTCTGTCGTGGTCCGGATAGGCACCCCGATACGAACGACAAAGTCCTCAGATAGAAACGAATGTGAAGCACCTGTGTCGAACAGTGCTCGCGCCAGATACTCTCTTATAAGGACAAACCCTATAACATTACAATTAAAACAAGCACAGCACAACAAAACAAGAACATTAAAATCTACGCGCACCTGTGACGATATCCGCCTGCTTAATGGCCTCCTGTTGTCCAAGGTTGAAGACCCTGGGCTGCGCGTGCGAGGCAGAAGACTCCACCACAGCCTTCCCCTTCTCCGCATAAGACGCTCCCGTCTTCTTATCACCCTTTGGAGGACCAAATCGGCATTCACGTGCGAAGTGTCCAACCTTCCCGCACGTAAAACAAGCACGAGATCCATACCCAGATGTGTCCGTCACAGTCGCAGAAGGAGCTTGTCCAGAAGACTTAGACTTCTTATTCCACCTCTTTCGGTAGCCAAACTTGTCCGGACGCGGCGGCTTAAACTCCGGCTTCACAACCGCCAAGTTTCCCTTTACTTGCCCCCGTTTCATGTCCAGCTCCAAAGAACGAGCCGTACAGACTAAGGCTTGGAATCCCTGACTCACAGAACTCGAGAGCAAATACCGCAGCTCATCTCGCAGTCCCGCATAAAACCGACTAGTCTTACGCTCTTCTTCGGCGAAGATCGTGCCCGCATATCTTCCCAAACGGGTGAACTCATGCAGGTAGTCATCCACACTTCGATCTCCCTGCGCTAACCGTTGAAATTCCATTTCCATCGATATCCTTTGCTGCACCGGCAGATGTTGTGCTAAGAACAATCGAGAAAATTCGTCCATTGTAATCTCTGCCAATTGCCTACCAGCCAAGTGATGCATTTCAATCTCATCCCACCACAATCGCGCCTCTCCTTCCAGTAGGAAAGTGGCTAACATAACTTTCTGTTCCTCCTCAACCCTGATAGCCCTCATAATCCTCTTGATTCTTGCCAGCCAATCCTCTGCTTGGGCCGGTGTACCCGCCCCATGAAACTGCGGAGGGTTGAAGCTCAAGAATTGCTTCCATTGTTGATCTGCTACCCGCGGATCAACTTCGGCTTCTACCGGTTCTTGCCGTACCCCAGCTTGCGCTGGCACCACTGCAGGACGTGCCTGCCCCGCTTGCTGAGCATTCATCACCGCAAGTACCGTTTCCGTGATGAGACGGACTGTTTCAGCGGATGGAGGAGTTGTGGGCACCTCGGCTGGTGCCGCACTCTCAACAGAACGTTGTGGTTCGGATTGACCCGCAACACTTCTGGTCACCTATATGTGTAAAATACACAGGTTAACGACCAATGAAAATGGCAACCATACAAAAGAATACACAAGTTCAACAAACAAGTGTATTTGAATTCCTAAGTGGACAATCTTGAGTTCAAATTAAGTGTTATAACGACGGCACTGACACGTGCACGCCACCTCGCAAAAGAATTCGTCCGCGAATTCGGAAGAGATCGACCAACAAGCTGATACCAAATTGTAACACCTCTATCCGTCAAGAAGAATATAATAGAGGGTCCGGCCGGGGCCCCACACCATATTCCACAAACAGGTGGAGACGCTACAAAATAATATCAAAACCACGCATCCTAACACAGAGCATTCTAGCGGAAGCTTCACGGTTGAATAAATGAACTCAAGATAATAAACACTGTCCACTCAAACTTAGGAATATATATATAAACATTACAAGAGTATGGCCTTAAGGCCTTACAACAGTTTCTCTTAACAAGCGTGTGGATTACAGACATCGGCACGCAGGCCGGCCACACATGAACAAAAGAAACAAAATAATGCCTTCGAGGGCAGCAGCGCAGCTTTGGGCTTCAGCCCGTTAAGTCCCGCTCGGACCAGCACCTCCAGTACCTGTAATAACCAATCCACCAAGAGGTGGCAAACAGGGCAACGGTCAGCATTCAGCTGACCAATTATAACGACCCTGCCCCTGGCACGGGGCAGCGGAATTCCATACCTGCATAGCAATCTTCCAATATGATATATATAGCAATTTAAGCAAGACGTGCACGCCCGCACAGTCACATATCACAAACGCCGGCACGACGGCCCGACGCTCCGTGCACTCAGGGCACATTATCGGTGTTCCGTATTTCCACGGCCACACCACCGTTCAGAGGTCCCAGACATAACGGTTCCATATGAGCATTCTAGTCTGATCGGCTCACAGGCCGTCGACTCTCGCTATGTGATCCTAACAGGGTCTTAAGCACCCAAGGTTAGACAACCATAACGCGGGTACAGATCCACCTTTCCTGTTGCTCACATCGTCAGACTCATGCCTGGACTGACGCGGGTACAGCTTCACTTTGCCCGTTCCACCACCAAGGCATTGCCCAGTTGCAGCCCCACGGCTCAACGGCTCAACCTCACATAAAGTAGCAAGTCACGGCTACAGGAGAGTCCAACTCTCTTAATTTCCTGGACTTCCTCCAGTACTTTATCCATCATGCCTACAATCAAGAAATCACGGAGTCTTCTCCGATATGCAAACAAGCATCACCAATCCAGATCATGTCCAGATGGGCTTCACACAACATGCCTAGATCCGTACTCCAATTCCGGACTCTAATAAGGGGGACTTCACATATCTATCCCAAGGGACGCCACAACCCACCGCACACTCGCGGGGAAGGGTTTTCCCTATGCAATGCAGGAATTAAGGACTTCACATGTCCAAGAAGGAAATCGTTACCCTAGGAGTTCGCTTCGGAGCCATGGAGAGAAATTTGAGACGGATGAAAGCCTTCGCAGCAGCGTTGCCTTCGCAGATCCGAACTCGGCTCGCGATTTGGACCACCGTAGCTCCACCGGCAGCCGGACTCCACTTCTTCTTCCTCACCTTGCTCTCACCTCTCTCTTAAAAGTTAGAAAGAGAAGATGAAACTCAAAATGAGCCTTTCCTCCTTCTTTCCTGGCCTTATCAGCCCAGGAATGATCCCCAGCCACAGGATTCTCTTTAAGGAAAATGAACGGCCACGATCTGCCCCAAAATATTGAACTTTTTGGCTGACACGGCCTGTGACACGCCCGTGTCACAGGCCGTGTACCCTTAAGCGGCACACGCGGCGCTCGCACCGCCTAAAAATTACCAGAACACGGGCATCGACACGCCCGTGTCGAACCTGACACGCCCGTGTCGGTCACTTGACAAGCCCGTGTCACACCTGTTACACGGTACTCATCGAGCGTTAAATCCAGTCAGAGCAGTACACGGGTAGGCACACGCCCTCTGACACGCCCGTGTCAAAGCTGACACGGCAGTGTTCAAGCCTTGGTTCCGGGCCGTGTACACTTCTAACTCGATACGGCATTTTATTGAGTGACACGCCCTGGGACACGCCCGTGTCGAAGGCCGTGTCCCAGACTCGACTATCGTCGACCTCCGATCGTCGACTATCTTGAACACGCCCTGGGACACGCCCGTGTCCCAGGCCGTGTACCCCGACACGCCCTGGGACACGCCCGTGTCCCAGGCCGTGTTAAGCAACCTGAACCTCAAATCCACTTTTGAGTCTTTTTGGGGTGTTATACTAAGCCCTATCATCCCTCACCCCTTACCCCACGCTCTAAGGTACCGGGCGGAGAGGAAGAAAGGGGAGGACATGAAAGTGGAGATAAATTCCAAAACAGATGACGGTGGACCTAACTAGCAAGTTATAACAGGTGAACAATCTAAGTATTGTAATAGGTATAACAGAAAGGAAGTAAGTAAGAAATTAAACCTTCGCTTATGTGAGTACACATAAGCCAAGGGATCTTTTGCAAGGCTCCCATCGTATAACACGTCCCACACCGCTTATACGTTGGGGTGTCGGTTATCAAGCAGCAGATATACATATATCAAATTGACCTTAATTTATAAACTTGCCCACACAAGCTTATAGACCAAGGGGTCGTTTTGCAAGTCCTAAAGTATAAGCGTCCCATTTCACTTATATTTTAGGTGTCAAGGTTGTTATGAATGATTATGACATGCAGCTATATGGTGGGTTATGATGTTCAAGCAGTGCAACTCACACACCCAACTTTGTGTACATAAACCTTTAGTTCCTCCTTTTTGGAGATATCTCCCAGGTTACTCCCGTAGTGGCAAACAGAAGCGGTGGGTTGGGCCTCGCCCACCTCAAAACCAGTAAAAGCACCACTGGTCTGACCTATCGTATGCCCTCAACGCCTGGTGCACGAGGCGGACTCCTGCGTACTCTTGCCAACTGGTCCGCCGGACTTAACCTTGGCTAAGTGCTAGTCACCTTGCCGAGTCAACGATATCGGTGTCGGTGCAATCGAACTCCCCGATATCGAAAACCCACCACCTTAATCTTTCCTATTTTTATGCACATGCAGCAGTTTAATATTTAACAATTTAAAGTGTCAAACTCCCGGACTAAACCGTCCGTATCAACCATATCCGAGACCAAATTCCCCGGACTAAACCGTCCGGCTCATCTCCAGACTTCATCCCTTAGAACACCACGGGACGGCGCCCCCTTGAACACCTCGGGACGACTTAACCATTACCAACCCTAACTAATGAGTGTGTGCAATGTGAATCCCTATTAGGCTAATTACTCTTTCGTTTGTTTTAAGATTTACGTTAGCCCAGGACTGCCCCCGGCATACCCCGTGAAGGGCTCTCAAAGGGCACTAGGAACCAAGACGGCGGCATTACGGCCCGAAGTTCCCTTTCGCAAGGCACTTATTATTATTGGTTGTTTTTTTTCCTTACCCGTTCCCTCTATAAATTGCATCAATCTAAACCTAGGGTGGATTTGACTCTTCACTCTTACGGGGACGGCGATCTTTCGTCGGTCCCGCGCACCTTCTAGAGCGCATCAACTCATTCCTCACCACACTTGAAACCTCCTATGGTGATCCATCCTCTTTCTTTAAATCCAACCAACACAAGCTGTCCTTACGCTAACCCAAACCTTATCCTGTTACTCATTTCCCAAAGTTACTAACTACAGACCACCTTATTCTAAGTAATGTCTATGATAGGATGTCCTTTGTGTTTTCATCCGAACAGCCTGAGTATACTGGGGGCCTGTCACGACATAATTGAATCAATTCCCGGTTATAACAATTTTCTCAATTAATCTATTAATTAATTAATTTTACTAAAATCCAAGGTCTTTCAAATTTGAACAAGTAGTATACTTTTCAGTCATGTATAAATCATAATAAATTTAAGAAAAATACTAATATGTCTAAAAATGATATATCCAAGGTTTGGCAATTTTCACTAAGGTCTAAGGGGCCTAAACATATTTTTGCAATAATCCATTTCTTTCATGTCTAATGAATAAACTACATCAGATTCTCTTCTAAATCATTTGGATTAATTACAGGGTACTAGAAATACCATGAAAATAGTACTATAAAAGTTTCATAATTTTACTGCTGGAATTAATTTATAATAAATCATTTACTAAAACCCTAATCTAGCATGCTTGTGAATCAAGTACTATATTCATAACTCCAAAAATCCAGAATAAAATCCCACTGATTCAAAATGATTTAAAAACTCTATTTACCAACTTTCATAATTTTCCAGAAAACTATTTATGGCATAAAATATTTTTAAACCATAAGGCCCTTTAATAACACTTGTGAAAGAACTACTCTATTTATTCAACATAAAATTAAACTAAAATTCATGAGCATTCTCAGTGGCCAACAACATCTAATTCCAGAGTTTCAAGGGGGCCTTATTTGAACTAAAAATCTTTAATAAATAAAACATCAAATAGGGCTATACACATATTCATGAATGAAGTACTAAAAACAATAATCCAAAAATTCTAGTAAAATCAGTTAAGGGTCCTAACTACTCTAGAAACACTCTACCCAAGTTTCATAGCTTTTGAGTGCTTTTAAACTACTGCTTTGACCTAAAAGCCCTTCTACTCTAAAACTAGGGTTTAGGTTTTGAGGTACCTACCTAACTCAAAATTCTCTAATATTACAACCAGAGGGTTAAATATCCATTAACTACCTCTCCACCAAAACCCAAGGCCATACAAGGGCATTTGCCCCTATGTCCTTCACAAGCCCCCAAAGTCCATATTTAGGGTTTGAACCTGGGCCCTAGGGTAAACATTCCCTAATCCATCCCATTTTCCCTAAGGGAGTTCTTAGGACCATTTAAAACCAGTGGTCAGAATCTCAACCTCTGTTGAGGTGAGATGATCACACAAGTGTCAAAAGTACCTTTTCCCTAAGCTTCCCTTCACTAGGTCAAAACTAGGGTTTAGAGGATTCCTATTCAAAACTCAACCAATTGAGTTGAAATTTGAAACAAACCTAGATACCTATACCAGGGACACCTCACCAAAATTTGGGAGGGTTTGGAGGTCATTTGACCCTTTAACTATCTTGCCCTAGCTTTTCTAGGGTTAGGGCAAAACCCTAGGTTACACTTCTTTAAAAGGTTTCCAATTTTTACAGGAGCTATTTCTAGGTGATAACAAGTCCCTGTCCAAAACTCAAGGCATTTGGACCAAGGATTAGGTGTAGGAAATTATTCAAAAATCTGTCCTATTTGTAGTACCTACCCTAGAAAAATGGCCCTATAGGTCAGTATACTTGTCCTAAAATTTTCCATTACATATCAAACTGTAGATAATAAAAATGCCTACAACATTTATGTTGATAATTTTTGATGAACATGCCCCTAAAGGGCCTAAATAATTTTTAGAAGAAATCTACCCTAGTTGTAGGACATACCCTTACTAAAAAGGCTCTATAGGGCAGTCCCCTCATCCAATTTTTCACCACTACATATCAAATTGTAGGTATTCAAAAGACCTACAACTTTCATGTTGTACTCTTTTTCATGTGGTGCCCATAAGGGGCCTAAATTTAATTTACAGTGAAACTGTTTAAATTAAATACAGAATTTGAATATAAATAATCATTAAATCATAATCTAGGGTTGCACGGATCTTAAAGCAGATCCGACGGGAGCTGTACTTCATCTTCTCCAAATGGCCTAAACCAGAACCCGTGAGAAGTGGTTATCACGGGGCTGTTCCCGGCCATTAGGGGCGGCGCCACCACCGGGAATCAACTCCTACATGTTCTCGGTGGTGGGGGCTAACCTTGCCGGCGGCTAGGGCGGCCGGAGGTGGTGGCGTCGCCCTACCCGAACCCACCAAAAACTCCATAAAAATGGAGATTTCTGAATTTTTAAGCTTTTGCTCCGGTTCGTTTGAGCATGAACTCAACTCCTAAACAATTCTAGGATCTAAACATGAGAGAAGAGGTGAGGGAGGACCTGATTTCGGGCTTGGATGCGAGTTGAACGGCGGGATGACATGGTGGCGGCGGTGGCGGCGGTGGCGGCGTTTCTCTCCTTGGTGGCTTCGGCAAGGGTTCTATCCTCCTTCTCTGATTTCGAAATGGGTTGCCCCTCTCTCCTAAGTGAGTATATAAAGAGGAGAGGGAGAGAGGGGGCGGTTTTCCTCAAGGGCCATAACACCTTTTCATGGTGGGGGGTGGTTAGAGGAGAGAGAGGGTGGAAACACCTCTTGATGGCCGGGAAAAGGTTGGGGGGAGGAGGTGTCAACCTCTAGGTGGCTGTTGGCCCCTCTTTGGCCGAACTCATGCCTCCTCCCTCTTCAAAACACCTCTTCACCTCTCCACCACCTTTTCTCTCTCCTCTATATAACCAAATACTTATTTTTTTCTCTCTCCTAGTCATCCTCACGAATTTTCTTCCCCTAGAAGCCTAAAGGCAGCCCATAAAATGAATATTAAATCCTCAAATGTCTTATGAGAGGGGGGCTCACCATTCTACCATGCAAATACCCTTAATTCACATTTTCTCTCTCCTATATTTAGCCTATTTCTCTCTTCTTTCTCTCTCCTAGTCAACATGTTGGCTAGCCTAGGGTTTAGGCTATAGGCAGCCATAAAACTCCTAATAAAACCCTATGAGTCTACATGAGGTGGCTTGAGCTTGAGTTAACCCAATTGAGCTAGGTTTGACTTGATTTGGGTTTAGGGTTGACTTGGTCAATTTGACCTTCCGAGTCAACATCAATAGACCCCTAGGGACCCATTGACCTCCCCTAAGGCCTAGGTATGGTTAGGTAGGGTAGACTTGGCATAAAGAGGGTGAGTTGATCCAGGGCAGAGTTACTTTGGCCTAACTAGGGCTTAAGTTGACTTGGGTCAACTTAGCCACTAGGTTTGTACCCAATGGGTCCTTGGTGACCCATTGATCTCATATTAGGTCTAGGAATGCTTTGGAGTCAGATTGAACCCACTAAGCCACCAAAATCAGGGTTTTAAGATTTTACTATTTGCAGCCCAAGTGAGTCTCAACTAACTAATTGGGTCACTCGACCTCCTAGGTTCAACCTAGGACTTGTTATGACCTGGGAATGTTCAAGTCACTCCTAGAGGGGGTCTAATTGAAAAATGGGATGTTACAGGGACACGGGCGTGTCCCTAACCGTGTTCAGTGGCTTTGAGTATGTCCATAGAAGGACACGAGTAGGGACACGGGCGTGTCCCTACCCGTGTGCCCCAAGGCAAACAAGGTGAGAAGTGCCCCGAGCAGGACATGGGTGTCGACACGACCAGGATCACGGTCGTGTCACCTGGACACGGGTACCGACACGGGAGTGTCAGTACCCGTGTAGGAGCACGAAACGGTAGTCGAGCCGTTTCGCCAGAGAAGGACACGGGTAAGGACATGACCGTGTCCCTACCCGTGTCACTTCTGTATAAAAGAGAAAAGCCCTAGCATCCTCATTCTCTTCCCAAGCACTATTTTCTGGAGGGAAATTCCTGGAGCAAGAGGAACTTCTGGAGCAAGCTTTGGAGGAGGAGAAATGCCACCGCCGTCAAGGAGAAAGTGATATCGCGGTTGAGGATGACAAGATCCATGGTCGAGGATGGTGTTACCGCTGGAAATGAGGTGAGCTTCTTACCCCCTCCCTTGGTGCTAGATCTGTAGATATCTAGGTGAGATGTCGACTCAAGAGAGTCTAGACATGGGAGATGGAGATTTCTTTAGGAAGGGCCTTGCTAGAACATGTGTTCTAAAGATTAGTCATCTTCAACCTCCCCTTCCTCAAATGATGGTGGGGGTGGCTCCGTGAAGAGGAATGGCCTTGAGAGGGAGAATAAGGGTGGATGAGTTTTTGGTGGCGATTTGGGGAAAATCGCTTAAGGAGGAAGATGAACGGATGCCGTTCATTCCGCTTCAAGATGCGTGCAGAATCTGTGTTCTGCACGCAGCGACCTTCTTGTCCGTTTTCGGGCAAGAAATGGTCAAATCTTGGTTTTCGACTAAACACGAAAGTCGTAGCCACTGGGATTACCTTTCCAACGGGTGGTTACACGCCTTCGGATGAAGCCTGTAGCCACATGAATGTCTGATTGAATTAAGGGCTGTAAACTAAGCGCACAGAATTTGTATTATGTACGCTGCAGTCTTTGGAGCCGATTTCGTGTAGGTTAGAGCCTGATCTGGATTGCAGGCTGAACACAAAAGTTGTAGCCTATGGAAATACCTTTCCATAGAGGGGTTACTCGCACTCACCGAATTCTTGTAGCCACGGGAATCCTCGGTTGAAGTTGCTGTCCAGATTTAATTCTGCACTTAAATTTCTGGGTGTTTATAACATGAACTTGGATTCGGTGGAATTAATGTTGCAATCTAATGCGAGGTTCGGGTGAACTCTCTTATGATAACCACCGTAGTGATATGAATATTGAAGCTTGTTAATTTGAATTCGTAATATGGGTGGTGATGCAAGCGTAAATTGAACGAAATGTCTTGACATAAATTGCTAGATCATTTATGCGCATTGTATATATTCTATGTGAAAATCTTTTGGGGTGACATGTAGATGAATAAGCTTTGGCCATTTGTATGTTGAGTTGATAGAATGATGTCTAGTAGTCCAATGCTTAGAGTGTCGTCTCCCTACGAATAGCATTGTGGGAGGTTGTAAGTGCGGTGTTGGCCGTCACTAGTCGGAATGGGTTGAGATGAATAAAGTGGATGGTTGGGCTTGACCCTCGTGCTCTCTCCGAGGTTCCTTCCATGCCACGGTGTTGTGGAATTGCATGTGGTGTGAGTCGACACGCGATGTCATAATCCTGGGTTAAGGATAGTGTGGCAGGTCTACGGGCTCGCCTATCGTTCCACCGATGGGAGTTGACGGATAGACTTAGGGCGGTTGGGATTGCCACTCGTGCTTTCTCCGAGGTCCTTCCGTGCCAAGTGATTGGTTGGAATTGATCCTCGTGCTTTTCCGAGGATCCATCCGTCACACATGGCCAGTTCGGGGCTAGGATCTTGGTGCACATCTACCCAAGTGAACCCGCTGGGTCGTAGTACGCATGGGCTCCGCTGTTGTGTTCTTAGCATTGAGGCATACAGAGGCCTATGTGAAGTAGTGTGAATACCCACTTAGTAGTAGAAATGCCCGTTCTACTGTCACCGTCTGGCCATAAAGGTTGGCGCCTGAGAGGTTAGCTACCTGCTCGAAAAGTGGGAACTACTAGTCTGTGTCGACATAGCAACTGCATGTGCGTGTCATTGCATTGCATACATAACATTGCAACTCATTACATACACAAGACCCTCATCGTATAAGTTTGTATGGGCACTCCTATACGATGAGTTATTTATTGCTGAACGATCCTCAACTTATATGCTTGTATGGGCATCCATATAAGTTGAGTTATTTTTGTTGTAACTCTATATTCATATGATGTGATAGATGGTAGAATTGATAGAATTTCTTATTACTCGTGTTACCACTTGCTTGTTTATACTCCTGTTTAATATATATATTGTACCTTGTTTATTTCTCCGCCCGGTGCCGAGGAGTCGCCGGGGGAGCGGATGTAAAGCCACTTAGTCTTTATGACTAACGGTTGCTACGTCTTCCTTTTTAGGAGGAAACCCTATAGGTGGAGCAGCAGGTGATGGAGTCGGTCAGCCAGGCCAGGACGACAGGGCCTGAAGGGACGGTGCTATCGTTACCGTCTGTTACAGATGTGAGTGATGAGAGTTTTTGTTGTAGCCCTTCAGGGCAATTTTAGTGTTATACTCTGATATTATAGAAGCATGTTTTAGCTTCTATTTTGCTATACATTTGGATATATAACTTGTGTGGATTGACTTCTTATATTCTTTTGGTTGGGTTGACATGTTGTTTTGATATTGGTTGTAGCCGGCAGAATAGGCGACTTGGGGTACAGACTAACCCGTGTGTTGGTGCTACCCCAAGGCAGCTTTTTTGGACATAAGACCCCTCTCGTGCTGTATTTGGTGTTCCGGTAGGGGGGTCTTACATATAATTTATATAATATCTCTCCCCCTCTCTCCCCTCACAATTATAGAAAATTGTGGTGCAATTAGCTCACTCCTCATGATCCCTACTAACTTAGTGAGATCATGTGGTTGACAGCCGCACACACGATCACCGCACTCGATCTCCCGTGCACTGATCCCACTTCTTGCACCATCAGAGCAACCATCGCGGCTTGCCACTGCGCGGGCGGCCTGCGCCTGGTCGGCCCCTCCAAAGCCGCACCTGACCGCCCTTCCCCGTGGCCGGCTCCCACGGCCACGGGGCTCCGCCCATAAGGATGATCGCGGGGCTCTGCCTGCAAGGACGGCCGCGCCGCGGGCATCCTTTCTCGCGGCCTCGGGGATCCGCCATCAAGGGAAGCCGCGCTGAGGCCACAGGGATCCGTCCGCAAGGGCTACCGCGCTGCGGCCGGCCCTCCCCGCAATCTCCTCTCGCGGCCGCCCCTCCCCGCAGCCGCCTCCCAAGGCCGCGAGGATCCGCCCGCAAGGCCGGCCGCCCCTTCTAACAGCCGCCTACCGCGGCCGCGGGAATCTGCCCTCAAGAGCGGCTGCGCTGGGGCCGCCCCTCCCCACGACCGCCTCCTGCGGTCGAGGGGCTCCACCCGTATTGGAGGCCGAACCGCGACCGCCCCTCTTTGCAGCCGCCACCTGCGGCCGTGGGGCATCGCCCGCAAGGGTAGTCGCTCCACGACCGCCCCTCCCCGTGTCCGCCTCCCGCGGCCGTGTTTTCTCCCGCCGCGGGCGGCCATTCCGCCGGTCGCAGCTCCTCTTCCTTCGTCAGCGGTCGTCCGCCGCCAAGTTGGCCGCCCATTCATAGAGGGCCTTCCTCGGCGCCCGATCATTCCACATGATCGCGCCGTCCTTTTCATGGGAAATCACCCACTAAACACCATGATTAGTGGGGCAATATCATTAATTAAATTATTGGCCTATGAATCAGAAATATGATGAGCAAAATATACACTCAAAACTGTGCTAAAAATAATGATATTAGTTATTACGGTGTGCGGATAGCCGCATAACTACCGTAACAACCTCCTGGAGGCTATAAAAAGGCCCTTATGCCTCTTTTATTCTCATCTTTTTTCCTTCGTATTTTCTTCCACCTCAGGCCAGAGCTTTGCCAGTTTTCTCCTACGAGTCGTCGCCTCTCTACCGGAAATTTGTCTACGTCCACCGCGAAAAGCAAGCCTCGTGAGCCGTTCAGGGAAGCCTCCTTGCGCACAACATCCTGCAAGTCCTCACCAACATTACTCTGCACGTTCTGCGACTGTGTTCAGCATCAGTGCGATGCCCAGGAGCGTTCGTCATCGTCGAAGGATACTAGTATCAAGCTTCACGTGAGGCGGCCTGTCGCCCACCGAGTATGTGTGAACTCTCTCACTCATCTTCGATTATAACGAAGAGCGACTTGTCGTCTTCGATTCTGCAGCAGATTTGTAACCTGAAGCTCATAGTGGAGTTTGATTGGCACAGATCCGATCACGTGGTTTTTTACCCTGAGGGGGTTTCTACGTTAAAATCATCGGGTGCACTACTTCTCTTGTTCTGTGACTGTGTGCACGCTTGACCGTTCTGCTGGCTAAGATGACCGAGTTTAGCCCAATCTGTTAGGAACGTTGAGTTGACCACAACAATTACCCTTTTTCTCTCTTTCTCTCCCCCATTCTCCCGCCGCCCCTCTCCCCCTCTATTTCCTAATTTTTTATATTAATTATTGTTCCCCTCTCTCCCCTGTCTCGTTGTCTCTCCACTCTCTCCCCCTAATTCTGCGGTGGCCCTGCTCGTGAGACCCAACCCCCCGGCAGGTTCGCTGGGGTCCGACGACCCCTCTGATGGTCTCCGGGTAGGCCGCCGGCGGCGGTGGGTTATGTGAGCACACTGAGGGATTCCGTGAGCAACGTTGTGCAATTTTATGGTTATCGGGAGTTCTCCTGTTTTCTGTTTGGGGGCTTCTCAAATTTTAGCTGTTGACAGACCACTATCTAACGATCATGATATTTATGAGACATATCCAACGCCTTGCATTAATTACTGTTTTTTATGACAGAGTCTTCTTCATGTCATGGTATTTTTGAACTCATTTTCAATGGTCATGGTATTTTTGCGTGCGCGCAAACACACACACACACAAGTGACAGGCACGGGGCTCCGCCCCTACGACCAACCGCAACAGTACCTATGCGCGACATTATCCCAGCAACGACATTGTCCTGACGCAACAACGGCTCCGCCACTTGCAAACCCCCGAGTGTTATACTCTGCTCGTTGTTCATTTTTGCAGTGTGAACGAGTGTTTGCGAGCGGTGACGAGAACATATTTTTTATTGTAGGCTGATGACTTTGTCTATATACGCGCATATTTTTAAAATAAAAGAAAAATACATAAATTTTAAAAACTGAATTTTTTTTAATAAAAAAAGATAAAATCGAAAAGTGAATGTTTAACCAAAGGATGTTTTTCCGTTTTAATATAGTACATATATTAATTCTAATTTTCTCTCTCTTTCAATGCAAGGCGCAAAGAAGACTCTTCTCTCTCCTCTCTCTTTCACTTATTGAAGGGAGTTATTATAGTCTATGAGCCTGGGCGTAGGAGATCTAGAAAAAACTTTTTGTATTAAAAGAATTTCAAACATTACTTTTATTCATTTAAATTTAATATAGTATAATTACTTTTTGGATATTTAATATTAAATTTATGAATTTTGAATGTATTAAAAATGTAAGGATATATTTGACTTTTTTGAATGTTTAACCAAAGACAACTTTTCTTTTATAATATTACAAGTGACAAGAACGGGCCTTCGACCCAGGGGGCATTCGGCGGGAGTGCGACAATCGGCGGTATGTGACATTCAGCGGGGTGCGACATTTGCCCGGATGCGACATTCGCCGGTAGTGCGATATTTGTCGTGGGGACGACATTTGTCGTGGGCGGCGATATTTGCCGTGGGCGGCGACATTTGTCGTGGATAGTACCCTCCCCTATGGCCTCGCGCGACAGTATCTGACCGGCCACGACGGGCTTCCCCCGGCGACGGCGGGCTTCGCCCGCTCCCGGCGGGCTTCGCCCGCTCCCGGCGGGCTTCGCCCGCTCCGCAACATATACATATGAGTACTTAAAATGACCGTAAAAAAATATAAATTAAGAATACAATTTTTATTTTGTAAAACAAATTATATTTTAACGTTAAAACATTAATTTTTCTCTTGTCATTCCTAGCTAGAGACAATAGGTTTAGGTATCTAGTGTTTTTATTTTTTGTATTTTAATATTGTAAAGTTGTGTAATTACCTAAAAGGATATTGTTTTTATAATATACTAATATAAAGTTTGGTATAATTGTGTAATTATGAATACAACTATATGGGCAATATAGGGATATAGGGTAATGTTTCACCAAAGAGTAGTTTTTGTATAATAGTAGAGATAAAGACAAAAACCTTTAATCAGTCGCTTATGTTATACTTCTTTTTGAAATAGGTCTCTCAAGTTGTAAAAGGGCGTTGATATTAACATCATAGTTTTGGTTATTAGTACTTTTCGCTATCCGCAAACATTGTTTTTTAAATTAAATTGACTATTCGCAAGCACGAAAACTATCCACAATCAACAATTGGAAAAAGGAAGGAGCAGAGCACCACCGCCTGGGGGAGAAATTAGCGCTTGAAGATCGCCGGAATAGAGGAGCATCGCCGCGAAGAGGAAGAGAGAACGCTGCTCGGGAAATGGAGAAGCACTTGCCGGATTTGGAGCCCTTCAGGCTGAACGGAAAGAGAGGAAGGTCAGCGAAGGAATCACAGTTTGGAGGGGATGCGAAAGCACGAGAAAGACAAGTGCGAATAAAGAATAATTTTTTGTAGTACTTGCTAATAGGAATTCTAAAAGTCCAAAAAACTCAAATTTTGAGTGCGGATAGTCAAAAATGCGGTAATAATATCAGCACTCTTGTAAAAACATGAAATCAGTCCCCAACTTTAATGAAAAGCTGAAATAAGTCCTCCTTAACAGAATATATAAACAAAAACAATTTAATTGGTGATTAATAAACTCATAAATTAACAAAATGACATATTTTTTTTAAAAAAACACCATTCTTATTGATATACGGATAATTTTTGTCATTTCCTGAACTTTGAAAAAAAGTATGTTGTTGGGAGACATCTCTCTCTATATAAATATATATGTCCTTTAACGATATTATTCTCTGAATATTTTTAGAGGTTAGGGTTAACTTAGAATAGATTTCAATTAAAAGATTTGAATGAAAAGAAATTGAGTAGTCATCGGCACGTTTCTGATATTTCATGCTTGATACAGTACAGAGAAAATAATTCATTGCAGGGAAAAATAGTAAAAGATTTAAATTGCAAAAAAATTTCAAAATATGCAATAATTTCAAAACCAAATAAAGTTATTAGATTCTGAACAATTCATTGCGGTCCAAAGAGTTTTCAACAGTACTCAGAGAAAAAATACATTGTTGGAGAAAAGGGTAGGAGCAGCAACAACAACAGTGGCAACGGAATCCAGACCTTGTTTCGCCTAGAGGATGCTTGTTGGAGAGAAAAATCTGGAAGTCGGGGAGGAGGCTAGTCGGAGAGGGAAACTTGGAGGTCTAGGAGGAGGAGGAGGCTCATCGCCATGTTCCGCCTAGAGGAGGCTCGTCGTCTTATGAAAAATGTTCGGCCTGGGAAAAGGAGGAATTTGAATGTTTAGGTTTAGGTTATTTTTAAAATAATAATAATAAATATTCTTTTTTGCCCTTCAAATTGGAAAGGAAATGTTAAGTGAGACTTAAATCAGAACATAAACAAATTTTAGAGACCAAAATCAAGACCCAAATTTTCGGACTTCCCAAATGATTTCAAGAATTGAACAAAATTTTAATAAAAGAGTCGTATCATTTGAAATCACAGTACAAATAACATAAACACCAGTATTTTTATTCATTTATTTCTTATTTAATTACAACATTCAATAAAAAGAAAATAAAATGAGTATTACTTATACTCAATACAAAAGTCACAAAAAGGATTCCTACAAGAGTCCTTATGCTTTTGATGAATTTCTCCAATGCCTATGAAAATCTTTAACCATACTTTCGCCAATTCTTCCGGCGGAATTCTCTTTGGTGCACTGGGATATGCTCTTGATGTCTAAAAAATGGGTCCATAATGGGTTAGTCATAAAAATTATGACTATGTGAGATAAGTATTTCATGAAGTGTTATACATACAAATAATGAAGATAATAACAATATGCATACAGTACAAGTCTACCTATGGGGGGGATAGGTCTCGTGCAGTCTTTTGCGGAATTTAAAATTACCTGCACAATTAAGCAAACACAGCAAAGAAAAGCACACAAGCAATTATAGTGGTTCTCCGATTTGGGTACGTCCACTCTCCCCCTTCGACCTATCTCCCAATAAGGGACGACTCGGTCACTTCACCAAACGGATTGAAATCCAATCCACACACTACGAAAGACACCCTTCCAACCGAACGAGTCACTACTCCTCCACCACGGGTTGCACCCAACCCTTACAACAAGGAATCACTATTCCTTTACAATAAAACAAAATTAGAATGTACAAGAAATACAAACTACACTTGTGGAGATCCCGATGTCCATCTTCGTTCTTTGAAGCGTTCTTGAAGAAGACGAAGAGTTCACGACCGGAGCACTCTCTTGGAGAGGATCTTCCCAAGATCGGCGGCGGCAAGTGAATGCGGCGGCGATGCTTTGTATATCCAAACTTTTTGACGAAGCAAGCAAGATCTACCAACGATCTCAATCGGATCGGTCATCTCAAACTATTCAGAATGAAGAGCTAACTTCGTTCAACAAATAAAGAGATAAGGGATCTCGAGAGAGAAGAGTGAGACGCTATACTTAGCCTCGGTCCTGTCGCTGGACGATCAAAGAGGACCTCTAAGATCAGCGGCGACGACTATCTTGCGAGCGGCGACAGCGATGGAAAGAGTTTCACGATCGGCTAGGTTACGCTCGGCGGCTTTGATTTCTCGTAATTGATTTTTGTTGGAGTTCGAAATACGCGAGTATTTATACTGTAGACAAACCCTAAATGACCGTTGTTGGGCCCACAAGAAGAAACCCTAGGCCTGGTCAAAGCAGCATAACCCGTCTTGGTTCGGTCCAGCAAACAGGCGAAAATTGCCTAAGGCAAAATCGACGAGAATCACTGGTGATTCTCGTCGAGTCGGCGAGAATCACTTGGTGATTCCCGTCGATTCTGCCTTAGCAGAATTTCAGTTGGAAACTAGGTCAGCCGGAGGGAATCAGGGGGAATGCAACCTGATTCTCGTCGAATCGGCGGGTATCAAAACGATTCTGGTCGAAGTCGGCGAGAATCACATGGTGATTGTCGTCGATTCTGCCTTAGCAGAATTCTTGAAGGAGGACAGTCAGCCAGATGAAGTCGACGGGAATCGGCGAGCGATTCTCGACGATTCGACGAGAATCACTAGTGATTCCCGTCGAATCGGCGAGAATCACTTAGTGATTCCCGTCGATTTTTACTTGAAGGATTTCTTCTTCCTTCCTCTGAACTTGGTCTTTGACCCATCTTTGCTCCTCTTCTGCTCTTGCTCTATCTCGACCCTATGCTTGAAAATAAGTACACTCCAATAGAGAGAGCACACGTGATTCAACACACTGATCTGCTCAACGATGGATTACGTTGCGCAGACCCGTGTATATTGACCCACTGCACCCTTACATTTGTGTGTACTTAGCATGGAATAACTGCAAGCACAACTTGATAAAAAGTCATCAAATACATTGTCAATTCAATTTAGCTTGTTCAGGGGCTTCTTCAAATCAGGTACATTGTGGATATAATACCCAACAGGGTTAGTCATAAAAATTATGACTATGTGAGATAAGTATTTCATGAAGTGTTATACATATAAATAATGAAGATAATAACAATATGCATATAGTACAATAAATCATTTAATTCAATTGCTCTCAATACTGAATCTTAACTTGCCCCTTAATTTTAGTTACATAAAATAGGAAATGCTCTGGTATGCAAACTTGAATTGATCCGAAGGGAATAATTATAGGCTCACCCTTACCGGTTAATCCATCAGTAGATGCCTCTGCATCATAAGATTCGAAACCATCACATTTCTCTATGCAGAGTTTTAAATTAATTATTATCTTGTCATGAAAACAGAAGTTTTTAATAAAAGTAATCCCCTCAGAAATATGTATCGCTTTTATGTTTTTTCCCCTCGCTCACATGTTATTCCATAGCGATATCTTAATGAATTAAATTCATACGCACAAGCATTGTTTATTACAAAAAAATATAACAAAAATAGAAAATTAAGTGAGTAAAACTAATTCAGGAAATAAGAAACTCACCACGATCTTGCCTTTATCCACATTCTTATTTGCATTGCCTCCATGGTTATCTTGTGACGCCATCCTCTTATTTTTGGGCCTCGGGAATCACTAAAATTGTACGCACTTTTTATTTGGGTTGCGTCACTTGATATTCGTAGCGTTAATGTTTTTAAAAGGCATTCTAAAATCCGTTAAAAATCCGAACGTCAAAAATAAAAGACAAAAGAAATGTCTAACCAAAACAGTCCTCAATCGAGACTGTGAATCTCAACCTTAGCCGTCCAAACGGCACAAAATAGCCAAAACAGTTCAAAATAGCTTTATAAAAATATGCAAATCAGCCCAAAAAATGAAACAAAGCTTAACAACCTCTCAAAATAGCTAAACAATACAAAACTAACTAAAAGTATTTGGCTATTCAGCACAAACAAACCCCCCTCCCCAAATCAGTAATTTATATAATGGAAATCAACAATTTCTTCAAGTTAATTAGCACCCCAATACTCAAAAACAATAAAGAGTAAAGTAATTAACTAATTAGAGTGGAAGTAACCACCACCAAGGGGAAGGAGAAGGTGATTAGCTACAGTCAGCAACTACACAGGAGTAGCTCGGAAGTAGCAGAGAAGTAGTAGAATCGGGGCAACAGCAGAGTCGGGGCAGCAAAGGGAAGTAGCAGCAGCTGGGAGCAGCAAGCCCTAACAACGGCTCAGCAGGTTCGTCGGCACAGAAGCAACGACGACACAGCAAGATCCACACAGTAGCGAGAGCTTAGAGGCACACAGAGGGAAGGAGAAGAAGAAATAGAAGTAGAAGAAGAAGGAGAAGCAGTTCAATGTTGACGCAGAGCAGCGATAGGAAGAAGAAATAGAAGTAGAAGAAATCGCATAAGCAGTTCAATGTCGACGCAGAGCGAGCGACAGTACCTGGTCCACGCGCGACGGGCTTCGGTCGCGCGCTGAGGGCTTCAGCCGCCCCCGACGGGCTTCGGCCGCACGCGGCGAGCTTCGGCCGCCCCCGATGGGCTTCGGCCGCGCGCGACGGGCTTCGGCCGCCCCCAACGGGCTTCGGCCGCCCCCAATGGGCTTCGCCCGCCCCAAACGGGCTTCGGCCGCGCGCGACGGGCTTCGACCGCCCCCAACGAGCTTCGCCCGCCCCGCCCTTCGCCTAATTTTTTTAAAATATTATGTTTATATTTTTTTTAAAATTTGAAATCTTTTTTTATATATAGTTATTAATTATAATCGATATAATCAATTTTTTTACATTAAGCATAGTAAAAGAAAAATCAAAATAAAGAAATTAAAAAACAAATCAAGCGGATGAAATAGCTGGATTCAAAAAAAATCCTTGCAGTTATATATAGCATAATAGTCTCACATCATGCGATCAGAAAACTTTATCGAGTATGTATAGCATAATAGTCCTCTTCAGTTTGAAATTTTTCGCAGACCAGCATTAGCGGGCTAACAGCGGGCGGGCTGGCATCAGCATGCAGAATCAAATGTTGGCATGGCGGCCCAGTAGGCTTACAACATGTATTTATTTTTAGAATAACTTTTTCGTTTGATCCCACATCTGGGATACAAATTGCAATTTTGAGTATAAATAGAGAATTCGATCATCAATGTTTGAAATTGGATGCTGAGGGTGGGCTACACAGGACTATACCAGGTGGACTAGACAGGAAGATAGGTTATATTGGGCAGGATTGATTTAATTTTTTCAGAATTAAAAGGGTAAAATAGTAATTTCACATAGGTTTAGGCCACTCTGCTATGTAGGTTTAGGAGACCTATGAAAAAGTGGAGAGAGAGGATGCGGTTTGATTAGACGACTGCTGAAATAGTGAGTCAGATCTGACGGTCCGAATCACTTTAATGAGTTTAAAATTCATGCATTTTATATTTTTTTATAACGGTATATATATAATATGTAAATATTTATAATAACAATACTAAGAGAATAAATAATTAATATTATATGAAATATTTGTGTAACAATATTATTATTATATTAACTTAAAATTGAACAAAATTAAAATCATTTATATACTTTGATATATCATATATATAAGTTTATCCCTATATTGGTCACTATACTTTTGCTACTTTACTAAAATGGTCTCTACTATTTCTTTGATTTATTTTAGTCCCTCACTTTTTGCTACTTTTATATTTCAGTCCCAAAAAAAATGAAAACTTAACACCGTTAACATATGTCTTAGTTGACAGTCATCTTGTGTTGTTTAGGAGTGAGAAATGTTGCATAAGTGTTATTATTTGTTGTCATATTTGCCTATTTGGTGAAAAAGCACTCATGCCCTAATTTTGGGCAATAGAACCAACACGTACGCCGACCAGTCTCCTGCCCGCCTCATAACTCTCTGATCAGCCTCCTGGTTCCCCGACGACGGCGAGTGATGCAATGCGCCTAGGCTCTTTCTGCAAGAGCTTCAAAAGGAGGCTAGAGCTTGATTCCTCTTCTCCATCTCCTTCGACTGATTTTGTTATAGAAAAGAACCTCTTTCTCTTTCAACGACAAGCACAACAATATCCTTACTTCATTATAAGTTTCTCCTCTTTTCTTCTTACAAGTTTTTTTATAGGTCATAAAGAGTGTTATCTGATTACATTAATGATTTATATAATATCATAGATTTATAGTGAGATAAAATAACTTGGCTCATTATACTTGTAATCGTAAATTCTTATTATGTTTGGGTACTAAGATTTAAAAAAAGTTAGCTCATTAATGATTTATAATATCATTAAATTAAATTTTATGCTGGATATGCAGTGTGCATATTCGAATAGCCAAAATTAGTGTAGGAGCAAATAATATTGCAAGTAATAACACTTAATCAAAATATTCTCACTCCTAATTAGCAGAAGGAGACTGCTAATAAGATATGATGTTAAGGTGTTAAGTTTTTAACTTTTAGGACTGAAATAAAAAAGTAGCTTAAGTTTCAGGACAAAAACAAGTTAAAAAAATAGGTTGTTGATATTTGTACACCTTAAATGACTATTCCTACACCATTCTTCAAAATAAAACTCCTCCTTTTTAAACCCTAAAATGTAATATTTGTATCCCGTTTCTTTCCATCCCTCATTGTGTTTTCCCCGAAGTCCTAAACAGCAGCATGCCCGCAGAACATCCGCCTGGTGTTTCCTCTGTCCGGTGTTCCCTCTGGTCGTCGCGCCTTTCACTAGTTTCCTCCCATCTAGTGGCCGATTCTCCATTACGGTTCCCGCTCTATCATTCATAGGGGTGAAACTGGTACGGTTTGAGCCCAAACCACAACCACACCGAATAGACTCAGTTTTGGACTTTACAAAATCACACCGTTAACATCATGTCTTAGTTGATAGTCACCTTGTGTTGTTTAGGAGTGAGAAATGTTGCATAAGTGTTATTATTTGTTGTCATATTTGCCTATTTGGTGAAAAGGCACTCATGCCCTAATTTTGGGCAATAGAACCAGCACGTACGGCGACCAGCCTCCTGCCCGCCTCATAACTCTCCGATCAGCCTCCTGCCTCCCCGACGACGACGAGTGATGCAATGCGCCTAGACTCTTTCTGCAAGAGCTTCAAAAGGAGGCTAGAGCTTGATTCCTCTTCTCCATCTCCTTCGACCGATTTTGTTATAGAAAAGAACATCTTTCTCTTTCAACGACAAGCACAACACTATCCTTACTTCATTGTAAGTTTCTCCTCTTTTCTTCTTACAAGTTTTTTTATTGGTCATAAAGAGTGTTATCTGATTACATTAATGATTTATATAATATCATAGATTTATAGTGAGATAAAATAACATGGCTCATTATACCAGTAATCATAAATTCTTATTATGTTTGGATACTCAGATTTAAAAAAGTTAGCTCATTAATGATTTATAATATCATTAAATTAAATTTTATGCTGAATATGCAGTGTGCAGATTCGAATGGCCAAAATAAGTGAAGGAGCAAATAATATTGCAAGTAAAAACACTTAATCAAAATATTCTCACTCCTAATTAGCGGAAGGAGACAGTCAATAGGATATGATGTTAATGTGTTTAGTTTTTAACTTTTAGGACTGAAATAAAAAAAGTAGCTTTAGTTTCAGGACAAAAATAAGTTAAAAAAATAGGGTGTTGATATTTGTACACCTTAAATGATTATTCCTACACCATTCCTCAAAATAAAACTCCTCCTTTTTAAACCTTAAAATGTAATATTTGTATCCCGTTTCTTTCCAGCCCTCATCGTGTTTTCCCCGAAGTCCTAAACAGCAGCATGCCCGCAGAACATTTGCCTGGTTTTTCCTCTGCCCGATGTTCCTCTGGTCGTCGCGCCTTTCACTAGTTTCCTCCCATCTAGTGGCCGATTCTCCATTACCGTTCCCGCTCTATCATTCATAGGGGTGAAATTGGTACGGTTTGAGCCCAAACCACAACCACACCGAATAGACTCAGTTTTGGACTTTACAAAATCGCATCACATCCAAATTGTGCGGTGTAGTTTGGAGTCGGTTTTTGCGGCGCGGTTTCGGTTTTTGCATATTTATAAAAACTTATCAAATAGTACGTAGATTATTTACATTTTATATCCAATAATGTTTTCCTCTCAAAATTTTCTAACACATGGTATTCTCTTAGAATTGGGTGATAATCAATTAACAATATATTCTAAGGACTAGATCATCACTTCAATAACAATATTATTTGTTCAATTACTATCAATTGTTTGATCATATTATACATGTACATTTTCCTATATTATGTGAAAATAGTGAATCTATTAAGCTATATTACATGTGCAAGTAGACATGTGATGGAATTTAGCATGACACTAAAGTTATCATAGGATTATATAATCATAAACTTCAGATCAAGAAATTCATCATATTTTGATTCATAAAAGGCCACAAATTCTGAAGCAATGCAGAATATAAGATAAATAACTCAAAACCAAAAATGCTAATAATAAAAATTTGATGCATTCAATAAAGACACAGTGTAAGGAACAAAAATTATAGGATAAACAACTTGCAAAATAATATACCTTATGTTAAATAGTCAACTACAATTTTGCATCTACCTTTTCAAGTGAAAGGTGTGTAACAACCTATCGACCCTATTGTGGGCTGGGGATGGGTTAAGATGTATGGGTCGTGACCTTGATAAAGCAGCCATGGTGTGACACCATGGTGGGCCACCTGGTGAGACTCTAGGGTAGCAGACGGGTGTGACATCCATCCTGCATCAGCGGTACTCATTTAGATACTTAGATTAAGATATATTATTATATTATATTATATAATTATAAGATATAATACAAGATATATTTATTAATTTGTAATATATATTATAAGATATATTATAAGATATATAAAAAACTAATATTATAATCATTGTGGTGCAGTGCGGTTTATTCGGTTTTGTCAAGCCAAAAACCGAACCACATCGCAAAACATGCGGTTTTCCAATAACCAAAACCGCACCACAATCAAACCGTTCGATGCGGTTTGAAATCGGTGTGGTGCGGTGTTGCAGTTTTTGCAGTTTCAATTTTTATTTTCAGGCATAGCCATTCTATTTTTTCCCGCTCATGAGATTATGCGGCCTGGCTGCCTCGCATTTCGTCGGATTCTACATTCCAGCAACCGTCAAAAACCAGCACTAGGTATCAAGTTCATCACCATTGTAGATCCTCTTGTTTATTGCAGATGCTTCTGTTTTTGTCTGATCCTCTTGCTTACTGTTGGTCTTCATCACCACAGGTTTTTTCATCTTTTCTAGAGGAGGTTCAAACTCTTTTTAGCTTTCCCTTTCAAATCTAAGGTAATATCACACATTCCTTCATATTATCAATTTTTTGTGTTAGATTTTGTTAGTCAAAAATATAGATTGCGATTTATGTGATTGTACATACATTTGATAGGAAGGGGTTCAAAAAAATTATTGTTGTTATGTAATGAAGAGTCCTTTAAAGACACCGAGTTTGATGTTAGAATGCACTTTTATACTAATTTGAGTTTTGAAAGTAAAGAAGCGTTAATTGAATGAGCTCGGAAAACGGCCAAAAATTTGGGGTTTGTTATCATTATTCTGAGAGCAGATACAATCACATCCAGAACATCACCAATGGTAACGTTAGGTTGTGATAAAGCCGGGTTACCTCATGACATATTGCGGGTGTAAGTTTGCATTAAAAGGATAAAGAGATCCAAATGACGAATCAAAAATTATAGTTAAACATGATATGCACAACCATGAGTTCATTCATATTGAAGCATATCCATATGTCGGTGGATTAGATGACAATGAGTACAAGATAGTGAAGAAGATGTTCAATGTCGGATGTGATTGATTATGTTACAAAAATATGGTTAGAACCTTACAAAGAGATGTTTATTTGTGCATTGGTTGATACATACTTGCACTTTGGAAACACATCTACCAACCGTACAGAGGGGGGTTATAGTCAATTAAATTTTTTTTTTGAAATTTCAGTTGGAAATCTTACCATAATTTGGAAACTTTTGACAACATGGTCAATTTATAACACTTGGAAATCAAAAGAATATTTGGATAAAGTAGCATGCAAGTTTTTCTTAGTTTTAAAACTATATTTTCTTCAGAGCTACTTGAGAACGTCTCTATTGATGCATTAGAGATAATAAAAATGGAACAAGATACCATAAAATCGGGATATGTTGAGTAGACGCAATGCACATATAAGAACAAATATACGCTTGGATTGTCTTGTGCACATGAGCTTGAAGTACATTAAAGAGAGTAACACATTTTCTTTATGGATGATCCACAAACATTAGAAACAGTTAAAACTTCTTGACAAACATGAGTTCAAAGAAAAGGAAGAACAAAATGAGTGTGTTGAGATATAGAACGATATGGAAGAAATATCAAAAAAAAATATCATAATTACTAATCTACAAAAAAAGGAAATTAAAAGAAAATTGCATGAACTAATCAATTTGGATGCAAGTCAGACAAAGGAACCTAAAATAACCATGACATTGAAAGGCCTCCAAAAGGAAGTTTGAAAAATTTTATGGAGGATTATAAATCCACGAAAAAGAGCTCTTATATTTTGAGCATGTTCTAAATGAGGAACAATAAAAACAACAACTTAGTAAGGTCAAAGTGATTAAAGCAAAGAACTTCTAGTTACAAGGGTGGTTTCCTTGAAAATGTGCGCAAACAAATGCCCCGAATTGTGCGTACACATCTCATTGAGGTCATTGCTGTTTTGGGAGATGGGCATTGCGGATATAGAGTGATAAGTCTTGCTCTAAATATGAGAGATAGTTGGATGCATGTACGACATGATCTTGCATGTGAGTTACATAATAAGTCATTGTGTTACATTGAAATATTTGGGACAACAAGAAGATTGAAATTACTTAAATCTCTAGATTGTTGGAAGGTACCGGCACCACTAGATAAGTGGATGACAATGACTAACATGAAGCTATTAGTTGCATCAGGCTACAATATACAACTAGTTCATTTCTCGATTAAACAATTCTTCACATTTCTACCACTACATTTAGCTTCGCCAGATATTAGAAGAGTTGTTTATATTGGATATATAAATGACAACACTTCTTTGAATTGCGGATGAAAGAAGAATGTCCACAACCGTCGATATTTCCAGTGTAGACAAAATGTCATAAACATGTGGCAGAGCAATGGAAAGTTCCATACATTACACAGCCATTTTGACAAAAAGTATGTAAATATTGTATATTATTTTTAATATCTTAAAATTTTGGTAATGTATTAATTTAATATTATTGTTATATTGCAGAGTCATGTTCAAAATGTTGACGTTATTTCCAAGATTTTGAGAACTGAATCAGAGAATGAACCGGTGAGATGAAAGGTTTAAGATCCGATCGGTTGGACTGATCAGACCGGAGTTGAATCGTGATGCTATATTACACATTATATATATGTAAGTATATTACATATTATATATATAAGTACATTAAGCATTATATATATATTATATGTTATTTATTTATATGTCCGGTTTTTAATATTGATATTTATTCTATATATTTATTTAATTAATTTATTTATTTATCTATATACGTATATGTATAGAAAATGTTTCAGTATTTATTCATCAACACAAAATGATTGTGGATATAAATCATGGCACATATAGCCGTTGTTTGAGTTCGAATCCCAGCGATTTATCTTTTTTGGTAGATTAAAATTTGGAGCTCATGACCCGCCCGGTTATCTCATCTCACACTTGGTTCTCCCGATTTACCGGTTCGCCCGCCCGGTTCGTCGGTTATTGGGCGGTCAGCGGTAGTAGCTGGTCTTGGCCTTGACCGGACCGTTCGGTGATCCGATCGGCGGTCCGATCCGGTTCTTAAAATCATGATTTCATCATTTTGACTCTTCAAATATATCACTACAACTTATTAAGTAAGAACAATGTAACAAATTTGTATTTTATTTGTTTTAATTATTTTATTAATTTATTAATTTGAAGCGATTTTTTTGCAGGGATAACATATTTTGAGTTAAATCTTAGAATGACTAAGTTTTGAAGAAAAATATGTTTTTTGTCTATTAGTTTTATGTAACAATATATTTTGACAACGATGTAGTTATTGTTCTTTCAATTGTTCTTTTAATGTTAGTTTTAAAATTTCGAAAATTGGGGTATAAATTACCTCTTGGGTACAAATATAATTTTGGGGTGTCCGAATATTCATGTGTTATAAATAGTCATTTATGGTGTACAAATATCAACACCCAAAAAATATTGGGATCATTTTAGCAAAGTAGTAAATGTATAGGGACCAATATAACATTTTAAAATAAATATGATATATTATTATAGTTTATATATTATATTAATTAATTTAAATATAACTATTATATAATTAAGGACGCTGATATCCGCACCGCAATTTTGGCTAGTCGCACAGTATTTTTTCCTAATTTTTCGAACCTTTTGAAAATACGTCTTTACATGCATTTTTAGGAAAAGTGTTCAACATGAAAGTTGTAGATAGATCTACAACTTTCGTATTGAACACTTTTCCTAAAAATGCATGTACAATACGTACTTTGGAAATACGCTCAGGCTTCACGTCTTTTGAAAATACGCCTTGGTCATGCATTTTTACGAAAGTGTTCAACACGAAAGTTGTAGATCTCATCGAGATCTACAACTTTGTGTTGAACACTTTTCCTAAAAATGCATGTACACGACGTATTTCCAAAAGACACGAAAAATTATGAGAAAGTGCAATGTGACTAGCCAAAACTATTGTGCGGATATCAGCTCCCATAATTAATATATTTCAAAATCTTTTAATCAAGATCAGTTGACTTGTTGGATGGGAGTGCTTGCAAATAACTCTCCAAGATGCTGGTTTGACTCCCACTGCCCTTCATTTTTAAGTTGATTTAACCCCAAATTCGACCTGCCCGCTTACGGGGAACATGCTATGATTCTCGAGTTTCCGGTCAGCCCGCCTGGTTCCTAGACGGGCTAGTGGTTTCGTATAATTTTCAAAAGCTTGTTTTTTTGGGTAAATTAGTAATCCACAAATTTTTTTTTTTTAAATTATATATCTGAACAATTTCAAGTTTGAATCAAGATTATTCATTAATTTTTTTTTCATTTACCCTCCTTAGTTCATTGATAATATTTTCATCGACTATAAAAGATCAGCTATAAAATCTATCTTCAAACAGCCTAAAATACAATGCAAGACTATTAGAGTAGATTTACTGAGAGTAAAAATCACAAGTAAATAGCTGAAACTATGGCCACATCAATCCGCCGTCCACTCAAAACTCGTCGGCGGCGGTGTCCCGCGCCACCGGCTCGGCATTACCTCTAATTTGCGAGTGGATAATTTTCTTCCAGAACCAGTGCTTCCTCCAAATGAGGACCATCTCCTCGATGGGGACGCCCTTGGTCTCAGGGAGGAAGAAGAAGACGAAGAAGGTCATGACGACAATCCAGGCGGCGAAGAAGAGGTAGATGCCGAACTTCAGCGAGCAGAGCAGCGCGAGGAAGGACTGCGCGACGGCGAAGGTGAAGAGGAGATTGACGGAGACGGTGATGCTCTGTCCCGCCGATCGCGTCTCCAGCGGGAAGATCTCGCTCGGCACCGTCCAGCCCAACGGTCCCCACGACCATCCGAACGCCGCCACGAACAGACAGATCACCACCACCACCGTCACGGAATATTCCCTCGACAGATGCTTATAGTCCCCGAATTTCAGCCCCAGGATCACCGCCACTATCACCTGACAAATAATCATCTGGATCCCGCCGGCGATGAGCAGCACGCGGCGGCCCAGCCGGTCTACGGTGGCGATCGAGACGAGAGTTGAAAGGGCGAGCACCGCGCCGGTGACCACGGAGGAGTAGAGAGACGCGTTTCGCCCAAATCCCATGCTGTCGAAGAGGACCGGCGCGTAGAAGAGCACCGAATTGATCCCGGTGAGGATCTGAAAGGCCGGCATGAACACCGCCATCACCAGCTGCGGCCGATTCCTCCGCTCGAGTATGTTTGCGAAGGGGTTTTTGATGGTGTTGGCGAGCTCGCTGGCGTCGACTATGTCTTGGAACTCGGCATCGACGCTTTGGGTGCCGCGGATGCGTTCGAGGACGGCGCGGCCGCGATCGCGGCGGCCGCGCTCGACGAGGGAATTGGGGGTTTCGGGGAGGAAGAGGCCGCCGGCGCTCATGAGAAGGGCGGGGAAGGCGGCGAGGCCGAGGGAGAGGCGCCAGCCCCAGGGATGGATCTTCTGGGTGCCGTAGTTGATCATGTTGGCGGAGAAGATGCCGAGAGTGGTGGCGAGCTGGAACATCATGTTTAGGGCGCCGCGGAGGTGGGCGGGGGCCATTTCCGATAGGTACAGCGGCACCGCCTGACCGCATGATCCAGAATCGAAGGTGAGTATTTTATCTTTATTAATCAGAATATATGTTGAAGGAGGAAAATAGTTATAATACATTTTATTAAAAATACCAAAAATTTGGTCCAATTTTGGAATGTTTTTTTTTTTTGGGTACTTTGCAATTCCAAAATATAGGATTTTGAAATTTTATATCTCAAATTTTTAAAATTGGAACTTTGCATCCTCAATTATTTATTTTTTGGCACTTTGCAACTCCACACCAAAATTTCAAAGAAATTTAGGTATGTGAAACATAAAAAATACTCATTTTGACACTTTGCGTAGTCGTGAAAAAACCCGAGCGGGCCGGGCAGGGCCGATCGGGCCGGGTCGGGCCCAATCGGGCTTTGACTTTTGTCAAACCGGGCTCGGCCCAGACTCAATCTGAGCCGGGCCGGGCTCGGGCTCCCTCCAAAAGAGGGAGCTTGATTAGACCCTTCAGTCCGGGCCGGGCTGGCCTGATTTAAAGAAGGCGGGATAAAATCCCGCCTAAATTGGCGGGATTTTATCCCGCCTAATCAGGCGGGATTAACGCCTGGCCGCCTGGCGCCTGGCGGGATTAAATCCCGCCGGGCTTTCCTTAGCCCGGGGCCGGGCTCAGGCTAGTCCGGCACCCGGGCTTTGTCCGGCCCGGCCCGGGCAACCGGCCAAAATGGGGGCCCGGTAAAGGCCCCAAGCCCGGCCCTTGCCGGGCCTTACCGGGCTTTTGCCGGGCCGGGCCCGAGCGGGCTTTTCGGGCCCGGGCTTTTTGCCCACGACTAACTTTGCGTCATGAATTATTAGTGATGCTCGGACCTAGATATCATTGAATGAGCCATTTTAGTGTTTTTTTGCACATAAATACTCTTGAAATTTCGACATGAGGGTGCAAAGTGATAGAAATCAATAATTGAGGGGTTCAAAATGCCAATTTTAAAGATTTGTGATGCATAGTGCCAAAAATCTATATTTTAGAGATGCCAATTTTACAATTAATTATTTTAGGCAATTGTTAGCTGTAATTTGATGATGCCTATTTGTCCCCCGGCAAATTTATATATTTTATCAGCAACCTGAAATATTAAGCGCAGAACACTCTTTTAAAAAAATATATTATATTTATATATATATTTAATAATGCTATTCCATTCAAGTAAAATCACATTCAAGATAAATTTGTGGTAATGTGAATGGGAGGGCGAGATGTGCTTTTCTATGTGAGCAGCAGCCTGTGTAGGTATAGCTACTTTTGGGGTATGTTTTAAGTATATTCTCAGAAGGTCGTTACTGTTAAGTACACTTATCTAGTTGTGGTAGCTGTGGAAGTCCAGCTCTTTGTTTTCTCTCCTTGTTGTTAGTTCGGTTTCCAGTTTACCCATCTGTGGAAGGAAGAATGAGGCTTGACTAGGCCAATAGCTAATTTTTAATAGATACCTCATTCAACAATTTGGCAGTAGATCGGTGAACAAGAGTTGGGTTATCCTAACATCATAGATTCATACTTTATTTATATTATTATTATAGGGAATTGTTAACCGCACACCCTAAACTGCTATCTCGCCGCACGCCCGATAGAAACTCTCCCGCGAAACCAACTCTCGCTGGCACTCTTCTGCAGCCAACCTTGTCGATTCCCCGCCGAAACCTTGCCGAAATCCCATACTTTTGAGAGAAACCCTATGTTGGAATCGGGTTTCTTCAGATTTTGGAGAAGTTTTTGTTCTGATTTTGAAGCAGCTTTTGTTCAGAATTTTCTTCAAATTTTGGAGCAGTTTTTCTTCATAATTTGGAATAGTTTTTGAACAAATTTAGGAGGAGATTTTGTTCAGATTTTTCTTCAAATTTTGGTGCAGTTTTTCTTCATATTTTTGTGCAGTTTGCATTGTACTTTTTCTTGCTGATTTTGTTCACTGGATTTGGGTGATTTGTTGTTTTAGTTCAGATTTTACTGATTTGTCCTATTTAATTGTATCTGATTTGTAATAAGGTTGTAAAAGATTTATCATATGGTATTTATGGGTAGAAGTATTGATGTTTGCTTCGTTTTGTTTTTCAGATCTGAGAATATCGATTGAGAAATTTGTTGAACTTGAAGATTCTATGCGTACGACTCATTGAGGTTAGGTCCGCTTAGGCCACGTAATAACAGCAGGTCAAAGTCAAATATCAGGAGCAACCCCGGCCAAATGGCGAGTAGACTTGTTAGTTGCCACCATGGGCGAGTATCTCATGTAACTCGTCTCTATGGGCGAGGTTTCTTCTTAAGTCACCTATCAAGGTATAACACAAGGGTGTGCTCCTCTCATGATTTATCTATAAATAAGACCTCGGGAGTACCAGGAATGACAATTGGAATTCTTGGCAACCCCCCTCCCCCCTCCGCACACACACAAGTCTGTTACTCTCCAAGTGGTGTCTTCCTCGTACCTCGTTCAGCCTTTTGGTTGAGGAGGAAAAGTTTTTCCAACTTCCGGGTATATGGTGGGACCTCCATGCTGCAACACTTGGAGCATATTTATAGACATCTCTCTCTTTCTCTCTCTTGCGCCCTTACCATCTTGTTCCTTAGAGTTGGATCGCCGGATCAGTAACCACATCCTGCCCAATGATCCAAACATTTGGAATAGGGTTTCCTGGTTCCAACACTACGCAAGATAGGTTTTAGCACCCAATTTATAGTGCTCAATGTGTTTTCGTAGCCATAGTTATTTATGTAGAAATTGACGTAAAGTAATTGAGGTGGTTGTCGGATCTCATTTTGAGACTTGCCAATTGTTTCTGTTAAGAGAATCCCTCATTGAGTGGGTTCGAGGTGTTGGTCAAAGTTTGTGTTTTGTTGTGACAAGAAGTGGTTCAGATAAACTTACAGGTCAACTGACACCTCGTGTGTTTTTTGGGTGTGACAGAGGAGGCAAATATCGTGATAATCCAAATAGGATGGGTTATGAGAAAAAAGATTGTAGAAAAACATGAAGTAAGCGTTGTGGTTGCTCATTCGCTGTCAAAGGCCAAAAAGTTGTCATGTTGATGATTGAAAACTTGATGTCTTTTCCAAAAAACACAACCACGAACATGTTCATTTGGAGGCGCATTAATATGTTGGATGGTTAATTAGGAAGAGAAAAAAATAGTTGAATAAATATATGTTTCAAGGGTAAAACTACGGAAAATATTAGTCGACGTGAAGAAAAGAAGTGATGCAAACATAACAATCATAAGAACTATTTATAATGAGAGAGTAAAGTTATAAAAGAAGGATTTAGATGGAGGAACACCCATTCAATTTTTGTATAAGTGTATTAGCACAGAGGGTTATAAATGCTACAACATGGTAGACGAGAGGACCAATTAACTACGCAGACTTTTTTTGCTCATCCAGTCTCTATCAAACTCAACAATATATTTCCTACTATTTTTCGGCTTTACTGCATGTGTAAGACTAACATGTATCGCATACCATTGTTGTGCATTGTCAGAATTACCTCTACATGTCAGTCCTTTTCATTTTTCACGTTCATGTATGATGAAAGAGAAGTCAGTTACAAATGAGCATTAGATTGTTTTAAGTCAAATCTTGAACTAAGCTCTTTACCAGTTGTATTGGTGATAGATAGAGAGCGTATCATAATTGTTGAAGGAGCTCAAAACTTGTATGTATTGCTTGTGTATCCAAATACAAAGAGAGAATACATATATATAGGAGAGAGAAGGAGAGAAGATATCCTATACATGATGTGGGACTAAAAGAAGAGAAGAAAGAAAACAATAAATAATGGGTCCAATAATGGGCTAATTACATTGGCTTTTCTAACACTCCCCCGCAAGCTGGAGCGTACAAATCGTACGCACCAAGCTTGGACAAGCACTGATAGAAGAGTGAACTGGGAAGAGCCTTAGTGAGCACATCCGCAACTTGCTCTGTCCCGGGAACATGCTTTAGATCGATCTTCTTCATTTGGACTTTTTCTCTGATGAAATGACAGTCAACTTCAATATGTTTAGTCCTCTCATGGAATACCGGGTTCTTGGCAATATGTATAGCCGCTTGACTATCACAGAAGAGGAGAGCGGGAGAATGAAGTCTTACACTAAGATCGGTAAGAAGACTTTCCAGCCAAGTTAGTTCAGACACAACTGAAGCCATTGCCCGATATTCGGCCTCTGCAGATGATCTAGCAACCACTGCTTATTTCTTGCTCCGCCAGGTAATCAAATGTCCTCCAAAATATGTGCAGAAACCACTTGTTGACCGACGATCATCAAGAGACCCAGCGTAATCACAATCTGAGTAGGCAACCAAAGTAGGAGTTGTAGGTGATGGTTTGTAAACTAAACCTTGACCAAGAGCCGTTTTGAGATATCTTAGAATGCGTTCCACGGCGTGAAGATGAGATTTTCTCGGGGAATGCATATACCGACTAACAATACCAACCGCGAAAGAGATGTCCGGTCTTGTTACTGTGAGGTAGATCAATTTGCCAACTAGACGGCGATAGTACTCAGGATTCTCTAGTAAGAGATCTGAATCAGAGGCCTGAGTGCATAATTTGTGATTCACATCCATTGGAGTATTGATCGGCTTACACCCAGAGTAACCTGCGTCATGAAGGAGGTCGAGATAATACTTCCGCTGTGAGAGGACGAGACCATCTGGCCGTCTAGCAACCTCTAGACCCAAAAAATACCGGAGGGGCCCCAGATCCTTTGTTTGAAATACTATACCAAGATGTTGTTTGACCTCCTGTATTCCTTTCGAATCATCTCCCGTGATTATGATGTCATCAACATACACTAACAGCAGTATCGTCCCAGCAGTGCGGTGGCGACTGAACATAGAGAAGTCTGCTGTACTGCGAGTAAAACCAACCTCCCGAAGAGCCTTATTGAATCGGTCAAACCATGCCCGTGGTGACTGTTTGAGGCCATACAGATCTTTCTTAAGGCGACACACCCGAGACTCCCCCGTGGTCTCAAACCCGGGAGGTTGCTGCATATAAACCGTTTCCTGCAGGTCGCCATTTAAGAAGACATTTTTAATATCGAGTTGTAGAAGGGGCCTGAAAGTGAGGGGATAAGTTGTAAACTACTCTAGAGGGGGGGGGGTGAATAGAGTATTCAAATTTTATGAATAACTAGTCAGCTCCCTTGGAGTTTATTTGCGGAAAAAATAATCTGAAACTTGAACCCTAAGAGCCTAACACAGTGAAGTGCACAAGTGAGAGAGTTAACTGAAATTTCAGTTTAACTATAAACCTATCACAGCAACTAGCAATCCTAGGTAGTTCTATCACAGCCACAGAATAAACAATTAAACAAAAACAGCCAGAGAGACACAGGATATATAGTGGTTCCCTCTAAATAGGTACTCCACTCTTCTACCACCCTGGTAGGAATCCACTACAGGTTTTTGCTAAGGTGCCCTGCCACCAATGATCTGATTCAGGTAGATCAAACAGACCCTTTGAGCTTTTGATAAGGATGCTCAACCACAGGTTGTTGATAAGGTGCCCTGTCACCAATGTTCACTTTTGAAGAGGTATGAAAACTCTTTTACAAAGGGGTTGAGAGGGTTAGATTGTCTTCTCTGTTGTTAATACAGATTAGAGAAGACTTGTGGATTCTCTAAAGAATCAAAGTCTCCCCCTGGCTCAGTGGAAGTCCAGGGAAAGCCTTTGCTTCAGGATGAAGGAGTTTCAGATATACTGAAACTAAATCCTCAGAGATCTGTAGACTGATTTTTATCAGATCTTCAGATTCTGGAATAATTGAAGCAGAACTGGAGCTCTTTCTGAAGTCTTGAAAACTCTAAGCAGATGCTCAGGAGACTTGAGAATGAAAGTAATTGCTCTGGGCTTTTTCTTCAGGGGAGCTTTTCTTCTTCTTTTTGTGAGATGGTGAAGAGTTGCTCTGAAGATGCTTGAGAGAATGCAGCACTAAGAAAAAATCTCTCTGTATCTGTAACTTCTTATTTTTCTGAGAAAAAAAACTCTCTTAAATATGTCTTCTCATTTTTCCTTTGGAACGACTCTATTGATTTGAATTCTCGAGCCCTGCGACAGGTTATCTCAAAAATAGAATATAGCAATAGGAATAGAATGACCTATTAACTCTCTGTCAGTCCCAATAAGGAAATAAATGAATAGGAAAATATCTCAGCATAAAGACTTATCATTCTTGGAAATAGCATACACCGCCAACGGCTAGAATACAGCCTGGCAATATATTTTGTATAATAGGACAAAAATGCTTTATCAAAATACGAAATCCCGTAATTTATGCTTAACATATTTGGTAATTAATTCATTTGAATTTAAGCCATAAATTAGCAAAAACAATCTTCAGAAAATCTTTCTAACCACACGCTAAAACACTTGGAAATAAACCAAGGAATAAAATAAGTGCAAATTGTTAAAGGCAGACAGTAATCGTCGAACAGAGGTTCGATGATCGTCGACCTAGCTAACAGATCGTTGACTAAAAGCAGAAATCTGTCGAAACAGAAATCGTCGACCAGAAATCGTCGACCAGCTCAAGATATCGTCGACCAACAAAGAATCTGTCGAAGCAGAAAACGTCGAACATCTCATGATGTCGACGACTAAGGCAAAAAATCTGTCGAGACAGAAATCGTGAAGCGAGAACACAATCGTAGAACTGCTGATGGCAGATCGTCGACCAACCTTCAGAGCATAATAAACTTGCTCTGAGATCGTCGACCATCGGTCGACGATAATTGTCTTGACTTCAACGATTCAATAGCCCTGCTATCGTCGACCAATGATCGACGATCGCGAGGCCTCGTTCGACGATGGTCGAACGGAAAAAGCCTTAACCAAAAAATACATCTAGAACTACTAGCCTAAGCTCTAGGTCAGTTATAAACTGTCCTAGGGAAACTGAACAAGGCCTAATCATGATCATATATAGTTATATGGATCAAGAGGGGCTGGAAAGGGATTACATAAGCCAAATCACATCCAGGGTACCAATAATCTCCCCCTATTTGGGTTATGTTATCCAATCCGATCTAAAACTAATGCACACAATATCAAAAGCAGAGATTAACCAAAAATTTAAATCACAGGCAATCCACAGAAAAACATAAAAACATAAATCAGCAGAACTATAAAGTATCAAGCAGATTTATCAGAGGTTTTGGCATCAGATGAGTTCTTAGGGATTACAGCTGGTTTGAAAATAATTTCCCTGTTTGGGTTTGCTGCTTGTCTTTTGGATAGCATTAGATCATGTTCACCAATAATTTTCTTTTCAGCATAGCTTGGCAAAACTGCAGCAGGGTGCAACTTCATGTATTCTTCAGTATTAAAAATTTCAGAGTTGACTTGAATTTTGCTGAGTTCCTTTTCTCTGAATTCAGACATAGTTGTATATGCTGTAGGGTCTAGTCCTTGAGCTTTGACTCTCTCCATCATGCTTAGTGCAATAGATTCCTTAAATCTTGCCATAGAGGCAATTCTTTCAGTTTCAGTCATATCTGATGGAGAGGGTGGTCTGTCAGTATCAGCTTGAGCTGCAATCTCCATGTTCCTTTGAAGAGCTGTGGCTAATTTGCTTGAGTCAAGAGGAATCTGTGCAGCCTTCTTAGGATCAGTTTCAGCATATAGAGATCTGGGAGGTGCAAGTTCAATGAACTTCTTGTGGGATTTCTCTGAATAGACCACTCTTTTTCCTTTTGTTTCAGCTGTCTCAGAAGCAGCAGGTTTCCTTGATGTGGAGGATGGACCTCTCCTGGGAGGAAGAGGTTTCCATTCTGGAACTTTCTTTTTAGGAGCAGGAGGAGAGAAAGTAGATTGCTGAAATGTCATCTCCTTTATTTGTTCCATGGGAACATTTTCATTTCTTTTCCTTCCTTGTCCTGATACATCTTGGCCTCCCTGGCTTTGGTTACTCCTTCTCTGGTAAGACTTAAAGGTGTTGGAACTTGCTGATTTTGCAGATGGGGCAGAAGAGAGACTTCCAGAGGCTCCAGCACCAGGAGGTGGAGGAGGACCTCTGGGGGGGGGGGGGGGGGAATTTCTGAATTGGAGTGTCATATCTTTTTGTTCTCTTCTTCTCTCTTGTCTGATTCTTTGAAAGTCTCATCCATGGTTGAAATTCTTTGCTCTTGGGATCAATTCCCTTCAGAATGAAATAGGGAACATCCTTGTCTGGATTAGCAGTAGGAGGAGCAGATGCTTTTCTTTTCTTGGATACAGCCTTTTTCTTCTTCTGGGTGCTATCAGAATCCTCAGAATCATCATCATCAGAGGAGTGGGATGAGGTTCTGCCAGCATAATCATCAAAGTCTTGTTCTGAGATATCTTTGGCAGCTATAGCATGTTCAGACTTTTCTTTCTCCTGCTTCTCTCTATCTTCTTTTTCTCTTGCTTCCTCAATGACATCTTGCACAAGGAGGGCATCAAGATCAACATTTGGAGATCTCTTCCAGAGTTCTGATTCAGGATACAAGTCAGGAGCTATCCTGGGGACCAGTTCTGCAATAGAAGGAATGGGTAGAGGATAGGTAAGGATAGGTGGAGAAAAGATGACTGTATCTGCAGGGGCAGATGCTTTCTCTAGAGAGATGACTAGGGAATCCATATGAGAATTAGCCAACCCTTCAATGTACTCAGAGGCAATATTCTCAGCCACAAAGGCTATAAATTGTTCAAGGTTGAGAGTACCTGAGCTTGATTCCTTTTCAGTCATTTTGGAGGCATTCTCTGGTAAGTCTTGCACAGCCTCAGCTTCTTCAGCAGCAGCAGCAGCAGGGATGTTGATTGTGCCTGCATATAAAGAAAGATAAGTTAACAACCAAGTGGGAATAGAGTATTCTCCCAAGGTGAACAACAGCAGGTAATTGATAGAGTTACCTGAGATCTACACAGGATACCACTTTGCATCTAGGAAGGAGGTTATAATTCCTTCTAGATGTTCAGTGACATCAGGGATAGACACCTCTGCAAGGCACAAGAGGAGTGCCATACAGGAAAAGAAGAGAGAGTCCTTGACCAAGGGGTCATCAAGATACTCAGGTCTATAAGGGACCGTTTTCTCTTGAGAAGGAGGAACATAAGGAGATGTGAGTGTGAACTCACAGTCTGAATTGAGAAAGGATTCCAAAGCATTATCAGAGTCAATGGAGATAACAGCATCAACTTGCAACACTAATGCAAGATCATCAGCAGCTGAGATGGGAAGGAAGGGATAAGAGATTAACTCAAAGTTGGAGTTTGAATTAATTAGAAACTTAAATAAAACTATACCATCTGGTTGAGCAGTAGCATTCTCAAGTTGTTGAACCACTACTTCTGAGTCAGTAGTGTTTATTGAAACTTTTTCACACAAGTCCATGAGGACTTCCTCATTATTTTTCTCTGGGAGTTCTTCATCAGAAGCTAGATTCACTAGGGAGTGAATGTCTTTGTTAGATAAAGATATCAATTTAAAGTCCTGATTATAACCTTTAGAGGAAGTGTTTTACCTTCTGGTTGCTCTGGAAGCTCTTGAGGTTCTTCTACAATTGCTGTAAGGGGAAGAGAAGAGTTGTCCTGAAGGGTCAAGGCATCACCTGAGACCACTTCAACAGACATCTCCCCCTGCATGACTTCAGTGGGGACTGGAGTCATGCATCTTACTGAAGAGGGCTCAGCAGAGGAAGGAAGAGATTTGATGGCTTCAGAAAGGGCATTGATGGATGCAATGAGAGGGGCATTGGCAGCCTCAATCATTTTTTGTAAGGATGGAGTGATGAGCTCTACAATATGTGCAAGCAATTCAGGAGTTATCTGAAATGCTGAAGATGTGGAGGTGGATAGAATGGAAGCAGTATGATCTACCACATGATCAAATGAATCATGTGGAGATGGGTGAACATCAACATGAGTGTGGGATTCATGTTGAGATAAGTGTGTGAGGATGGTAGCAGTTACCATGTCAACACTGGCTGCGGCTGCCAGATGTTGTGGTATGGGTGACTGGGGTGGAGATGCATGTAGGATGAAAGATGCATGTTGTGGTGGCACTGCAGATTGTGTGGAGGGTAATGCAGGAGATGAGGATGCAGGGGTAAAGAGGGAGGATGAAGGGATTGCTGAGCCTTCCCCAGCAAGCTGGAGAGTGGCTGAATCAGCCCTTGTGTCTGATGGAGGGTTAGGATCAACCCTGGCTGACTTCTTGATGACTCTCTGAGATTTCTTGAACAGAGAGGGGTCCAACCTCTTGCTGGCGTTGACTGCGGAGGGTGCAGAAACAAGCAGCAGGGGTGCTTTCACATATAGAAACACACCCAACACCCTGGCAAGGTTTACTTCTTTCTGATTGTTCTTTCTCCTTATTAGTTCAAACAGAACTTTTCCCCAGGCTATCTGCGTCTTATTCACCAAAACTGACATTAAGGCAAATTGTTGCCTGTTGATGTTGTCGTGAGCAGAGTGCTTTCCCAAAACGACCTTGCCCACCAGGTCTGCCAGAAACTTGTACTCTGGAGACAGGTTTATTTTCAGCAGCTTAGCTGGAATACCCTCAGCATGGCCCATCACAGTTAGCATGCGGCCATATTTCTCTGAATTTTGCTCATAGTCCTCAGTACCGGTTGGTAGACCAAACAACTCAGTCAGAACTTCAGGAGTCAGAATGACCTCCTCTCCATTTATCTTTCCAGTCATCGCTTCGTCGCTGGAGGACGAGGTATATACCCATTCTCGAATCTCTGGTATATGAATCTTTGGTGAGAATGACATAAATTTCTTTAGGCCTTGATCTTCACACAGCTGCAGAATGTCTTGGATGGGTTGATCACATCGACTGAAAGAATCGAAGTCGACACAGAAACCAGTGTCGAACTTCATTCCGAAGAGAACTGCAGAAGGAATCGCCATTAGATTGAAGAGAGAATGACGAATCGAGATGCAAGGCAGGGGAGAAGAGAATCGCGCGGGAGTAGAGTTCGAGAGCGAATTCTAAGCCAGAAGATGGAATATGAAAAGACGGAGCGGAAGGACGACGATCTCCAGACCTAAATCGACTATCAGATATAAATCTGCGATCGTCGAACCCGGAACAAAATCGGTCGTCGAACAATGACAGACGATAGTCAATATTTGACTAAACGTAAAACATCGACCGACTACAAGCAATCACCACGATCGTCGATCAATATATGTTGGTCGACGATTCTCCACTCAGCACAGAAAATCTGTCGTTGACCATTGGTCGACGATAGATACCTAAGGAGAGATCGTTGACCAGTTGATCGACGATTTCTGCCTTACAACAAAAAAACGATCTGTCGTCGATCATTGGTCGACGATAGATACCTAACCTGGTCGAAGATCGTCGAGCAGTCGTTCGACGATTTTAGACAGAAAACAAAATCTATCCAAATTTTCACTACTCTGAACCATTAATCATACCAAGCTGGTTCAGGAAGAACAAATGCCTTTGTTCATCAAGGGGCTTAGTGAAAATATCTCCTCTCTGCAGATCTGTGGATATAAATTCCATTGCTATCTTGTTCTTTTCCACATTATCTCTCAGAAAATGATGTCTAATCTCAATGTGCTTGGTCCTGGAATGGTGCACAGGATTTTGAGCAATTGATATTGCACTGGTACTGTCATACAGAATTTTTGTTTTTGAGTGTGTGTACCCATAATCCACTAGCTGATTTTGAATCCACAGGATTTGTGAACAACAACTAGCTGCTGCTATATATTCAGCCTCAGCAGTTGAAGTAGACACAGATGCATGTTTCTTACAAAACCAAGAGACAAGTCTCTCTCCCAGGAACTGACAGGTCCCTGAGGTGCTTTTCCTGTCAACTCTACAACTAGCATAATCAGCATCTGAATATCAAATTAATTCAAATCCTGACTCAGCTGGGTACCACAGTCCTAAGTTAGGGCATCCCTTAAGGTATCTCAAGATCCTCTTGAGAAGAGTTAAGTGAGATTCCTTTGGGTTGACCTGAAACCTAGCACATAGGCATGTAGCAAACATTATGTCAGGCCTACTTGCAGTCAAATACAGCAGGGAACCAACAATGGCTCTATAGTTCTTTTGATCAACAGACTTACCATTGACATCAGAATCAATAACTGCATTTGAGGCCATAGGTGTGCTCATTGATGAAGCATCAGACATTCCAAATCTTTTAACCAGCTCTCTGGCATATTTTGATTGAGAAATGAAGATACCATCAACACACTGTTTCACTTGGAGACCAAGGAAATAGGATAACTCACCCATGCTGCTCATCTCAAACTTGGAGTGCATTAGTTCAGAAAACCTCTTGCATAGTTTGGGATCAGTGGAGCCAAATATAATGTCATCTACATAGATTTGAACTAACAGTTGTGAGTCCTTATGATGTCTAATAAATAGAGTTCTATCTACTACACCTCTCACAAACTTGTGTTCTAGAAGGAAATTTGCTAAGGTCTCATACCAAGCTCTAGGAGCTTGCTTAAGTCCATATAGAGCCTTTTGGAGTTTGAACACATGAGTGGGTAAGGTTGATGAAACAAACCCTGGTGGTTGTTCAACAAACACTTCTTTCTTTAAATCTCCATTGAGGAAGGCACTCTTCACATCCATTTGGAAGACCTTAAATCACTTATAGGCAGCATAGGCTAGGAAAATCCTAATGGCTTCTAGTCTAGCTACAGGGGCAAAAGTTTGATCATAATCTATGCCTTCCTCCTGTCTATAGCCTTGAGCTACTAGCCTAGCCTTATTCCTAACTACTATGCCTTGGGCATCAAGCTTGTTTCTAAACACCCACTTGGTGCCTATGATCAGTTGGCCTCTTGGTCTTGGAACCAAAGTCCAAACTTTACATCTTTCAAACTGGTTAAGTTCCTCTTGCATGGCTATAATCCAGTGTGGATCAAGCTCAGCATCTTTAATGGTTAGGGGCTCAACCTGAGAAAGGAAACAAGCAAACATCACATCTTTGTTGAGTTGATGTCTTGTCTGGACTCCTACTGAAATGTCTCCAATTACTTGAGATACGGGGTGATCTCTAAGTGTGACAAGATTAGTAGGTTCAACAATGATCTGATCTTCAACAGTTTCAGGATTTAATTCCTCATGTGGAATTTGATCAACTGTTGGAGCAGGTGCTTTAACTTTAAGAAGTTCTACATCAGATTCAGAATCTGAAGAAGCAACCTGAGGAGTTTGTTGGGGATGATTCTCCTGTGTGAGTCTCAAACCTTCCAAATCCTTACTTACTCCTAGGACTTGCACTGTACTATTAGAGGAAGAGTCCTTCTCCTTATAATACATGACTGTCTCATCAAAAGAGACATGTGCAGACTCTTCTATCTTAAGAGAGGATATATTAAGGACCCTATAGGCTTTGCTTACTTGAGAGTATCCTAGAAAAACTCCCATTGAAGCTTTTGCCTCAAATTTTCTAAGGTATTCTTTGTTATTGTTATGAACAAAAGCAACACAGCCAAATACTCTAAAATAGTCTATTTTAGGTTTCACTTGCTTAAGTAACTCATAGGGAGTCTTACCCTTAAGTTTATGTATCAGACTTCTGTTCAATACATAGTTAGCTGTGCTAACTGCTTCAGCCCAAAAGGACAGAGGCATGTTAGCATCTGCCAACAATGTACTTGCAGCTTCAATTAGGATTCTGTTTTTCCTTTCAACTACCCCATTTTGTTGAGGAGTTCTAGGAGCAGAGAAGCTATGTTTGATACCTTCCTTCTCACAGAATTCTTGCATAAGAAGAGACTCAAACTCAGTACCATGATCACTTCTGATCAAGGCAATCTGAGTAGAATACTCACTCTGTATACACTTTAGAAAATCTGTAAGAACCTTGAAGTTATCAGCCTTAGTTCTCAAGAAGAATACCCAAGTGAACCTAGAGAAATCATCTACAATTACTAGAGTGTAAGACTTTCCTCCAAGACTCTGTACGGCAATAGGACCAAATAAATCCAAATGTAGCAAGTACAGAATCCTAGGAGAATCACTTTTATTAACTGATTTAAAGCTATTTCTTGTTTGCTTACCTAATTGACAAGCTTTGCAAAGGCCTTCCTTCTTGTAGGGGCAAGAAGGTAAGCCTCTTACAAGATTGTATTTAGCCAACCTAGAAATGTTTTTCAAATTTACATGACTAAGTCTCTTATGCCAAAGAGTATTATTACTGGTTACTTCATTAAACAAGCATATTTCAGATTTGGATGAGTTAAAATCTACAACATAAACATTACCAATTCTAATACCTACTAACACAACAGTATTATTTAAAGCAATATTACAAGCAGTGTCAGTAAACCATACCTTGTACCCAGCATCACACATTTGGCTTACAGAGATTAGGTTGTGCTTTAGTCCAGAGACATAAGCTACCTTCTTGAAGGTTACAGCTCCTATGGTGAAGCTGTCATACCCTTCAGTCTGTCCACAGCTGGAATCCCCAAATACAACTTTTGGTCCCAGCTTGGCTTTGAACCCTGACAGATTCTTCTTCTTTCCTGTCATATGCTTTGAGCATCCACTATCCAGATACCATTTGTCATGTATGGCTGGATAGGTCTTCACCTGCAAAGATATCAATTATACATTGTGGACACAGGTTACCTTGGGTCCAGTATTCTTCACAAAAGAAAAACTAGATATAAAAGATTTTGCAGGCTTAGATTTATATCCTAAAGGGTGTGATCTCCTAGGTGGGATAATCCATTCAATTAAAGGATTAAACGACCTAGGGTAGTGATTGGGATTTGTAATTCTGGAAGTTTGAAATTTATTTTCCAGCTTAAGTCCAGATCGTCGATCCACGGTCGACGATCGCAAGTCATATCATCGATCATTTGTAGTAGTGCTATGTTCTGGATTCCACGATCGTCAATCACTGGTCGACGACTCAAGATGAGATCGTCGATCTCCTGCACCAAAGATATCATACTTGGTGAAGGTGTTCAGCGATCGTCGATAGACGTTCGACGATTGGTTTGACGATCGTCGATTAGTGTTCGACGATTTTTGTAAAGCTAGAAAATTTTTTCTTCCTGTTCTCTTTCTTAATCTTATTCTGAATTTTCTTACATTTTTCAATTTCCTCAGTATTCTTTATTCCTGATTCAGAAATAAATTTTACTGGAGTGCTAAATCTCTCCTTTGTGAGGAGGATGGGTTCACTAGATGTAGCACCTAAGCCTAGTTTATCATTACCAACCCTAGTGTTTGCTATACTGGTTATTTCAGATAATTTAAGGCTTCTGCCATTTAATTGTTCTTCTAACCTCTTAGATTTAGCTAGTTCTAATTTTAGGAATGTTACTTCTTCTTTTGAGCTTTCTAATTCCTTTTCTAATCTAATTATTTCAATACTTTCCATGTCTAGTTCCATTATCTTTAATCTAAGTGACTTAATTTCTTTTTCAGATAATAGTAAATCTAAACATAGAGTTTTAAATTTTAATTTGAACTCAGGAGATGAGAAATCAAATGAGTTGATTACCTGGTCTTCCATAGAAGGATCTTCTTCATTGTCTCCTTCTTCTTCAGAATTCTCTGCAGCTGACAGAGAGCTGCAGACATCAATAGCCATGAGGCAGACCTCTTTGGCTTTCTTCTCTTCTTCTTCTTCTGAATCACTGGAGCTAGAGGAGCAGGTATCCTCTTCTGTTTCACTCCAGGTAGCAGCCACAAACCCCTTGTCCTTCTTCTTGTATTTGTGTGAGGAGGACTTGGAGTGGTGCTTCCTGTACTCTTTCTCATGTTTCTTCTCCTTGTGTTTCTTCTCTGGACAATCTGGAGCAATGTGTCCAGGCTTGCTGCAAACATAACAGATGATTTCTTTAGATGGAGTCTTGTCATACCTTGGTTTGTCCTCATACTTAGAGAACTTCTTTCTGAGGTCTCTTCTTCCCATGTTGAAGAACCTCTTGGCAATGAGTGCCAGTAACTCCTCATTTGATTGACTTCCTTCAGAAGTCTCAGCAGCCTTAAGAGCTAGAGAGTGCTCTTTCTTTGTAGGTGTAGGAGTTTTTACTTCGGTTGCAGCAGCTCTGCTCTTTAAAGTTTGCTCATATGACTTGAGCTTTCCCAACAGAGCTTCTGTGGAAAGTTCCACAGTGTTTCTTCCATCCTTGATGGGCCATATCCTTGAGTCCCAAGAGATGGGAAGGCACATCAGGATCTTGTCATTGACTTCTGACAAAGTTATCTCCTTGTCCAAAGACCTCAGTTCACTTATTATTGAACTGAGTCTTGTGTACATTGTGTCAATGTCTTCAGCATCATCCTTCTTGAAATTTTCATACTGAGAAGTGAGGTTGGATCTCCTGTCCTTCCTCTCATCAGCTGAGCCAGCAACTATGTGGTTGAGGGAATCCCACATAGCTTTGGCTGAGCTACATTCAGCAAGCTTCTGGAATATTTCATCAGACATCGTCTGAGCTAGGATGTTCATTGCTTTTACATCAGCTGCTTTTGCCTTCTTGTAAGTTTCATTGTAGTCAGGTGGTGGCACAGCACTGAGATCAGCAGAAGTGGAAGCAGCAGCAGGCCTAGCAGGTGGTCCTGTCAAAATAGAAGAAAATATATCTTCATCAATAGAATTCATGTATAGTCTTATCCTGGCCTTCCATATGCCAAACTTGGACAAGTTGCATACAGGAGGTCTGGTGCTTGAATAATCCTTAGACTGGGCCATGTGTGAAAGTGTTTGTGAATGGTATCAGGAAACAACTTATCACAAGATCTTTTAACTCAGGTGTTAGCCTGTATGAACAGCTAACCTCCCTCTGATACCAATTGAAAGTGAGGGGATAAGTTGTAAACTACTCTAGAGGGGGGGTGAATAGAGTATTCAAATTTTATGAATAACTAGTCAGCTCCCTTGGAGTTTATTTGCGGAAAAAATAATCTGAAACTTGAACCCTAAGAGCCTAATACAGTGAAGTGCACAAGTGAGAGAGTTAACTGAAATTTCAGTTTAACTATAAACCTATCACAACAACTAGCAATCCTAGGTAGTTCTATCACAGCCACAGAATAAACAATTAAACAAAAACAGCCAGAGAGACACAGGATATATAGTGGTTCCCTCTAAATAGGTACTCCACTCTTCTACCACCCTGGTAGGAATCCACTACAGGTTTTTGCTAAGGTGCCCTGTCACCAATGATCTGATTCAGGTAGATCAAACAGACCCTTTGAGCTTTTGATAAGGATGCTCAACCACAGGTTGTTGATAAGGTGCCCTGTCACCAATGTTCACTTTTGAAGAGGTATGAAAACTCTTTTACAAAGGGGTTGAGAGGGTTAGATTGTCTTCTCTGTTGTTAATACAGATTAGAGAAGACTTGTGGATTCTCTAAAGAATCAAAGTCTCCCCCTGGCTCAGTGAAAGTCCAGGGAAAGCCTTTGCTTCAGGATGAAGGAGTTTCAGATATACTGAAACTAAATCCTCAGAGATCTGTAGACTGATTTTTATCAGATCTTCAGATTCTGGAATAATTGAAGCAGAACTGGAGCTCTTTCTGAAGTCTTGAAAACTCTAAGCAGATGCTCAGGAGACTTGAGAATGAAAGTAATTGCTCTGGGCTTTTTCTTCAGGGGAGCTTTTCTTCTTCTTTTTGTGAGATGGTGAAGAGTTGCTCTGAAGATGCTTGAGAGAATGCAGCACTAAGAAAAAATCTCTCTGTATCTGTAACTTCTTATTTTTCTGAGAAAAAAAACTCTCTTAAATATGTCTTCTCATTTTTCCTTTGGAACGGCTCTATTGATTTGAATTCTCGAGCCCTGCGACAGGTTATCTCAAAAATAGAATATAGCAATAGGAATAGAATGACCTATTAACTCTCTGTCAGTCTCAATAAGGAAATAAATGAATAGGAAAATATCTCAGCATAAAGACTTATCATTCTTGGAAATAGCATACACCGCCAACGGCTAGAATACAGCCTGGCAATATATTTTGTATAATAGGACAAAAATGCTTTATCAAAATACGAAATCCCGTAATTTATGCTTAACATATTTGGTAATTAATTCATTTGAATTTAAGCCATAAATTAGCAAAAACAATCTTCAGAAAATCTTTCTAACCACACGCTAAAACACTTGGAAATAAACCAAGGAATAAAATAAGTGCAAATTGTTAAAGGCAGACAGTAATCGTCGAACAGGGGTTCGATGATCGTCGACCTAGCTAACAGATCGTCGACTAAAAGCAGAAATCTGTCGAAACAGAAATCGTCGACCAGAAATCGTCGACCAGCTCAAGATATCGTCGACCAACAAAGAATCTGTCGAAGCAGAAAACGTCGAACATCTCATGATGTCGACGACTAAGGCAAAAAATATGTCGAGACAGAAATCGTGAAGCGAGAACACAATCGTAGAACTGCTGATGGCAGATCGTCGACCAACCTTCAGAGCATAATAAACTTGCTCTGAGATCGTCGACCATCGGTCGACGATAATTGTCTTGACTTCAACGATTCAATAGCCCTGCTATCGTCGACCAATGATCGACGATCGCGAGGCCTCGTTCGACGATGGTCGAACGGAAAAAGCCTTAACCAAAAAATACATCTAGAACTACTAGCCTAAGCTCTAGGTCAGTTATAAACTGTCCTAGGGAAACTGAACAAGGCCTAATCATGATCATATATAGTTATATGGATCAAGAGGGGCTGGAAAGGGATTACATAAGCCAAATCACATCCAGGGTACCAACAGGGCCATCGGCGATGGACAGCGACGGAGATTAGAACCCGAACGGTGCTGAGTTTGGCAACAGGAGAGAAGGTTTCCTCATAGTCCAGCCCTTGTTGTTGGGTGAAGCCCCTGACGACCAATCTAGCTTTCAGACGGTCAATTGTCCCATCAACTGTATGTTTGACGACGAAAACCCATTTGCACCCAACCGGAGTCTGTCCGAGAGGAAGGGGGACAAGAGTCCAGGTCTGGTTGGCCCAGAGAGCCGCCATTTCCTCCTCCATGGCAGCCTTCCAGCCAGGATGTTGAAGCGCCTCCTGCACAGAGTTAGGAACTGAAATGGAGGAAATAGAAGTTGCAAAAGTATGCAATTGGGGAGAGAGGCAATGCAGAGACATAGTTCGCCAGAGGATGAGCGGTGGAGGGAGATACTTGATCAGCCAAGCGCGGTGTATCCAAGGATGAGGCCGACTGCAGAGGGTTAGCAGAGCGAGGAGGATGTCGGCGGGTATAAACTTGGATAACTGGAGGTTTGGAGGGAGCAGGGGCTGAGGTAGAGGGAGCAGGGGGTGAGGTAGAGGGAGGTAGGAGAATCGGCAGAGTAGTGGGTATGACGGGTCGAGGTAGTGGTGGAGAGGGTGTTGGTGACGCAGTAGGTAAAGTGGAGCAGAAGAACGGTGTATCCTCCCAAAAAGTAACATCGGCGGAGATGGTGACCTTCCGGGTTACCGGAGAGTAGCAAAGGTAGCCCTTCTGAGTACGTGAATAACCGACGAAGATAGTTTAGCCGCCCTGGGATCCAACTTGTCCACGGATGGACCCAGGAGGTGAACGAAGCAAGTGCACCCAAAGACCCTTGAGGTGAGAGGGTAGGCCGGAGTGGAGGGGAATAGGAGGCTAAAAGGAGTGGCATAGTTGAGGACTGAGGAAGGAAGACGGTTAATTAGAAAACAAGCCGTGGAGACCGCAAAATTCCAGAAAGTCTTTGGAACATGCATCTGAAGCATGAGGGAGCGGACAACGTCAAGAAGGTGACGGTTCTTTCGCTCGGCAACTCCATTTTGTTGTGGGGTGTAGGCTCATGAGATTTGATGAATGATGCCAAAGTCGGCGTAGATATTTGCAAATTCGCATCCGGTGTATTCACGAGCGTTGTCGGTACGTAAGGTTTTGATGGTTGTGGAGAATTGTGTTTGAGTTTCTTGTATAAAAGCACGAAATAGGCGCGGAATCTCAGAGCGATCATGAAGTAAGTACAGCCATGTCGTGCGGGAGAAATCATCAATGAAAGTCATAAAATATTGATAGCCAGAGATACTAGTAATTTTAAAAGGACCCCAAACATCGGAGTGTATCAAATCAAACGGAGCAGAGCTCCTAGTACAATGGGCAGGAAAAGAAGTACGCGACTGTTTGCCGTAAATACATGACTCACACTGAAAAGCATGAAAAGATACATCAGGCAGAGCCTTTTGAAGGATGGGTAGGGGAGCATGCCCAAGACGGCAATGCCAGTCAGCAGAGGAGACAGAGGATAGGATTGTTGAAGAGGCGTCGAGGAGGTAGAGCCCGTTCTGCAGGCGACCCTTACCAATGGTACTCCGCGTCCGTCGATCCTGTATCACAAAAGTAGAGGGAGTAAATGTTACTAAGCAATCCATATCATTAGTGAGGCGGCCAACAGATAGCAAATTAAACGGAGAGCCCGGAACATAAAGAGCCGAGCGAAGAGAGATGGAAGGATCAAGCGTGATGTCGGCGCAACCGGAGACAGGAACGATCGCACCATTAGCCACGGTGATAGACTTCGGATGAGGAGCATCCGAGTACTGTTGTGGCCGCAGCGAGGTGATGTGATGAGTTGCACCTGAGTCCAAGATCCAACGCGTACCAGAGGAAAGACAAGTAATATCTGCAGGAGAGATGGAGGCAACAGACGCCGACGGTGGGCTAAGAAGCCCCTGGAGGTGCTGTAGCTGGAGGCGAACGACCTCAAGGTCTGTACCAGTGGAGGAGGAGCCATCAGTGGCAGCAGCAGCAGCCGGACGAGGAGGGTAACCGTGTTTCTTGTAGCAGACCGCATCAGTGTGGCCGTCCCGGCCGCTGTATGAACACCTGCCATGGTCCCGACCACCACGGTCCCGTCCACGGAAGCCAGAACGACCGCCACGAGTAGAGGGCGGTGTGGACAGTAAGGGAGGAAGGGTCTGCTGGAGAAGGGCCGAAGAGGAGGGAACAAGAGACTCCAGGGGGTGGCACACGAAGGACCATAGAACACACATCTGAGAGGGAAGGAGTGGTCGCTAAAGCAAGGGCATGAGTCCGGATACCCTGAAGATGCGGTGGGACTCGAGCCAGCATCATAGCTATGCAAACGGCTTCCTTCTGTGCCCGTTGGACTGCATGATCAGAAGTAGAGGGATGATGCTGGATCCAGGACTCCGCAAGAGTCTTAACCCGAGCAACAAACGATGTCATGTCCGGAGCCCCGCCAGCATCGAGAGTTTGAAGTTCTGTGACAATATCATAAAAGTGCTGAAGGCTATCCTTGCCGGAGTATAAGGAGTGCAGTTCCGTCCACATATCCTAGGCCGTCTCCTGGTACATGACCATTTGGTAAGGCTCACCCTCCAGGGAATTGAGGAGCCAAGTCTGAACTCTACCATCATTACGACGCCACTCGTCAGTAAGAGGATATGGCGGGCCCTGAGTCAAATGATGAACAAGGCCTTTGGCCTGAAGAACGCGGCGGACAGAGTGCATCCACGGAATAAAGTTCCGTTTGCCGGAGAGGGAAATAGTGGTGATCCGAAGTTCATCTCGAAGTTCTGGAAGAGACGGCGGGCGGTCATCAGAGGCAGTAGCCGGCTGGCCGGTTGAATCGACAGAAGAGCCCATGATAACCGCGCGGGTAGAAAAGGAGACCGCCGGAGAGGAGAACAGGAGAGAAGGGGCACCAGGCACACAACCCGCACGGGTAAAGGAGGAGACCACAACGAAGAGGCAGACCGCGGTGAGAGGAAGGGCAGACCGCGACTAGAGGGAAATAGGCCGCTGCAAGAGGGGGGCACGCAAACCGCTGCAAGAAGAGGGAAGCAGATCGCGCGGCGAGAAGAGATAAGCCGGGAGAGAAGAGGAGCCGGGCGAGAGATAAGCCAAGCCGGGCGAGAAGAAGAGCAGTCCGCGAGGAGAGCTCGAGCGGATAGCAGGAGGAGACCGCGATAGGTAAGAGAGATAAGCCTTGGCGGAAAAAACGCGGAAAGAAGTGGCGAGCAGGAGATCGCAGCGAGAAGGAAGATCGCTGCGATTAAAGAAGAGAGTCTGCAAGCGGAGAGGCACGCGGGCTGCGGCGAGAAGAGGAAAGCCGCGCGAAAACAAAGAGGCCGCGAGTAGGAATACTCGAGCGGCAAGAAGATGCAGATCGCGCGGCGAGAAGAGAGAGGGGGGGGGGGGCACGGGTGAGGAGAAGAGAAAAGGCTATAAATATACGGAGGAAGGGTGGATCCACGAGAGGAGGAGACGGGAGGGCAAGCCGCGGTTAGCAAACACAGTAACCGCAAGGGAAAAGCGAACTTGCTACCCGGAGCGAGTAGAGGGAGAAGCCGCAGGGGGGAAGCGGATAGGGGGGAAGACGAGCCGGGCGGTTAGAAAAGTGGAGACCGCATGGCCCGAACAGCTCCCTCTGATACCATGTTGAAGGAGCTCAAAACTTGTATGTATTGCTTGTGTATCCAAATACAAAGAGAGAATACATATATATAGGAGAGAGAAGGAGAGAAGATATCCTATACATGATGTGGGACTAAAAGAAGAGAAGAAAGAAAACAATAAATAATGAGCCCAATAATGGGCTAATTACATGGGCTTTTCTAACAATAATAAATGCTATTAAAGTTATTTTCCACATGCCAAAATGTTTTATGTCAGATGCACATTAGTAGAAACATATTGATAAATTGTAACAAGTTTTTCAGTACGGGGATAAAATTTGAGCGATTCGTGTTTGTATGGCAGTGGGTGATTGAAGCTAGTACTGAAAATGACGTCACTATGATGTTTGATACTCTAGTGTCAGATTTTTCTGATTATCCTGAAGCTTTGAGATATGTTAACAATTCATGGCTAGAATCATGCAGGGAATATATTGTTTTTGCGTGGATTGATAAATATCTACATTTGGGAAGTTCTACTACAAATCGAGTTGGGAGTGCGCATAGTCAATTAAAAAAAAAATCTTGAAGCGTCCTTTGGAATTTAGCTACCATATGGAAGACCATTGACCAAATGATTAAATTGCAGCACACTGATATTAAGATTGTCATTTGGGCAAAATTGTATACAAGTGAATAAAGGTCACTAGTTCCTTATACTCTGATCTCTTGGGGCATGTGTCTCTTAAGGCATTACGGTGCATTTAGAATGAAGAAGATTTGGTGAAGAAAGTTACTCAATTTAAACAAGCTCACGAATGCACACATAAGAAAATGTTTACATTGGGTTTACGTTTACCTTGTGCACATGAGCTTGTCTTTTATATCTCAATCAAAGCCTTATCCATTATGATTGTTACATAGACATGGGAAGCAACTGTGTTTGCAAGAAACAAAAGCAAATCAAGATAATGAAGATGATAATGAAGATGAAGAGCCTCCAATTGATATTAACTATGAATTGGAAGGAATTTTGTGAAGATTTACTAATTCTAATAAATATCAAAAGAAGGAATCAAACAAAAATTTCGAGAGATCGTAGATCCATCAACTAGTCAAACTATTGAGCCTTCTCAGCCCGCATGGTTAAAAGGATGACCAAAATAAAGCTGTAAATGGTTTAAAGATGATTGGAAGCCCACTAAATGCGAACCATCACATTTTGAACATGTTTTAAAGTTTGAAAGTAAGAGGCCAAAAAATTGAAAAGTTGAACGCAATGAAGGAAACATTTCATATTAAAAATCCTTCACAAAATGAGCATTTGCTACATCAAGTACATGAGCAATTATCAAGTTATCTTACTGAAAATGTCATAGATGTGATGGATGTACTTAGAGATGGACACTGCAGATTGTGTTATCATTCAAGCCTTGGATATGTGTGACGATTAGTTACAAGTAAGGGTGCACGGGGTCCCGTGCGACCGTGACAATACCTTGGGCACGACATTGCTTTACTCGCGCATGCTTGCTCATAGGGACTATGGCTTCACACTACGACACTCTCGTCGCTCATTGCCCCCCTGGTGCATTAGAAAATTGAGCGACCGCCGGAGTATTGCCATCGAGGATAGCGAGAGGCGGGAGTGTCATCGTGCGAAGTCTATGCGCCCGAGAGCAGGCAAATACAGATGGAGGTACCATCATGACTGAGATATTATAGCAGCCACACGGAAACCCGTATATTGTCATTTAAAAAAATTAGAACTTCCTATACAATTTTATATCATTTAAAAAAAACGAAATGAAATAAAAGCTTATGATATGAAAACATTATATAAATTTGAACGAGCAGACTGTCACGACATCAAGGTTATACGAAAACATTATATAAATTTTAACGAGCAGACTGTCACGACGTCAAAGTTCACTAACTCGCCCCATGACAATTATTCAAGATAAATCCCCATTTGTTGAGAATATTCTAGAATGCTAGAGAAAGATCATGCATGAGAGATGTGGAATAGTATAGAAGCGTATGGAATGATCTAGTCTCCTTCTTATATGGAGAAATCTAGATTCTTCTTTGATTTTGGAGGGAAAATGGGAGGAGGCCTATATAAGGGGAAAACCTCTCCTCATTTTCATCATCGAGTGTTTGGAGCTTTTTGTGTTAGCGAGTCTCATCTTGTGAGGGTTCAGTGTTTGTGAGCATTGAGTGTTGTTGTTTTGATCTTTTGTGTGCCTTGTTCATTTGTCTCTCGATCTGTCTTGAAATTTTATTCAGAAGGTTAATTAAAGGATTACTTTTATTATGCTGCATCATTGAAGAAAGGCTTACTTGGTTAACAGAAGTTGGTGGAAAGCCTAGTCAAGTGTCGCACATACTTAGTGTTGAAGTACTAAAGTCCATGACAGTTGGTATCAGAGCCAGGTTCTACATATCGTGATACAACAAAGCCAAATATGATAGGAGAAGAGTGTCATATTGAGGAGCGAGGTAGAGATACTACCCAACAAACTAACAAGAAGAAGTGGGACCAACATTGGGCTCCAGAAGAGAACCACTTGGTGCTAGCTATGGAAGACTGAGAGAAACACATGTGTTGAAACCGAAAAATCGGTCTCGAGGAGTTCACCCTTGGGGAAGGGGTGATCGCGCACCTACTTCTCCCCTGCGAACTAGATAGCCAAAAACTTAGGACAAAGAACAGACCCAAGGCTCCGGCACGGAGGTCCCACCACACACTCGGAAGATCTTAGAGCGCTTCCCCTCCTTAGCCAAGTGCTGAAGCTAAGGTACCTCAAAAAGCGCTAGAAGACTGTGCACAAGTAAGCATGTCTTTCTGAGATACCCCTTGTGTCCTATTTATAGGATTCTGAAAACGGCCTGCAAATAGCCAACCTCCGCTGCTCTGGAGGGCTAGGGGCAGACCAATGGGGGCAACATGGTGACATACATCACTTCAAAAGCCTGGGCGGGCTGCCTCCTGGAGCTCCTGCTCACAAGTGGCGGATGGGGCTCGCACTCGCCTACCCCTTGGCCTAGGACGAGTACGAGCTCGACGCCCTGCTTGCGCGATGTCCCAGCCCTCATTCGTCGTGCTCAGCTCCACGAACTCCGAGCTCGGCCCGACGAATGCTGAACTCGGTCCGACCATTGTCGAGTTCGGACTCGACACGCTGGACTTGGCGTGCATACTTTCCTGTCGAGCTTGCATGGGGCTTGGGGGCGGTCTGAACCGGCCGATCTGGCTTCTGTCGACCCACTCGCCGAATACGGGGTTGTACAACATGGATGTCATGAAAATCAATAACTGCACGGCATGTAAAGAGTGAGAAGCTATTCATGTGGATTTAGAAAAGAGACTTCAATATGCTTTTGATGATAATGCCACAATACATGCATGCGTCGACGAGTTGGAGGCTCAATCTTGTCATCTAATAGAAAATATCGTGCACTTAGAGGAATAACTAGACATATGCAAGAAAGCTATCGCCAATGGATGTGTCGGCACTACTACTGACATTCCTAGAGTGGACATTCCTAGATCAGATTGATTCTTAGGCAAGCGGGATCCCAAGGAGGTTGAGAATTTATTGTCAAAGATGGAGAACTATTTCGAGGGTTGCCATCTACACGATGATGCAATCAAGGCACACATCGCTTCCCAATTTCTCGATGATAATGCCGCACTATCGTGGCGAAGGAGATAGGTAGATGTCACGAAAAGACTATGTCGATTAGACAGATGGATTGAGTTCAAAAGGGAGCCTAAACACCACTTTTACCTGAAGAATGTTTTATATCTTGCACAAAAGAAGTTAAGGGAGTTGAGACAAAAACAAACAATAACAGAATATGTGAGCGAGTTTACAAGATTTATACTTCAAAACCCTGACATGATGGAGGATGATCGATAATTATATTTTGTGGATGAGCCATAATTATGGGAAAAACAAGAGGTGCAGAGGCGTGACCCTCGTACTGTCGATGAAGCAGTCACGACAGTCGAATCACTCAACGAGATTCACCAAGAGGAAGAGACAGACCATCTCGAGAATGCTGAGGATGTTGAAGTTGAACCCAAGAACTACACACCCCGCTAAAGAAGATTCAAGGATAGCAGAAGGCCACCTCTTGTTTTGTATGCAAGGAACCTCATCACATGAAGGATTGCCGAAGCTTGACACCTTGAGGACAATGATGAAGAAAGAAGAGTTGACAAGTGGGGACGATGAGGAGCCACAAAGAATGACAAGGCTATGTATCATGTAACGCCTTAATGCCACATATACTCGAGGATCCTATATAAGACACTCACATGTGCAGTGTTTCTTTTACAAAGGACCACACAAAATGAATTATTGCCAGACTTTGGAGATTATGCGAATTGTTGCTGATCAAGTGGGGACAAAGAACAACTAAAAGCTGAGAAGTGCAAACCAAACCCATGCTAGGAGAAGGATGGTAAGTGAAGGGAAAAAATGGTGGATGTGGAGATCGAGGGAACAAAGATGAAAGCCTTAGTGAACACATGTGCAACTGACTTCTTCATGTTCAAGATTGCTGCAGAGAGAATTAGACTACCAATCAAGATCAGTCCAACACAGCTCAAATTTGCTAACTCTCACAAAGTGCAAACTATTGTCTTGCTCCAAATGTGAGTGTTCGTCTTGAAGGGTGGAAGGGTAAGGTGTCCATTAAAGTTATTCATTTTGATGATTATGACATTGTCATTGAGATGAATTTTCTTGATCAGTTTGAAGGTCTTCTTATTTTCCAAAATCTGAGATACACTTGATTGATGGCCCGACTACCTACCCGGTGACGATAAAAAGAGTTCATGGGAAAGAAGTGAAGACCCTAATTGCCATAAGGCATGCCCAAAGAATGTGAAACAATGATGCATTGAGGAAGACACATGGATTCAGTGGGGGAGAATGTCACGACGCCAAGGTAAACTCACTCGCCCCGTGACCATTATTCAAGATATAATTCTACATATGTTGAGAATATTGTAGAATGCTTGAGAAAGATCATGCATGTGAGATGTGGAAGTGAGAAGTGTATGGAATGATCTTGTCTCTCTACCTTATGTGGAGAATTCCAGATTCTTCTCTGATTTTGAAGGGAAAAGGGGAGGAGACATATATATGTGGAAAAAGGCTTACTTGTTATGTGGAAGTCCTCTCCTCAGATTATGTGGAAAAAGGGGGGAGACATATATAGGGGAAGTCCTCTCCTCATTTTCATTGTCGAGTGTTTGTAGCTTGTTGTGTTAGTGAGTCTCCTTTTGTGAGGGTTGAGTGCTTGTGAGCATTGATGGTTGAGTGTTGTTGTATGTTTTGATCTTTTGTATACCTTGTTCAATTATTTCTCGAACTGTCTTGTAACTTTATTTAGAGGGTTAATCAAATGATTTCTTTCATTTTGCTGCATCGTTGAAAAAGGCTTACTTGTTAGCAGAAGTTAGTGGACAGCCTAACCAAGTACCGCACACACTTAGTGTTGAAGTACTAAGTTTGTGACATGACGCTTAAGATTGATTTAGGCTCCGTTTGGGAGGACTTATTTTCACAGGTCAAGCGGTCATGACCGCATGAACCGGGACTTAAATAAGTCCTGATTCATGCGATCATGATCGCTTCACCGGTGAAAATAAGTCCTCCCAAACGGAGCCTTAATGATGTAATTTGTGTTTTTCACTTTTCTTTGTCCATTAAAAGTCCTTACGCAATAACATAGAACTGCTCCACTTTTTACCGACGGATATTAATGAGTCCAAAATAACAAAAAAAGTAATTAGATATAGATGATTTTTCATTTAAAATATGAAATAAAAACTTAAATACTAAATTAGTTAAACTAGAATTATACTGTTTGATGAGGTTCTTCAAAATAAGTTCAGTCGAACCAAATAGTTTTTGTCACATTCTCGACGGGCTCGCCGACACAATTACAATTCAAATCACTTGTTATTTTGATGCTTTACTGGACCGGTCCAGTTGTGTTTGTTTTTTTATTATATATAAGACTTGCACAGGAAGAGCTATTAGCCCGATTTTTTTTCCCTAACCTAAACTAGCGAGAGAGAGGGGCGGCAAGAGATCGGGAGAAAGGGAGCAGCGATCGGCGGCGGTCTCTTCTTCTCCGGCGGCGACAAGGTCGGGAGCGGCCTCCTTCTGCGGAGGCGTAAGACAAGCCCGGTCTAGGGCTATCTTCTCCGGCGATCTTGGAGATCCGGCGGCGGCAAGGAGGAAGAGGAGCGGCGGCATCAGGAGGATCGGGAACTTGGGTTTCTTCTCCGGCGATCCAGCGGCGATCCAGCGGCGATCCAGCGGGGCATCTTCTCCGGTGACTTCGGCAAGTGCCCGATCTTGGGCGATCCAGTCTTCTTCTCCGGCGATAGCGGCGCAGCGGCAAGCGGACGGTACATGGGAGGCAAGATCGGGAAAGACACGATCTAGGGCTCTTCTCCGTGTTTTCTTCTCTGGCGACGTCCAAGATCCGGCGGCGGCAGATCGGACAGAGGCTGCTTCTTCCTTTCCGGCGACATCCAGGCTGCGGCGGTCTCACGCCAGCAGCGTCCAGGGGCGAGGAAGAGGGCAGCGGCACTGATCGGCCATTCGGGCGACTTCTTGCGGCGACAGCTCCGGCGGCAGCGTGCTAGTGGAGTTTTCTTCCCTCTTTATTGTTTTCTTGTTGTTTCTTGTTTTCCTATTCTAGGTTAGTGTCGATCCGTGGAGGATCGTTGAGTGTCTTGCGTTGTAATCGAACCTCTATTTTATTTAGTGGATCCGGCGCGCTCTCCCCGTGGACGTACGAGCTTAACTCCGAACCACGTATATCTCTTGTCGTCTGTGTTGATTTGTGTTTTGGAATCTCGTACTTGTATCCTTCCGAGGATTGATTGGTGCGCGCCATTATTTGCTTTGTTATTCGCTTCCGTTGCTATTGTCCGCGACGAGTTCCGTACTCGCGGGCCGGTGCCAATTGCACAACAATCACTTGCATATTAAAGTTTAAAAGGAAATTAGGCGTGACATTTTTGCTCCGATCAACTTGAGCAAAAACACGATAAACACCGTCATCATAAAATATGTTTGAAAAGAAAACATTTACGTCTTTACGGTCGTCACAAGTTCCTTAGGTGAACACCCGTTATGGGAATTACTGCAATGTGCACCTATGTCATCATATATTTCGATATCCGTGCTCCTGTTATAAGAATTCAATTATACGTACACCCCTTAGTGGGTGGTTTTGCAGATGACAAGGCACGTTAGTGGTGGTGCGAAAGTTGCACGACCAGATAGTGTAGGACATGCGGCGGAAATTGGGCGGCAGCCAAGGGACCGACCAGGCGGCGGTGGCCGGTCGGCGGAGGCCTGTCAGGGACAAAGGTCGGGTGGTGGAGGCCGACCGGTGGTGTAAGAGGCGGTTGGGGGGCCGCCCGGCTATGGACAGCCGGCCGTGTGGGGCTGTATGGAGGAATGGGCGGTAACGGTGGCTGCCCGTTCGGGGTGGTTTGGCTGTGGTCATGCCTTGAATAGGATCCTCTCCGTTTAGAGTGAAATTGATAGTATCCATTTAACATTCTAGATCTATTTCTAGGTTATCCGATGAGTTCACTAATCTCATCCTTTTATATTTTCCTTTAAATCAAAAAATTATGCACCATTAGGCCAAGTAAGAATGCATCCACACCATAAAATGAGTCTCCATTTGAGATCTCAAATGGAGAGAATCATGATCCTCACCCCATAGGGCGCAACTGCCTCGAGATCCGTCCGGAGCAGTCCCATTTTTGGGCCGCGGCCTTTCAAAGAAATTCGGAGGACAAAGTGGCATCTAGTTGGGTTTCTTTATATAGTTGTATAGATAGATGTAAGATTGGTTTACTTGGTTCCCGAAGCCGATGCCGACACCGAGTAGAATGCGGCCGAGGAGGAGCATGGCGAGGTTCTGCGCAGAGGCGTTGAGGGTTGCCCCGGCGATGAAGGAGAGGCCTCCAATGAGGATGCTGGCGCAGCGACCCCGGCGGCGCGTGACCGGCGAAGCGGCAATGGAGGCGACGACCGCGGCAAGATAGAGCGAGGAAGTGAAGGCGGCGAGGCCCTGGTTGTCGTACTTGCAGTAGTTGCTCTCTGATGGGTGCTGCTTCTTCCTGTAGACCACTGGGAAGAACTTCTCCAGGAACGAATCCATGGATGTCACTCCCCCTGTTCCATTCATCAGCCATAAGATCTACTGTTGCATATGTTCCATGGTGGATTCATGGTCATGGAGAAAAATACAAAGAGAATTATAACCATGCAAATACTATACTTTTGTTATTAGAGCCCAAAGTTTTGTCAAGTATAGATCATTGTCCCCAGATTTGAGGACAGGCCGTTGAAATTGTGGCACGCTGGGCGAGCAAAAAATGCTCGTATGAACCTGGGATGTCACCGAAAAATACTCACTCGACCAAATGGTTTGATCTCCAAGCGAGTAAAGAATGCTTGCTAGGGGAGCAAAAATGCTTGTCAAACGAGCATAGATGTTCACTTAAGCCGTCCCGACAGTTGAGGAAGGAGCCTGTCCTAAAAAAAATCTCTTCAAGTCCAATGAGGATTCTTTCCATTTCGTCATTCATTTCACGATTCAAATGTATTCTTGTTGATCCGACGGGTTCACTAATCTTATCCTTTTATAATTTTTTTAATCAAAAAAACTCTCCATCACTAGATATATTAACGGTCCGTTCGGCCCCCTGGAATTGGAATTGAAGAATTAGAATTCATCTAATTCCAATTCCTGTGAGAAATGGAATTGGTCTGAATTCCAATGCAGTTGTTCGGCTGTAGGATGGATTTCTAGAATTGGAATTGGAATTGGTTTAGAATTTCTTTTTTTCTCATGTCTGCAGGACCGAGCGACATGACAATTTGAAGTTGGAGTCATGTGTCACTCAGGACGAAGTTATTGCAACAAAATCAAGTGATGGAGGAAATTATTCCTTTTATAATCTCAGAGAAATCAACTTCAAGTAGTGTACAAACAATTAATTATGATCGGACAACGACGGCGAGATCGGGCGGTGATGACGAGATCGGGTGACGACGAGATCGGGTGACGACGACGAGATCGGTCGACGATGGCGAGATCGGGCGACAACAACGAGATCAGGGTCGTGATCAGGCGGTGACGACGAGATCGGGCAGTGGCGGCAGCGAGATCAGGCGGCTGCAGCGAGATCGGGCGGTGGCGGCGAGATTGGGTGGCTGCGGCGAGATCGAGCGGAGGTTGTAGCGAGATCGCTCGGCGGAGGCGGCGAGATCGGGCAGCGGCAAAGGCGAGATTGAGCGGCGGCGGCGGCGAGATCGGGTAGCGATGGCAGTGAGATCGGTCGGCGGAGGCGAGATCAGGCAGTGATGGCAGTATCGAGAGTGAGCGGTGGCGAGATATGGAGGAGGCGGTGAGATCGGGCGGCAGCGGCGAGATCGGGCGGTGGAGGCGAGATCGGGCGATGGTGGCGACATCGGGCGGCGGCGGCAAGATCGGATTACGACGACGAGATCGAGCGGCGGCGAGATCGGGCGACGACGATGAGATCGGGCAACAACGGACATAGTAAAAAACTGAATTCCATGAAATATCTGCCTTTACCCCTAAGAATTGGTCATAGTACAAAATTGAATTCCATGGAATTGGACCAATTCCAATTCCAAGGGAATTCCTAACAGCCGAACACTGGAATTGGAATTCTGTTGCCCCAATTCCAATTCCCAATTCCAATTCCAGGAGGCCGAACGGACCCTAAGGGATTGTCTTATCCATTAGATGAAGAAATGTATCATCTCCATTTCGCCCGGATCCCCTTCAAGGCCTTCATTTCTAAATGAAAAAAATATTCAAATAAATGTCACTTAATTTTGATCCTAATTTTAGATAGATTTTTTACTTTTTATTTGTTTATGGTCTAAACAAACTTTTGTTAAATATTTAATGTTTTCTGATTAGTAGACGCTCACATGGTATTGATGTGACGCTGTTGAATCGCTTTTGTGACAAATGTTTTTTTTTGTAATTATTTTGTAAAAATACTTAAATTATTTTCATGCAAATACGTGCAGGAACGCGCAAGGATGAGACGCGCAAGAATGAGACACGCGCGGGGCACGCAAGGAAGCAGCGCGTGCGGGAGCGCACAAGGAGGGGCGCGTGTGGGAGCGCGCAAAGAAGCGGCGCGAGCAGGAGCGCGCAAGGAAGGGACGCGCGCGCGAGCGCGCAAGAATGCGTCACGCGGGGGAGCGCGCAAGGAAGCGGTGCGTGCAAGGAAGGGATGCATGCGAGAGCGTTCAAGGAAGCGGCGCGCGCGGGAGCGCGCGTCAGGAGGAGAAATTAAGGAGAGAGAAATTCGTAGGAGCAATTTTCGGGAGGAGAGATGCAAATGAAGGAGGATTGGGGCCTATTTATAGATTCTAGGGGGGGGGGGGCGACCCAGTAATTTTACCAAATAACTAATAGACAGACGAATAGAAACACCCAGATTGATGCACGTGGATCTCGACTTTTTCCCCGGTTTAATCGGGTCCAACGGGAGGCCTAACCGCCCGTCCAGTGAGGATGGGTCCGCTCAGCGAAACAGGCGGCCTCGCCCCTTAGAAAACCCTCGACGAGGGGGCAGACAGCCATAGGGCCGTCCTGGTGGGGCGGTCAGAGGGCCACCCGACCTGGGCGACCTCGCCTCTCAGCGGGGGGTCGGCGAAGGGGCGGGCGGCCAGGGAGCCGCCCTCCCTAAAAGCGGAGGAGGCCGCCCAAATGGGGCAGCCTGACCTGGGTGGCCTTGCTCTATTAGCAGGGCGACGGTAAGGGGAGGGCGACTAAGGGGGCCGCCCGCCCCGGACAGGGAGACGACCGCCTAGATCGGGCGGCCTGAGGGACGCCTGATTTGGTTGGCCCTCTTTGGGTAGCGACGGCGAGGGACGAGCAGCCATGGGGTCGGCCGTCCCAGGTTGGAAAAAAGTCCGCCAAATCCGGCGGTCCCGACTCCCTTGCGAGGCGGCGGCGAGGGGACGGGCGTCCCTGTTTCCGCCCTTCCTAAGAGAACAGGAGGTCACCCAGATTAGGCGGCCAGAGGGCCGCCCAATGCTGTTAGTATATATTTGGATAATTAACGGGTTCAGAGGCATAACGGGTAGTGTCGGATACACGGATATCTGATACATGTAGAAACTCCTTGGGTTTGACTATTTATACCCACCTGGGGGAAACTGATTGATTATTCCACTTTGATCACCATTCTGATGCTTCGAGCGACATTTTCATTCTCGAATCAATAGCCCCCCGTCGCTCACGTATTCATCCCGTAACCGTTTTTTTTTTTCGGTTTTCGTTCTCCGAAGTTGTTGCCGCCGCCTGCATACCGTCGACATCGCTGAAGGAGAACACGCCATCGCCGCTGCAGAAATTGCAGAAAAACGTGAAAGACGCCGCCGCCTGCAAGTTTTCTCTGCCGCTGTTGTCGTGATTTTTCGGGTCGCCGCCGCTGTTGAAGAAGTTGCCCAGCGCCGCCCCTTGTTTTCTGGAGTTCGACGTTCTAACGCTGCCGGTTTTTTCGTTCTTTAATTTTGCCGCCGGTGTGGATCGACATTGAGACACGAACGACAAACTGCGCTCGGTTTTGATCGGGATCGAAAAAGAGAAAGGTTTTCCGCCGCCTGAGATTGCAGAAACGCCGCTCTCGACTTCTCCTATTTTTCGCGTGAAGCTGCTGCTGATCTCCCGTCCCGCCGGTGCTAGAAAATTTCGGACGCCGCCACTTCTGTGGTCAAGGACCGAGTTTCAGTCCTGCCGCCACTGTCTCCGGCACCGATGGGAAAGATCGCTGCCCCCCTCCCGCTGCTCTCGTTGGTGAGTGCTTGAATCTTGTTTCCGCCATCTAGTTCTGCGTCAATCAACAAGGAGAAAAAAAAATCTCCGGTGGATTTCTCTCTCTCGGCGCCCGTAGAATTCAAGCAATTTTCTGCGATCGACTGCAAAGAAAAAAAATATTGCATGCGGGATCTTGTGTGTCTGTGTTGTTGAAGAGATTCTCTATCTCTTGGATTAAAACAATCCAGATCAAACATAGAAGAAAGTTCATCATGCCTCTTCATTGCTTTAGACGAGGGTGCAGTACCAGAGAAAGTGACGCACAATGATGAAAGGGACCAATTTCTCGTCTCCGGTGCCGATGATAAAGCTGGAGAAATTCACGACGACCGAATTTACCGATTGGAAGTTTAATACGCAATTTGAGATGAAGTTTTTGAACGTGTTCTACACAGTTCAGTCCGATCGTGCTGAAGTTTTTAGGACTGATGACGAAGCTCAGTGGATTCACGATGAGGACTCCTACCGCGACTATCTGCTGAACTGCCTGTCCTCCAGCCTGGCGAAGATGTACATCAAGATGGAGACTGCCAAGGAAATCTGGGAGGCATTTTCTTCATGTTCGACGAGGAGAAGACGATTCTCCCCCAGGTATCGGATTTTGAAGCTTTAGTAGATTCTTTACATAGTGAAAATATCTCCATGCCAGATAGTTTTATTGCTGGCACGATCATTTATAAGCTGTCATCTATGTGGTACAATTTTAAAACTTAAATGTACCGCAAAAAGATGCAGGTTGGTCTTAATGACCTCAAGCGATTTATTCGCATTGAGGATGAAAATATGACTCGACACGCTTTAGAAACTGTTAGCAAACAGAAGTTTGTGGTTAACATGGTCCTCAGTTCTAAACGCGTGCCAAACCCTAAAAGGACCAAACCCTCCCATGGTAGCTCTCAAGTTGCAGGTCCTAACAAACGCACTAAAAAGTTCAAGGGCAAGTGTTTTAACTGCAATAAGTGGGGGCACAGCGCATCTGATTGTAGACTCCCTAAACGAGAAAGAACCAAAGCACCACAGGATGACAACCAAGCCAATATGGTTCGGCTAGCTGAGCCTTCTCATTTTGTTGCGATGGTCGAAAATGCTAAGGCCAGCACGGAGTGGTACTTGGATTCGGGGGCGACGTGCCACGTTTACAACAATGTTGATCTTATGATAGAGCTCACTGCTGTGAAAGAGTCTATCACAGTTGCGAATGGCGAGATAGCTGATGTCTTGAAGGTGGGGAATGCAACACTGCTGCTATCCTCAGGTAAGACTTTAACTTTAAAAAATGTTAAATTTATTCCTTCATTAGCTGCTAACTTAGTGTCTATAAGTTTATTATGTGATGTTGGTATGTCTTTTACCTTTTATTGCGGTAGAGTAACACTGTCAGTTAACTCACACTAGTTTGAATATGCATGCGTCCAAAATAGGATGTACCGACTAAGTCTAGCAAACGAGTTAGTTCAATAAGTTCAAATAAACTTAGTTAGCCCTAAGACTCTACATGAGAGACTAGGACACGTGAACTATAGGAAAATGTTCCAAATAGTTAGAACTCACCAGATCACATTAGACACTAAATCACCGCCTGAGAAATGTGACGTGTGTGCTCAGACTGAGATCACTATGAAACTTTTTAGTGCGGTTACTAGAAGCACAACACCCCTAGAACTTATACATTCCGATATATGTGACTTTAAAAGTTTTGTCACCAGAGGAAGATAGAAGTATATGATCACATTTATAGATGACTGCTCTAGGTTCTATCACATATATCTTCTGAAAACTAAAGATGAAGCGTTTGAAAAGTTTTGTCTTTTCAAAACCAGCATAGAGAATTAAATAGACATGAAGGTTAAGGGGTTTAGAAGTGATAGAGGAGGAGAATACATGTCCAGTGAGTTCCGTGGTTTCCTTGCCTCTCAAGGGATCATAGCAAAAACCACTGCTCCTTACTCACCTCAATCGAATGGTATAGTCGAGCGAAAGAATAGAACGTTAACAGAGATGTTGAATTCTATACTCCTTACTACTGGCATGACTACTGCCTATTGGGGAGAAGCAATTTTAACTGCAAACAATATTATAAACAAAATCCCTCATGCTAAGTTAGACGTCATGCCCTACGAGCTTTGGTTTAAGAGACCCCCGTCTATAACTAGACTTAAGATCTGGGGCTGCATAACCTATGTCAGGGTCTCTGACCCTAGACGGTCTAAACTTGGACCTAGAACCAACACGTGTGTCTACTTAGGTTTTGTTGAAGATAATGCTGCAGATAAATTCTTAGACTTGTCTAATAATATAATTATTGAATCTAGGGATGCTGTGTTCTTTGAGGATAAGTTTATTAAGGATAAGAACCTGACAATCCCAAGTATGAAGCAACTATTACTTAGGAAGAACCTGAATCAGTACCGAACACCTCTTATTCAGTCCCGATAGACAATAGTGTCATAGAGTCTAGAAGGACTTCGGTGAGAGAGCGAACTCCCAGAACCTTTGGTAGTGACTTTGTCACTTACCACATTGAGGCCGATCCATCCACCTATAAGGATGCGATGAGATCAAGAGATTCGCTACTCTCGAAAGAAGCCATTGATGAAGAGATGAACTCTTTTCTTCAGAACAACAACTGGACGTTGGTTGATAAGCCAAAATGGGCTAAAACTATAGGGTGTAAGTGAGTTCTGAAAAAGAAGCTCAATCCTGATGGTAGTGTAGTTAAGTATAAAGCAAGTCTTGTGACTAAAGATTTCACACAAGTTAGTGGGACGAATTACTTTGATGTATATTCACCAGTGTGTCACTTAGCAACCATTAGGATACTCCTTGCTATTGCGTCTATTGAGAACTTTATTGTTCATCAAATAGATGTTAAGACAGCGTTCTTGAACGAAGATCTGACCGAAGAAATATACATGAACCAACCTGAAGGTTTTATAGTAGACGGTCACGAAAGTAAGGTCTGTAAGTTAATCAAGTCGTTATACGGACTAAAACAAGTACCAAAATTATTGCATGAGAAGTTTGATTATAATATAAGAAACATGTGATTTATGTTGAGTCTCTCAGACAAATATCTTTACATACGTAATAGATCGAACAAAGTCGTTATAATATGCTTATATGTGGATAATATGCTGATTCTTTGTTCTGATCAATCCGTAGTGGATGACGTTAAGTCAGAACTAATGAAAGAGTTTAACATTAAATATCTAGGTGTAGTTGAGACTATACTAACCATGCACGTGAGCTTTGGAAAAAATGACATTTCCCTAAGTCAAAGCCACTATATAAAGTCCATGTTGGATACGTGTGGATACAGTGAACGTAGAGTAGTGAAGACACCTTATGATTACAATAATCGCTTGAAGCCCAATGATGGAGCTGCGATTAAACAGTTAGATTATGCTAAACTGATTGGTAGTAACATGTATGTTATGGTCTGCACAAGACCGGACATAGCCTTTACGGTCGGCATGTTAAGCAGATTCACTAGTAATCCTAGCCAAGACCATTGGGATGCCCTCGATAGGCTTATGCGATACCTGAAACACACTCAAAAGTATGTTTTTATGTTACCATAGTCATCCTCAAGTTTGGAAAGATATTCTGATGCATCATGGTGTTTAAAAATCAACGACATCAAGTCCACTAGTGGATTTATATTCACACTGGGAGGAGCAGCTGTAGCCTGGAAGTCCAAGAGACAATCATGTATTGCACTATCTTCTATGAAATCCGAACTCTACGCTCTAGCTTCAACAGGAGAAGAAGCAAAATGGATAAGAGATTTAGTGATGGACATTCCATTGTCGAGCCTGAAGTTGAGTTCTGTTGCAGTTTACTGCGACAATCAGGCTACGAAAACGATTGCTACGAACACTTTGTTCAATAGCAAAAGAAGGCAACTCAGGATGAAACAAGCCTGGTTTGCCTCTCTCACGAGTCAAGGGATTATGACTCTTATGGATGTGAGATCGAAAGATAATGTTGTAGACGCCTTGACAAAGGACTTAAATAGAGTTCTCACAATAAAAATATCGGGGGAGATGAGATTAAAGTTCATAGAAATATAAAACTTCATCCTATGTTTATGTTTTGATAGCACGAACTTATAATTGTAACATTCAAGCATTTAATAACAGACTGAAAACCCCAAATAATTTCTTGATGAAAGCTCAAGATGGTTAGATGCTAGTCATTCCACACCTGATGACTTAACATCTTTCTCATTGTAAGTTGATTTGAGAATTATTCAACTGAGAACAAAAAAATCATTGTATGAGTTAATCTAACATTAGTGATCATAACACATTATTCCACATTTGATAATGTGACGAGGTACTGAGTGGTCACTAATGAGTAAGATAATAACGTTTGATTTTTTTAAATCAAAACTTGACTGGTCCTAGCTAGACTGAATAGAGATGCTGACAGTGTTACTTCACTACTGCTACAAGTACTAAGCTCATTTAAGTAGAGCTAGTTTACTTTGATACGTCACTGCATATGTTTATGAATTCATAGAGTCTGACTCATGAAATTCCTTGCAGGCACTGGTGAAGATGGAGGAGAGAAAGTGGACTTTGATATGGATGATGATGATCTACTCTCTGAGTAAAATTATTACACGTTTATCCATTGTCATTTTTTATTTTCCAAACTTATTTATTATTGAGTAACACCTTTTTTGGATGTTTTATGTTATTGTTTTAAAACTCATATTTATGTTTTTCTTTAAAAACTGTGTTAATTCTTATGGAAATGTGTAAAGTCAGAAACTTGTTTTGATACTCTCCACTTTCTACACTCCGAAACGTATACGTTATTTGTCACAAATATAAGAGGAGATTATTAGTGTATATTTGGACAATTAACGGGTTCGGAGGCATAACGGATCGTGTCGGATACACAGATATCTGATACCCGTAGAAACTCCTTGGATTTGCCTATTTATACCCACTTGGGGTAACAGATATGTTATTCCACTTTGATCATCATTCGGATGCTTCGATCGGCATTTTCAAATTCTGGCTGCCTCGCCCCCCTTGTGTGGGGCCTGCGAGGGGACGAGCGGCCAAGGAGCTGCCCATCCCAGACAACAAGGAGGCCATCCCTCCGCACGCCTGCGGAGGTCTGGTCGGCAAAGAGGCCACCCCCGGTTTGGGAGGTCGGGGACGGGCGATTGCGCGGCCAAGGGGTCGTTGTGCGGTTGGATTGAGGCGGCTAGGCTTGCTTGGCTCTCCTCACTATTGAGCGATTATCCCTTTAGTGGGGAGTTTCTTTGATATTCACACCTTATGTGCGGGGTGCGCCTAGCACTTCTAAGAGAACCCCATTAGTCTATATTTTGTTCAGTGTTATCCATGTGCGTTGAGCCACTGGAAATAAATTGTAATGATAGCTTTTTATACCTTTTAATATTGGTTATTCAGTTTGACCTGGTTCATGGATCTCTTAGCAATTTTTATCTGTAATTCGTGTGCAGGCCTCGTCAAAATAATCAAAAAAATGGATCAAAAATGACTAACTTAATAACCGTTTGAACAAATAATTTGTATTAATAATTTGTCCTGGATCGGGACCGGTAAAAGACCGGTCCTGGTCCGGGACCGGTAAAAGACCGGTCCTGGTCCGGGACCGGTAAAAGACCGGTCCTGGTCCGGGACCGGTAAAAGACCGGTCCTGGTCCGGGACCGGTAAAAGATCGATCACTTCAACTTGCATGTAACATTGTTGAGATTGCAGGTTGTTGGGTCAGTTCCTCTTATGTGGAGGTGAACCTGACCTGGAGTTCGTTGGAGTATTAATTCAGGAAGGGCAGGCAAAATTGGGCAAAGGCATGGACAGGAAAGGATGTAGCCTACAAACACTTGAGGATGTTTGGTTGCAAAGCATCTGTGCATGTGCCAAAAGATGTGCGGACAAAGCTTGATGCCAAGGGAAAGCAATGCATTTTCTTGGCTATGCTCATGAGGAGTTAGGCTATCATTTTCGGGATTCGGTCGACAAGAAGGTGATACGTAGCAGAGATGTGGTATTTTTGAAGGCCAAATCATTGAAGAAATTGATAAGGTTGAAAAACCTAATGTCTTCAATGAAGACCTTATTGACATCGATCTGGTCGCTCTTCCCGCAGTGCATGATGAAGAGGGAGATGAAGATGGTGCTCCTGGTAATGGTCTTGGTGAAGGTGTTGACGCAAATGAGGAAGTAGAAGAAGAAGATCGAGTGGAACATGCTCCTCCACTTGAGCCTCAGTTGAGAAGATCAACTAGTGACCAACAATCTTCAAGCTGGTATTCTCCCAATGATTTTGTGATGATTACAGTTGGGGAGAACTTGAATGTTTTCAGGATGCTGTTATGCATGAGCAAAAAAAGGAGTGGTTGAAATCTATGCAAGAAGAGTTGAAATCCTTGCACGACAACCACAGTTATGACTTGGTACCATTACCAAAGGGGAAGTGATCACTCAAAAATAAGTGGATGTTAAGGATGAAAACCGAAGAAGGCTGCTCACAGTCGCGGCACAAGACGAGATTGATTGTAAAAGGCTTCAGGTAGAAAAAAGGTATAGACTTTGAGGAGATTTTCTCACCGGTGGTGAAGATGTCTTTGATCCGGGTTGCTCTCGGCATTGCGGCAAGCAGAGACTTGGAGATCGAGCAGCTTGACGTGAAGACGGTTTTTCTTCATGATGAGTTGGAGGAAGAGATATATATGGAACAACCTGAAGGTTGCACAGTAAAAGGGAAAAGAGCAGTTTGTCTGTAGGTTGAGGAAGAGCTTGTATGACATTAAGCAAGCTCCTCGACAATGGTATAAATAGTTTTACTCTTTCATGACAGAACAAGGGTACACGAAGACGTTGACCGATCACTGTGACGAAGTTTGTTGTAGATGATTTTATTATCTTACTACTCTATGTTGATGTCTTGCTTGTCATCGGGAAGGATGTTGGAAAGATTAACAGGCTGAAGAAGAAACTTAGCAAATGCTTTGCAATGAAGGACTTAGGCCTAGAAAGGCAAATTCTCGGCATGAAGATCTCCTGTGACAGAGAAAAAAAAGAAAGATTTGGCTCACATGAGAGGTATATTGAAAAGGTGCTTGAGAGTTTAATATGAGCACGGCAAAATCGGTCGGAACACCACTTGGTGGACACTTTAAGCTCAGCTCAAAGCAGTGCCCCTCAAGTGAAAAAGAGAAAGTTGAAATGCAGAATGTTCCATATGCTTCCACATTTGGCAGCCTTATGTATGCCATGATGTTTACATCACCAGATTTATCATATGCGGTTGGCATGATGAGCCAGTTTCTTTCTAACCCCGACAAAGAGCAATGGGGAGCTGTGAAGTGGATTCTTAGATATCTTCGAGGATCATTCAGGATGCGTTTATGCTTTGGGTGCGATCAGCTTGTGTTGGATACCTTCACAGATGCAGACATTGCTGGAGATATTGACTCCAAAAAATTTACTTCAGGATATCTGGTTACCTATGCAGGGGGAGCTGTCTCATGGCAGTCCCAACTTTAGAAGTGTGTAGCTCCATCGGCAACAGAAGCTGAGTACATAGCGGCAACAGAAGCATGCAAGGAGACTCTATGGATGAAGAAGTTCCTACAAAAACTTGGGCATGTGCAAGATAGGTATGTTCTTCACTGTGATTCTCAAAGTGCCATTCATTTGAGCAAAACCTCCAGTTTCCATGCAAGGTCTAAGCACATAGATGTTTCGGTACCATGTGATCTGAGACGTGCTGGAGATGAAGGCGGTGCAAATTGAAAAAGTGCACACAGGTAATAATGGCTCTGACACGATGACCAAGATCATATCTAAGGATAGGCTGAAGGTCTGTCTGAGCAGAGCAGGTATGGTGAATCCCTCCACATAATTGGGAGGGGGAGTATGTTGGGTCAGTCCCTCTTATGTGGAGGTGAACCTGACCTGGAGTTCGTTGGAGTAATGATCCAGCAAGGGCGGGCAGAATTGGGCATAGTAACAGTTGTGTGTGCTGGGTGATTTACTGAGGGGTCACAACGATACCATCGTGACCTTCACGACTTTCTCGATGATATCATCGTGACCTTCTCGACCTTCACGACTTTCTCGACGATATTGTCGTGACCTTCTCGACCTTCTCGACGATATCATTGTGACTTCCTTTTGGGTATCGTTTTGCGACCTGTTGTTCTCTGTATGCAATGAAAATGTCATTGTGTCGACTGACACGGGGTTGTTTAGCCATCAATTTGCTTTAGGACTGATCTAAGAGTCAAAGTTATCTCGCCCTTATGCCTTAAATAGGCAGCGACAATCTTCCAAGAAAAGGATTCAGTCATATAGCCGTCACTTCAAAAGAAAAAGAGAGATCAGGAGAGTTCTCGTTGCTTTCACTAGAATGAGAAGAATAAGAAGGCTTGTCTCAAGGTTTTGGAGAAGGTGATTCATCGAGTTTATTGGTGAAGATCATTTGTGGTGGAATATTCAGGTTTGTGAAGATTCGTCATTTGTATTCTAGGAGAGATTGTTCTCTTGAAAAAGGTGTTCCTCTGATTTTATCCAGGGAAGAAAAACTGCAACTTAACCAAGATTATAGTGGAAGGTTTGAGTGGTCTCTTGACTCGTGGTTTTTCCCCTTTTCTCTCATTGGAGGGGTTTTCCACGTAAAAAACTGTGTGTTCTTGTGGTTGTTTATTGTTTTGTCAATTTATTTCTTGCGTTTTTTTGTTTCTCTGGTTTCTTGCACAAGTGGGGGAATGTTTCTTTTGTGATTCCACTGCGGACTAGTCTTTCTCAGATCAGATTCCTCCTTTCCCAACACAGGTGACATTCAATGTCTTGGACTGCTTCTTCTCCTCATCATTGAACCGGTCCTCCTAGAGAGGAGGAAATTTGCAAGTTAAAGACCGGTCTTTTACACTTGGGCATAATGTGGAGGTGGATGAAAAAAGACCGGTCCGAGACCGGTTAGGACCGGTTCTCCGGTCCCAATCAGTCCTCCCCAAGAGGAAAACTGGTCCCGGACCGGGATCGATTTGAGCGGGATCGGTTCAGGACTGGTAGACCAAAACACCGATCTCAGACCGGCCCGACAGTCCTAATGTGCACGTCTAGTTAAGAGAGTGAAAATTGCATTTTGTCTTCTAAAATTTATTTGAAATAAAATACAAAATTAAATGATATATTTAAAGCAAATAAAAATTAAAGAACCAATAAAATAAATTAAGATAAATAGCCCATCAGTCAATATCCCATCAATCACCATCATTCTAGTGCCTAATAAATGCCATTTTTTTCTAATATAGTAAGTGCGTTGCTATCCGCACCGCAGTTTTGGCTAGTCGCACCACACTCTCTTAATTTTTCGCGTCTTTTGGAAATACGTCTTGTACATGTATTTTTACGATATACTTAGGCTCCGTTTGTGGTGACTTATTTTCATCGGTCAAGCGGTTACGACCGCATGAATCGGATCTTAATTAAGGTCCAGTTCATACGGTCGTAAACATGACAAACATCTGAGCGCAACAAAGACGTCATATTTGCCCTTCAAGGAAGACAACACACTTAGGCTCCGTTTGGGGTGATTTATTTTCACCAGTCAAACGGTTACGACTGCATGAACCAGACCTTAATTAAGATCTGGTTCATGTGATTGTAAACATGACAGGCATCTGAGCGCAACAAAGATGTCATATTTGCCCTTCAAGGAAGACGGCATACTTAGGCTTTGTTTGGGGTGACTTAATTTCACCGGTTAAGAGGTTACGACCGCATGAACCGGGCCTTAATTAAGATTCGGTAAATATGACAGGCATCTGAGCGCAACAAAGACGTCATATTTGCCCTTCAAGGAAGACGACATACTTAGGCTCCGTTTGGGGTGATTTATTTTCAACGGTCAAGCGGTTACGACCGCATGAATCGGATCTTAATTAAGATCTGGTTCATGTAATTGTAACCGCTTGACCGATAAAAATAAGTCTCTCTAAACGAAGCCTTAAACTAAATAGTGTCCCCATAAGACATTCATTCAGTTTTTTTAATAATTAGATTTAAAATGTTTGAATATATTTAAATTAATGAAATTTGAATGGAAGGATTGATTTAACATTTTAATAAAATAGAGGGACTGAAACCATGAAAAAAAATTGTGGGCCTGAATTTTAAAAATGTGCAAAACAAAGGCTCTCAAATAACATTTTGATAGATTGTTTGACAAAATATTTCATGGATGACATTATTACTCTTTAGCATTTTAGGTGGTGGTCAAAGTGGAACTACCTGCTCATTGCTCTCGCCTTGGATTTTATAGGCAAATCCTATGTTTAATACGGGTATCAGATATCCCGGTATCCGAACCAAACTCACTAAGCCTCTGAGCCCGTTATATAACCAAATATACATTAACAGATTAAAAATAGTGTATGAATTTAAGGCCTTGTGTAATTAAATGATTAAAAAATAGTACGTTTTGATAGTGTGCATAAGAGTGCGCTGCACTCCTGAGCAAGTCGGATTACGGTTCCCTCTCTTGTTAGAGTTGAATATATTATTCGAAATTTGGAAGGCGCTTGAAAATCGTTTGAAAATTGAATCGAATCGGAATCGGTTAAAATTGATTCAACTTAATCGAGTCAAATCAACTTGACTCGAATCTGATTTCGAATCGATTTTGAGCCAGCCCTGCATCGCTCGAAATATGATTAGAATAAACTTGAATTAATTAAAAATATTACGTATTTATTAATATATTCTTATTTTAAAATTAAAGATAATAAAATTTTAATCTAAATATAAAGGATGACGGCTTTAAGTGTTTCATTTGATGGTGTATTCCTATCAAGGTAGTAGAAGAATGAATGTACCTAAATTTTGAAGAACCACTATAATTTTGGTGTCTTATGTATTTTTTGATTTTCTTTCTTACATTATTTTTGTGTTGTACTGCGAATTGCGATGCGAATAATTTTTGGTTTGAAATCCGTGTGAGTGCAAATCCTAGGTTAATTGAAATTTTTTGAGAAGATTTTTTAAATCTCTATTCACACTTTCACGCTTTAAGCCATTGACGAATGTGAAGGGGCAGGTCCGAGTGACGCTGCAACCTACTGCGGCGGATAAGGACGAAACCTTTGATCTGCGGTAGCGAGAGGTTGCTGGGGCTGGGAGCCCAGTGAAACTTCGAAGTTCAGATGCTTCGATCCATTGGCACATGCGAGGGGGCAGGCCCTGGCGACGCTGCGACCTACTACGACGGATAAGGGTGAAACCTTTGATCGGCAGCAGTGAGACGAAACCTTTGATCTGCGGTAGCGAGAGGTTGCTGGGGCTGGGAGCCCAGTGAAACTTCGAAGTTCAGATGCTTCAATCCATTGGCACATGCGAGGGGGCAGGCCCTGGCGACGCTGCGACCTACTACGACGGATAAGGGTGAAACCTTTGATCGGCAGCAGTGAGATGTCACTAGAACTGAGAGCCCTCGGAGAATGACGAGGGGAAACCCTCGCATAGGCTTCGACCCACTGCGGGGGAGAATGATAAACCTTCGATCCACTCAATGGGGAGTTCACGAGGACTTGTCCCTTGAGAGACGACAAGAGGCACACCCTCGCGTAGGCTTCGACCTACTGTGGGGGAAAGGATAGACCTTTGATCCGCGACAACGAGGAGTTTGCGAGGGATTTTCCCTCGGGAGACGATAAGGGACACACTCACGTAGCTTCGACCCTCTGCGGGGGAGAAGGATAGACCTTTAATTCGCAGTAGCGAGGAGTTCACGAGGGCTTGTCCCTTGGGAGATGATAAGAGGCACACCCTCGCATAGGCTTCGACCCTTTCCGGGGGAGAAGGATAGACCTTCGATCCGCGGCAGCGAGTAGTTCGTGAGGGCTTGTCCCTTGGGAGACGTCAAGGGGCACACCCTGGCGTAAGCTTCGACTCACTACGGGGGAGAAGAATAAACCTTCGATCTACGGCAATGAGGAATTCATGAGGTCTTGTCCATTGGGAGACGAAAAGGGGCACATCCTCGCGTAGGCTTTCACCTTATGTGGGGGGAAGGATAGAACTTTGATGTGCGGTAGCAAGTAGTTTTTGAGGGCTTGTCCCTTGGGAGACGACAAGAGGCACACCCTCACGTAGGCTTCGACCCTCTGTGGTGGAGAAGGACAAACCTTCGATCCGCAACAACGAGGAGTTTGCGAGGGCATGTCCCTTGGGAGACATCAAGGGGCACACCCTTGCTTCGAGTCACTACGGTGGAGAAGGATAGACCTTCGATCTGCTATAGCGAGAAGTTCACGGGGGCTTGTCTCTTGGGAGACGACAAGGGGCACACCCTCGCGTAGGCTTCGACTTGCTATGAGGGAGAAGGATAGACCTTCGATCTGTGACAATGAGGAGTTCACAAGGGATTGTTCTTTTAGAGAAGACGAGGGGCAGACTCTTTATACTGCAGCACCCTCATGTTGGAGTTATGTGAGGTCCTTAGGGAGCTTCCTTTGGGAACGATTGCTTTGGGGTCCCCCCCAACCCTTCCCGATGAGCGAATGACTACCCCGCTGATTGATTTGGCGCTCGATTATGCAAGAGCCTCTCTAACCACCCTTTTCTGACGAGATGTTCAATTTTCTCATTGAGTTTGGAATAACTTTCTTTGTCGTGCAGTACTTCGTCTGGTTTCTTGCATCTCTAATGATCAGTGAAGACCTACAAAGCGCTGTGGTGCCGACCTACAGCGCCACGGTGCCTTAGATTGTGAAGAGTATGTTTGCTATGGAGGCGTTGAGGGGTGTGAAGGTTTGATGACAGTGATGTTCCCCAGTTTGGCAAGATTTGTCGCAAGGTCCGCCACTTTTCTTAAGTATCTCAGGTCCCTATTCCTTTTTTGGCAGTTTTTTGATTTACTGTGGATGAGTTTTTACTATTGATGACGAATGATGGTGTATGAGATGTTGGTCCAAAGCGGCCCGCTGCTTGGTTTGTCTACGTTCTTGGATAATTATGCCGTAAATTTCTTCGCGCGCGAGCTTTTCGCTGCATGTATGATGCCCACTGCTTCCGGGTGGTTGTGGTGATGTTGAGCTTCCATCACTTCGACCAGATTGTTTGGGTGTGCTGGGCTGGCTGCATTGGAGAGTGAGTGGAGGGGGAGCTAGATCGACGTGCCCCCCAGGGACTGATCTTTCAGAAGTGCGGGCGATTTTTCCTGCCATGATCTCTAGTCACGAGTACCGTTGCGCAGTGGGTACTATCTTCAGATTCTTCTTTAAATTTTGGGGAACTGCTTTGATGGCGAGGATGCCCCGCCATTTGCTCGTACCGACATGAGTCTTTCTTTTGATCGCCGCCATGTTCTCCGCCGCCGCCGTCGCCATTACGTCACTTCATTATGATTATAATGTTATTTTATTTTTGAAATAATATTATAATCCTAATACTTTCATTATCCTTTTTAAGGCTCTGTTTGGGACAGCTCTGACGGATTGAAAAGCTGCTGTCCGGATAGAGCTGTTTTAAAATAGATCTCTGGAGAGCAGTTTTGAAAAGCTGCAGAGTGTTTGGGTGTTCTATGCAGAAGTGCGCTCAGAATCGTCGGAGGAAGGACGTCGGGGGCTCGGAATCGTCGGAGGAAGGCCGTCCGGGGCTCGGAATCGCCGGAGGAAGGCCGTCCGGCCTCTGAGCATGTTCCAACTGAGGAAATCATTAGATTTCCAAAACCTGTGAGAGAGAAAGCTATTTTGCGGAAGCTAAAGCTGGGAGGGGGGAGATTTCTGAAAAGCTGCAAAACAACTCCAGATTTTTGAAAAGATCTTCATAAGGAGCTGTCCCAAACACATATAAAGCAACTCTGACGGCTGGAATAGAGATTTTCCAGCCGTCAGAGCTGCGCCAAACAGACCCTAAGTCACTAGATTTATAACTTTTAGGTTATAATTTATAAACCTTTTTATTATTATGTTTTTTTATTTTTATTAGGCATTAGTAGTGGCTAGGATTAGTTTATTTTGGATGAAGGGTTGGATGGAGTGGTGTATTGATTATATATATATGTATGAGGAGATGAAGAGAAAAAAAGAGGAGATAAAAAAAGACAACCCTAAACCTGCTCACGGTTTGCTCCCAGCCCCCCCCCCCCCCCCTCTCGGCCGGGCCGAATCCACCCCGACACCTCCAGGAAATCGCCAACAAGCTGCTGCCGCCCCCTCTTGGTGGTGTTCTCTTGCTGCTCCGGCGACCTCCTACCTCCTCCGGTGTGACTCCGAAGAAGGCGGCTCGGTTCTTCCTCATCCGGTGTGACTCCGGTGAACCCGTGGAAGTGTGACTTTTCCATAGTTATCTTTCTCCCCCTCCTCCTTCATTTCAGATTTTGGGTAACGATTTCCTTTCCCCTAACTTGTGTAATTCTTCTAATTATATTTGTTAGGTTGGTGAAAATTTTGATAGCATGTTTTATCCTAAAAATTGATTCTATCTCGCATTTATAAAATCTGAATTCATATTGTGTTTCATCCGATTTTTCCGCAAAGATTTTGCAAGGATAGGTCTCTTTGGACATTTGCAAACCGGGATTTGTTTAGCCTTTTGGTTTCGAATGGATTCAAGCGGATTTGGTATATCCTCGTTGGTTTTGTTTTGAGGGTTGTATTTGAACTATTTTCCGAATTGAATCCTTAGTCCGGATCGCTCTCCATGTGGATGAAAAATGTTGTGATTGTGATGCTAGATGTATGGCTAGGTGATGGATAAGGTACTTGTGAGTGCTCGTGTAGGCTTGGGCGGGAAATTCCCACTTGTGAGATCGCAAATTTATAGCAAAACTCTGTCGAAAATTTGAGTTGTTGCGCGCACACAACGTGTTCGCTCAAATTCCCCATAGGAATCCTTTTGTCTTTTCGTGCCTTAATTCCATTTAGGGAGTGACCTGCATCAATTTGGTATCAGAGGGAGGTTTGCCAATCACTCAACTTGACAACGATCCGCTCGTTCCGAGCTACCCCCCATTTGCACTTAGGCACGTTCGTTGGTCTTCTTTTTTTTTAGTTAATAAATTTTGTGTTTCTTAAAATATATCAAAAAAAACAAAAAAAAATGTTTTCCGTGTTCACTTAGTTTTAGTTTTCCGTTTGTCTCCCGCCAAATGTACTTATGACGCACATTGGGAGTTCCGCTCACTCACCTTCATTCGTTGAGCTTAACGATATGTTAGCACAATATTTGATACCTCCACCGCGCACCTCTAGGCCTGTTAGAGTTCCTTCTCCGACCTATGATGGGATAGGTGGACCGCGTGTGTTTTTATGTTGGGTGAAGGATATGGAACGTTATTTTGAGCGATATCATATTGTGGATCACCACAGGATTCTTGTTGCGAGACTACAATTATTTGGTCAAGCCCAGACCTTCTGGCTCAATGAGGAGAGACGTTTTGGGATGTCCCTCGACGACTCACTTGTAGGTTGGCAGATTATGAAAAATTATTTAACGGATGAGTATTACCCTCCATACTTCCGTTCTCAGTTTTCTGATTATCTGAGTGATTTGCCGCCTAAGACTTTGCCTACATCGAACCTGTACGTCTTCGTACTCTCATACTCGTCCGTCTCATGATTTTAATTCTCCCCACCAGGGCACTAGATCTGTTTCTGATCATAGGAGTGAATATAAGCCTCACGCTAGATCCTTGCTCCTCCAAGATCTGACTATTTCGAGCACACGTACACGTACCCTTAGGGAGAAGGAGAAGGTTAGGTCCTCTGTCCCGCCACCTGTCGTTGTCACTACTAGGGATGCTATAAATCCGCGGGTTAAGCATAGGCAGACAATTAAGATTTGCAAGGAGAACGCTACATGTTACGCTTGTGGAGTGATTGGCCACTATGCCGTGGAGTGCCCCACAAAGCCTAGGGCTTTGGCTCTTTTAGCTTCGACGTCTGAGCCCGCCATTGAGGGCGATGCCGATTTTTCTGATGACTTTAGTGACGATGAGGAGATTGGATATCCTAGTGACCTGGATGATGATGTCTCCTCTGAGGTATCACCCCTTGGGATTAACCCTCTACCCCTCGACCATATTTCAGGTCCGTCTCCTATGATAGTTGAGGAACTATCCGATGGCCCAGAGTTAGCAGATGTATCTACAGAGTCGGAAGATTTACCTTGCAAGAGAGTCGTACTTTTGGATGATTTTAGTAGTGCAAACCCGGAGGATTTCTCTTTGTTGTTAACACCGATGTGTGACGTTCACCATGCGTTAGATTTTTTCCCGGGTTCGATTTCACTGACCCTCCCTCTTGTTCCTTTGGCTCGATTAGCGGACTTGCTAGGACACAAATTGGTTTTTCCTAGTCCGATCCACTTAGTTAAACCGTCGTTATTAGCACCTCCGTTTGACATGACTTGTGGGCTATGTGTTAGTGAGTATCCGCCGGCGGGCATGTTTTTGTTTGCGACTGCGTATGATTTCACGGCGACTGTGCCTTCTGATTTGGTGTCCTCACGACATTGTTACCCATCAAATTAAATTGCACATATTTTTTCGTCCATCCTGGTACGATCTGCGCGTACACTTGTCGTTGTCTTATGCCAGTATCTATGGGTTGCGTCACTTTCACGTCTGTTCACCTCCGAGAGCTTCTGACTGTAGAGCTGTTGATTCGAATTTAGTCTGGTTAGCCCCCGAGTGGATACCTTTGGGTTCCGTAATAAAATTATTACATTGGAGCGCCGATCCTTTCATGATTTTCAAGAATTTTGGGTTTAATGCAATTTTTTTGGATTTTTACGATGCAATCGGTTTTTCACCGTGTTTCAATTTTTCGGATTTAATTTTGCATATCTGGTTTCCACCTGAGTGGTTTTCTCCGACGTTTCTCTCTTCCACTTCAGATTCTCTTGGGTTGAGAGGTGAGATTCTTTCCGTGTCGTTCTTCCATTTGGGTTTCCTGGTTCTCGTATTGGATGGTAAGATCTGCACTGCTTTTCTTTATGCTGACACATCTATGAGGTTTTTTGCTATTCTTGCTCATGACAGGTTCTGTTCTATTGTGGATGCCCGCACTGCTTGTCCTGCCCCATGGATGTCCGCTCTTGCTATGCTACCTGTGGATGCTGCTGTCTCTTGCTATTCTCTCCCTAGCCACTCATTAGGGATGAGTGATTTTGAGCGGGGGAGGATTGATGGCGAGGATGCCCCGCCATTTGCTCGTACCGACATAAGTCTTTCTTTTGATCGCCGCCGCTACATGTTCGTGGACATTTATGGTCATTGCCGCAACCGTCGCCGCCACCGCCGCCATTACGTCACTTCATTATGATTATAATGTTATTTCATTTTTGAAATAATATTATAATCCTAATACTTTTATTATCTTTTTAAGTCACTAGATTTATAACTTATAGGTTATAATTTATAAATCTTTTTATTTTTATGTTGTTTTATTTTTAATAGGCATTAGTAGTGGCTAGGATTAGTTTATTTTGGATGAAGGGTTGGATGAAGTGGTGTATTGATTATATATATATGTATGAGGAGATGAAGAAAAAAAAAAGAAAAGATAAAAAAAAAGACAACCCTAAACCTGCTCATGGTTTGCTCCAAGCCCCCCCCCCTCTCGGTCGGGCTGAATCCACCCCGACACCTCCAGGAAATCGCCGACAAGCTGCTGCCGCTCCCTCTTGGTGGTGTTCTCTTGCTGCTCCGGCGACCTCCTACCTCCTCCGGTGTGACTCCGAAGAAGGCGGCTCGGTTCTTCCTCATCCGGTGTGACTCCGGTGAACCCGTGGAAGTGTGACTTTTCCATAGTTATCTTTCTCCCCCTCCTCCTCCTCCTTGATTTCAGATTTTGGGTAACGATTTCCTTTCCCCTAACTTGTGTAATTCTTCTAATTATATTTGTGAGATTGGTAGAAATTTTGATAACATGTTTTATTCTAAAAATTGATTCTATCTCGCATTTATAAAATCTGAATTTATATTGTGTTTCATCCGATTTTTCCGCGAAGATTTTGTAAGGGTAGGTCTCTTTGGACATTTGCAAGCCGGGGTTTGTTTAGCCTTTGGTTTCGAATGGATTCAAGCGGATTAGGTATATCCTCGTTGGTTTTGTTTTGAGGGTTGTATTTGGACTATTTTCCGAATTGAATCCTTAGTCGGGATCGCTCTCAAGGTGGATGGAAAATGTTGTGATTGTGATGCTAGATGTATGGCTAGGTGATGGATAAGGTACTTGTGAGTGCTCGTGTAGGCTTGGGCGGGAAATTCCCACTTGTGAGATCGCAACTTTATAATAAAACTCTACCGAAAATTTGAGTTGTTGCGCGCACACAACGTGTTCGCTCAAATTCCCCATAGGAATTCTTTTGTCTTTTCGTGCCTTAATTCCATTTAGGGAGTGGCCTGCATCATGCTTCTCATAGATGACTCCAAATTGTTGTGGAACACTTAAGGCTCCCGGTAGACCGGACTAGATAGAACCGCCTTAGTTCGAGAGCGGTCGAGGGTGCAAATAGTGATGAAAAGCTGGCAAGACAATTTTTTTAACATGAAAAACTCACAATCAGGGTGAAAACCATGTGGTCGGATCTGTGCTAACAAAATTTCCACTATTCTTATAGTTGTTGTATATGTATTTTTTAAAGAGCTTGAGGGAGACATGCCGTCTCTTGTTATAGTTGTTGGGAGAGAGAGAGAGAGAAAATAGCTCGAAGGGTGACATACCACCACTCACAGAACTAAGTATTTATTAGTGCATTGCAGGGAGCGATGCGCTTGTCGTGCTTTTGAGGTCCTCTGTTGGCACTTGTAAGTGGAAGCAACTTATTATTCTCGTCCTGGTGTCAGTGGCTTGAAAGCTCGAGTGCCACGCTCTGTGCGCCTTACCCTCTGGGGCTTGTCTCTTATTGCGTTTAGAGGAGTCTGGAATGGTCGACTTGTCGTCGACTTGTGAGCTTATTACTGAGTAGAGGGTGTTGGAAATACTGAGCGTGCTGCACGCCTATATGTAATTGAGCGGTCCTTTGCGGGCTCTGAAATTGGTCTGGTAATCTGTTGGCGGTGAGGGAACGCAAACTTTGAGAGCTCTGGTGGGCTTGGCTTGCTGATACTGAGTAGACTTGCGGTTTGCTCGGTCGTCACGCAGATGACTGACGGCAGAAGGCAGTTATTAGACCTCCTACGATCTTCAGAGTACTTGATGAATCTTGTGGGCGGCTTCGATGGTCAAGAAGGACTTCTCCGGTCTAGACGGACTTTGGCGGTCTAGACGGACTTCGACGATCTAAATGAACTTCAGTGGTTTAGTTCGACGGTCTAAACGGACTTCGACGGTCTTGACGGTCTTCAGCGGTCTTGACGGTCTTCGACAGTCTTGACAGCCTTCGGCGGTCTAAACGGTCTTCGGTGGTCTAGATGGTCTTCGACGGTTTAGACGGACTTCGTCGGTCTAGATGGATTTCAGCGGTCTTGACGGTCTTCAGCGGTCTAGGAGGTCTTTAGAGTTCTAGACGGTCTTTGACGGTCTAGACGGACTTCTTCGGTCTAGACGAACTTCGACCATCAAGATGGGTCGCATGCAGGAGCGGGCTGGAGAGTGGAGCACACGAAAGCACGCTGGATGGGCGCGCAAGAGGGTGTAAAGAAGAGGCGCGTCGGGAGCACGCAACGAGTGGAGGAATGATGGAGAAAGAAAATCGTATGGGGAAAGGAGGGGAGAGAAAATCGCATGGGAGAATGAGGAGAGAAAAAATCTGTAGCAGGATTTTCCGGGCCCATAAGAGAGTCCAAATGAAGGAGAATTGAAGTTTATTTATAGATTTCAAGAGGAGAGCTCTCGTAATTTCTCCCGATAACTACCAGATAGACAAATAGAAACGCTCGAAATAGGACATGCAGATAACCAATTTTATGTAAATGACGATACCGCCCCCAGGCGGTTTTGAGTCCACCGGAAAAGCAACCGCTCCTGCGAGGGGAGGGCGGCCGACGAGGCCGGCAACTGCGTTAGATGGCCCCCAACCAAGGTTGGGCGATCAATTTGAATGTCCGACTTGGGCGAACGGGAGGCCGCTCCTAATCAAGGGCGGCGGCTGAGGACGGGCGGCCAATAGGGTGATAGGGAGGCCGCCCCTGTTAGGGACGGTGGCTAAGGACAAACAGCCAAATGGCCACCCGTCTAGGGCAATAGGGGGGCCGCCCCTGTTAGAGGCGACGATTGAGGACAGGCGGACAAATGGCCGGCCGTCTAGAGCGATAGGGAGGCTGCCCCTATTGGGGGCAGCGGGTAAGGAAGGGCAGCCAAATGGCCGCCCATCTAGGGCGATAGGGAAGCCACCCCTGTTGGGGGCGGCGGCCTATTGCGAGGCCACGCTCTCACCAAGGGCGACGACGGAGGCCGTGCCGCCAGCGAGGTCGAAGAACCGCCGGTTCCGGCGGTTGGACCAGAGCAGTTACGCCTTGACCGGCTCTCCCCACTAGCGGATGATTACGGGGGATTATTCTGATAATCACACGCGGGGGTGCGTCTAGCGCTCCAAAGGAACCCCATCGAAAGCAAATGCGGTACCATTTGATAATCGTTTTGTTTTTATTTCTGTTTTATCAAAGTCTATTTTTTTGCTTATATAATAAGTACGCATATGTTTTTATTCTCGAGATAGCTGGGGAATAGTCAAAGTGAACGAAGATCAATTTATAAATTTATTTTTTAACGAATGAAAAAGTTTTCAGAAGAAAAAAAACCGGTTGAGCATCAAATTTTTTTTTAAGGGCAATCAATACGAATCAAAGAAATTCAGGGGGTGGGAGATAAATTCTCATGGCGAACGGAGCAGAGACTTCTGCTCTGTTCCGCTGAGCGGATCCGCGCTGGTCGTGCGTACAAACCTTCCGGCCGCGGTTTTCGTCTGTATGAAGGCGCCGCGGTTGGGTGGTGGGGCTCCGCCCCGCCGCTAGCAACCACGGAAATCCAGCAGATTTCTTCCTCACCGCGGGAATCACTCTCGCCGCGGGAATCACGGAGGCGATCGCGCGGCGCGCAAGAAATCCGAGGGGTTTCGACCGCCGCGCCAAACAAGCCCTTCGTACCTGAGATTCCGATGTCATAGCCGAAGATGGAGCCGCCGATGGCGGCGACCAGGCATGCCATGAGGACGAAGGGCGTGACCCTCCCCTTGTAGTGCTGCGCCCTCTCCATCGCAACCCCGGTGGGCGCCAGAGCCATACCTCCTCCGGCCATCTCCTTCCGCTTTCTCCGCCGTAAAATTTCAGAATAGATCGCCGGAGAGTGAGGGGTGAAGGAGTCAGTATCTTGGGATCCGAGCAGTCAGCTGAATCATTCCGAGCAGATTTGTTGACGTCGCTTCGCATTTGCCGAATTGATTTATTTATTTAGTGGGAGGAAGTCAGGAAGATAAGGACGCGCACGACTTACCCGGGTGGCAGCAGCTGTAGGTGGCCCACAATTGTTGAGCCCGTATGAGCCATGTGCAGGAAATAAATTTAGGTGAGTTACTTTCACATATTTGTAGGTGTAGAAATAAATACTGATCGTTGATCTGATATCCAACGGTCCATACGATATTAAATACTGACTGTTGATCAGTATTTAGATCAATCATGTTATTTCTGTAGAAAATCAACGGCCAATATTTACTTCTGCATCTATTTCTAAATGCGAGTAGTGCACACAATATTCGCCTTTTTATCCTTTATTTGATTTTTTTTAAAATTCTTTTATGTGCATAGGACATATAAAAAAGGACAAAAATAAATAAAAAGGAGACATCAGAAAAAGGTATGGATGATATTAGTTGGACTTATTGGGACTTGAGCAACGCTTGTCTCCAACTAAATGTTTGTTTGATTACAAAGGTCTGTGAAATGAATGAGAAATTTTTTGGTGTTTGATGGGTTCCACTATTATTTATAGGAAAATACTCCTCCCATGATCTCCATCGAAAGTGGGGATCATGGGTTGACCAAGTCAATTCCACCGCCCATGAACTCTCACGATGAGGAAATCATGGGGGGTGGGGTCCACTCCCTCTCCCCATGGAGGAAAACCACCGCCGGGCGGCCTAATCGCCACTGGCATCCGGCGTCCCGCCGGCCTCGCCGCGGCAAAGCCGCGGCCGGCCTGGTCGGGCATGGGGCCGCGGCCGGCCTGGCCAGCCTCGCCGCAGCAAGCGGCAGCCAGGCCACGACAGGCCGCTGCCGGCGGCCGACAGGCCGACCGCCTCCGCCGGCCGACAGGCCGGCCACCCCTGCCGCCGGCCACTTGTGTAACGACCCGGCTTGAAGGCTCAGGGGCTGCCGCACCCTATCATGGGCCGCACAACATGGCCCGCCACCGGCACCGTTAGTCATGGCCTGCAGGCCCAGTATACCCCAACACAATCTCTGTGGTACCAGCTCAGTTGGTGATGAGATTCGGTTGAAGGAATTCTTATCAAGGTCACGGGTTTGAACCCTGACAACAACCTGCCGTGGTGAAAAACAACCACGGAGATTGTGTTGGGGTGTACTGGGCCTGCAGGCCTTGACTAACGGCGCCGATGGCGGGCCATGCTGTGCAGCCCATGATAGGGTGCGGCAGCCCCTGAGCCCTCAAGCCGGGTCGTTACAACTTGGTCGGCCCCCTCCGGCGCCGTGGAAAACCTCCTCACCGTCCGATCGGGGGGAGGCTCTCCTCGCCGTCCGATCAGGAGGGTAACCACCCACTAACCCACTACGTTAGTGGTGGGGCCCGCCATGATCCTCTCCCGGAGGCTATAAAAGGAGCCATAGGGCCTCCTCATTCTTCACCTTTTTTCTGCTCCCTGTCATCTCCTTCCTCAGGTGATAGCTCTGTCGGCCTCCTCCCTCAGGCCAGCCTCCTGCCGCCGCGAACCACCAACGGTCACTAGCGGCCACCAATGGCCACTAGCGACCACCAACGGCCACTAGAGGCCACCAACGGCTATCAACGCACCACCAGCCCGTCACCAGCAGAAAAACACCCAAGTCTCGGAGCGAACCCAAGGAAGAAGGCGACTCCTACAAGCAAACGCGCGTCGCCCCGAGCGTTAGAACACCAGGGCCGTCCCGCACGGTTCAACACCCAAGTCACTCCCGCAGCGCAGCCTATTGCCCGCTAGGAGTCGTAGTCTCTCTCTCTCTCCCCAAGTTGTAACGGGAGCGGCCTGTCGCCCCGATTCTCCAACACTTTGTAATCAGCAGAAGCTAGTGGAATTTGACCGGCACAGACCCGGTCACGTGATTTTTTACCCATTTAAGGGGTTTTTCTACGTCATTACACATTGTGTCAACTTCGCATTTTCATTGACTGTGTGCGCGCTCGACCGCTCCGTGAGCCAAGGTGGTCCAAGAACAATCGGCCCGACCGGGGCATCAAGTTAGTCCGCAACAGTTTGACGTCGTCTGTGGGAAGAAGATTTCCCCAACATCCGTTGAAGTACAAGATCATTAGCATCGCCCCTACCAAGTTCAAGCCTTAATGGCAAGAGAAGCACCCATACCGCTGAAGGCTCCGCCCTTGGCGGGCATCCTGAGCCTGCACATTCACACTCTCAGATGGACGTGCCATTGACCGCTGAGGCCGCATTTGCTTCTGTCACCGCCTTGGAGGGACGCGTCCGCCAGATGGAAGAGCAACAAACCGAAATGCTCACCCTACTGCGCAACCTTGGAGCGCCTCCAGCTCCCCCGCTGCAACCAGTTCGAGTAGATCCTCCGCCAACACCAAACCAAGGCGAGACCCAAGAAGTTCCTCCAAGACATGAAATATCCGAAGAATATTCTGAAGCTGCAAGTTACGCTCACCCGGACCAGAGAAGAATGAGGGCGGACCATCACCGTTACAATCCTGCCAATGAAGCCCGTCTACCTCCGCTTGAAAGGTTCACTCAGGAGAAAATTCGAGAAGTCATCGCTGAAGAATATCGTCAGGCTGGTGCAAGAGACATTCGTACCCGCCGACCATTCTGTCAAGGCTCTCCTCTAGCGCCCCAGATCCTTGACCATCCAATCCCAAACGGATTTAAGCTCCCGAACATTGAAACGTTCGACGGGACCGATGATCCGCTAGAACATATCAACCATTTTACCACCATTATGAGAATTTACAATGCTCCAGATCAGCTACTCTGCCAAGTGTTTCCAGCCACTCTCAAAGGATAAGTCCGAACATGGTTTCATTCGCTGAGGACTAGAACCATTGCCAATTTCACAGAGCTGGCAAGACAGTTCGTCGATCAGTTCATTGCTGATCGCAGGATTGTCCGCGACCCCTCCCATCTATCAGGAATTTTCCAGAACGAAGGAGAGACCCTGAAAGATTTCTTCCGACATTTTACCGCCAAAGCCTGTCAAATTTCGGGGGTCAACCCTGAGTTATTGCGAGGGGTGTTCCTTAGAGGTCTCCGCCCAAGCGGCTTCTACTCAGCATTAATGCGAGAAACTGTCCCAAGTTATCCTGACCTCGTGCACCGGGTTGAAGCCCAGATCACCGCAGATGAAGCTATTGAGGCCCATCGCCAACAGTTTGATGGCACCCTGAAATGTAAGAGAGAAAGAGAGTCAAACCCTCAGCGTTAAGAAGGGAGATTTTGCGAAGACCGTCGGAACGGGCAGCGTCGGTGAGATCCTCAAAGAGATCAACCGCCTAGAGATTTTACTCCCCTCAACACTGCACGCACTAATGTACTATATGCTATACAAAATGAGCCGGCCTTACAACGACCAAAGCAACCGGTTCATAATCCCAGAAATGACCAGTCCAACTACTGCGAGTTTCATCGAACCACTGGACATACCACAGAAGATTGTGCCCGCCTGAAAGAAGAAATCAAGCGCTTGGTCTGCCTAGGACTTCTCGGAAGATTTTTGCAGGGACATGTGCAGAATCAACATGACCCGCCTAGGCCTCTTAGAGATCAACAGAACGCCCCTCCCGGGGGAGCAGGTGGTGGGCAGTTGGTCGGAAATATTGAAACCATCGCCAGATTTCCCATCCTCTCCGCTCAAATCTTCTCAGTTATCAGGCAAGGCGAGGCCCATGAAGACAAAAAGTACAAGCGAGATACCACTATAACTTTCGGAGATGAAAACCTTGTCGGGCTCTGAACACCACACCAAGACCCTCTAGTAATCAGCGCTGGGATCGGAGATCCATGTTATAACGTCAAGTGAATCCTCGTCGATAATGGAAGTTCCATCGATATCTTGTTCTCCGCTACTCTATAGAGCATAAATATTTCCAATCAACATATAACTCAGGCAGCCAGACCAGTCTACGGCTTCGACAACCATCCAGTCCAGGTGTTGGGAATGATTACTCTCCCAGTCACCATGGGGGAATTTCCAAGACAAGTAACTCATGAGATTCAATTCGTAGTGGTAGATTCAAGCTCTGCGTATAACGCCATCTTCGGAAGACCCGTACAAACTATCTTCAAGGCCATCCCTTCAATTCCTCACCTCACAATGAAGTTCCCCACTCCGGGAGGTATTGGAGTCGTATGCGGCAATCAAGAGGCCGCTAAGAATTGTTACTTCAGGCAAGAACAGCCTACAAAAGCCACTACACTGAACATTGACGATTTCGACTTGCACGATGAAGCAGTACTGCAATGAGGAATGCCGATGGAAGGTCTGATCGAGATCCCTCTCTCGCTAACAAACCCAGCTCACACCATCCGGCTCGGATCGCTCCTATCGGAACAACAAAAGGAGAAACTAACGGTTTACCTCCGAAACAACAAGGATATTTTTGCTTGGGCTCCTGAAGATATGCCCGACATAGATCCTTGCATCATCCAACACTCCCTCAACATTAACCCAGCATGCAAGCTTGTTACCCAGAAAAAGAGAAACTTTGCCCCAGAACGCCTCCAGGCAATCGAAGAAGAAGTAGAGAAGCTCCTCGGCGCCCATTTCATCAGCGAAGTGAATTACCCTACATGGGTAGCTAATGTCGTCCTAGTAAAAAAAGTCTTCAGGAAAATGGAGGATGTGTGTGGAATACACCAATCTTAATCAAGCATGCCCCAAGGACAGCTTCCTGCTCCCCAGAATTGATCAGTTAGTTGATTCAACCGCCGGACACCAACTCCTCGGCTTCATGGACGCATACTCCGGATACAACCAGATTCGGATGAATCCAACAGACGAAGAACATACGGCCTTCCGAACAGACAAAGGGTTATACTGCTACAAAGTGATGCCCTTTGGGCTCAAGAACGCAGGAGCCACCTATCAGCGGCTCATGAACAAAGTTTTTAAAGACCTTGTCGGTAAGACAATGGAAGTATATGTGGATGACATGCTGGTGAAAAGTATTCGCCGAGAAAATCATTTGGAAGACCTCGATGAATGTTTCAAGATCCTCCGACAGTATGGCATCAGGCTTAACCCCACCAAGTGTGCGTTCAGAGTTACATCTGGAAAATTCTTAGGATTCGTGGTAACCCAACGAGAGATAGAGGCCTACCTTGAGAAAATTAAGGCTTTGGAAGACATGTCGCCGCCCAGATCTCTTAAAGAAATACAAAGGCTGAATGGGAGAATCACCGTACTCTCTCGGTTCTTGGCAAGGATCGGAGATAAGTATTTGCCCTTCTTCAAAATTTTCCGAGGGGACAGAACCACTGGATTCCAGTTGATGGACGAATGTAAATCAGCCTTCGAGTCACTAAAAAAGTACCTGGATTCCCCCCGCTGTTGTCGAAGCCAGATCCAGGGGAAATTATTTTTCTGTACCTCGCTATTTCACCAGCCACGCCGAGTTCCGTATTGGTGAAGGACGAGGGAGGCGTCCAACGCCCCATCTATTACCTTAGCAAAGTCCTCTCGGATACTGAAATCTGCTACCCGGCTACAGACAAGACAGCCTTTGCGCTCGTCTTCTCCGCAAGGAAGCTTCGTCCTTACTTCCAAGCCCATACCATCAAAGTGTTGACAGAGTTGCCTCTCCGTACAATCCTTCAAAAACTAGAGGCTTCTGGCCGACTGGTCAAATGGGCGGTTGAGCTAGGCGAATTCGACATCCACTTCCTGCAACACCCTGTCATCAAGTCACAAGTCTTAGCATACTTTATCGTCGAAAATACCTTGCTAGCAGAGTTAGAGGTTGTGTCAGCAAAGCAAGGACAAGGATGGACAATGTACGTTGACGGAGCATTCAGAATAGATGGCGCAGGAGCCGGATTGCTCCTCATAAGACCAGAACTTGTCACTTTAGAATACGGACTCCGGTTGAGGTTCCCGACTACCAACAACATAAAAGAATACGAGGCCTTAATTGCAGGGCTCAAGCTTGCCACCGACTGCCACATTACCAAGTTAACAATCTACTCCGATTCCCAACTCGTTGTATTCCAGGTAGAAGGGGATTACGAAGCCAAAAGTGAGCAACTCGTCCAATACCTCCAACTGGTTAGGTCTCTCCTGCTACAGATACCACAAGTTCAGATTCTCCACATCCCCAGAGAACAAAATAGCCGCGCAGATGCCCTGTCAAAGCTAGCTACATCACCTTCTTGCTATCATTATAGAAGACGTAATGTTGAAGAAATTTTATTTCCTAGCATTCAAGGACCCTGGGAAATAACAGAGATTGAAGAATCAAAGCAATTATGGATCGCCCCATTAGTGAACTTCTTAAAGAGCCAGCAGCGCCCAGATGACCCGAAGGAAGCCCGTTGCTTAAGGATGAGGCCAGCCACCTTCACACTAATCAATGAAGAACTCTATAAAAGGTCCTTCGCAGGACCCTACCTGAAATATTTAGCAGAAACTGACACAGAGTATACCCTACACGAAGTCCACAGAGGGGTATGTGGAGAACATTTGGGCGGGAAGGCCTTGGCCCGAAAAATCCTGCGCCAAGGATTCTACTGGCCTACCATGAAGAAGGAAGCGACGGATTTCGTCCAAAAGTGCAAAAGTTGCCAACTGCACGCCAACGTTCCCAAACAATCGCTCGTTTCCCTTACCACGTTACAAGGAGCTTGGCCATTCGCACAGTGGGGAATCGATTTCTCCCACAATAGAATAGCGGGAGAAATCCTTCCTCTTTCGCTCACTTCGCTCTCGGATAGCAAGGATTTGGGGGGCAATTGATGGGTTCCACTATCATTTATAGGAAAAGGCTCCCCCATGATCTCCACCCAAAGTGGGGATCATGGGTTGACCAAGTCAATTCCACCCCCCATGAACACTCATGACGAGGAAATCATGGGGGGTGGGGCCCACTCCCTCTCCCCATGGAGGAAAACTAAGGCTGGGCAGCCTAACCGTCGCCGACATCCGGCCTCCCGCCGGCCTCGCCGCGGCAGGCCGCGACCGGCCTCGCCGGGCTCGCCACGGCAGGCCACGGCCGGCCTGGCCGGCTTCGCTGCGGCAGGCCGCGACGAGCCGCGGCCGGCCTTGCCGCGGCGAGCCGCGACCAACCTCGTCGTGGCGAGACGCGGCCGGCCTCGCCGCGGCGAGCCGCGACCAACCTCATCGTGGCGAGACGCGGCCGGCCTCGCCGCGGCGAGCCGCGGCCGACCTCGCCGCGGCGAGACGCGACTGTCCTCGCCACGGCGAGCGGCGGCCGGCCACGCTGGCCTCGCCGCGGCGAGCGGCGGCCAGGCCACGACAGTCCGCCGCCGTCGGCCGACAAGCCGGCCACCCCTGCCGCCTGCCACTTGGCCGGCCCCCTCCTACGTCGTGGACGGCCTCCTCACCGTTCGATCGGGGGGAGGCTCTCCTCGCCGTCCGATCGGGAGGGTAACCACCCACTAACCCACTATGTTAGTGGTGGGGCCCGCCATGATACTCCCCCGGAGGCTATAAAAGGAGCCCTAGGGCCTCCTCATTCTTCACCTTTTTTCTACTCCCTGTCATCTTCTTCCTCAGGCGATAGCTCTGCCGGCCTCCTCTTTCGGGTCAGCCTCCAGCCGCCGCGAACCACCAACGGACACTAGCGGCCACCAACGGCCACCGACGACTACTAGCGGCCACCAACAGCCACCAACAGCCATCAACGCACCACAAGCCCGTCGCCAGTAGAAAAACGCCCATGTCCCGGAACGAACCCAAGGAAGAAGGCGACTCCTGCAAGCAAACGTGCGTCGCCCCAAGCGTCAGAACACCAGGGTCGTCCCGCATGGTTCAACACCCAAGTTACTTCTGCAGCGTAGCTTGTTGCCCGCTAGGAGTCGTAGTCTCTCTCTCCCCCCAAGTTGTAACAGGAGCGACCTGTCGCCCCAATTCTCCAACACATTGTAATCAGCAGAAGCTAGTGGAATTTGACCGGCACAGACCCGGTCACTTGGTTTTTTACCCATTTAAGGGGGTTTTCCACGTCATCACACCTTGTGTGAACTTCGCATTTTCATTGACTATGTGCGCGCTCGACCGCTCCGTGAGCTAAGGCAGTCGAAGAACAATCAGCCTGATCGGGGCATCGAGTTAGTCTGCAATAGTGCTCAAGTAAATACATTCATTATTGTAATTTTAATGGTGTAAATATTTTTTTAAACCGAATCATTTTTAAATATGATCATATTTAAGTCGTATTTTTTAGTGAAGGATCTACACCTGTTGCGGACTGCCTGAGGCTTTTGGTAGATCGAACTTTTGATGGGTTTTCCTCTGAATTTTCTAAGTAAAACTGGGAAGGTTTCGTCCAAGGACACGGGGGCAAGCAAACCCGACCAAGCTGGCCGCACACAAAGCCAGACGTCCTAAAAACGCCCTAGAGGAAGGCCGAACCCGCGCGGCCGCAGGTCCGCGCGCCCGCACGGGCAGCAGGGCCGCTCCCCGCGCTGCCACTGCTAGCGCTCGGCCACGACCGCGCCCCATGCGGTCGTGCACTGCGCGACCAAGCCTAGCGCGCACGCATAGCGTACCCACGGGCCGCCCGAATATTATCATCCTCGGTCGCCTCCTTCGCCGTCGTCTACCTCCGGCCGCCAGGCATCTTGCCCAGGTTGCCCGATCTTCCCAGAGGGAAGGGGGCACTCTCATCATTTTGGTAAAATTGGCAATCCGTGTGATTGAAATGAAGCGACGACATCTCCATCACAAATCACTCCCCGACGCAATTACCACCACGACCCTCCAGAAAACTATAAATAGGTCACCGAGCCTTCATTTCAAGCCAAACAACTCCAGAGGCAAGAGAGAGCTCTAAGATTTTCCGGTGAGATCGTGGACTTAGGCTAATTCTCTGCTCAGGAATTCACTCTGATTTCCTCCTTGCACCACGGTTTCCTCACGCCTCAAGTGATGTCAACAGCCTCCGCGAGATCGCTCCCATCTAGGCTCTTCATCAACGAGAGAGCTTCTCTTAGAGGCTTCGTGGACTTAAAAGATTTTCTAGCCAGAATGCTTCCACCGACATCTCAAGGCCGGAGCGCTTCCATTGAAGCTCTGGGGACTTAGTCGTCTCCTCCTCGTCGCATTTCATTCTCTACGCTTGTAACGGAGTAGCGATCTGTCGCCCTCCAAGATCAAACTCAAACCTTTATAAACATACGAGATCTAGTGGAATTTTTCTCGGCACAGATCCAACCACGTGGTTTTTCACCCTTCCCGGGCTTTCCACGTCAAAATGCCTTCTTGTCATTTGCTGCAATTTTTTTAACTATTTGTGTACCTAGTTCGACTCCGAGCTAAGGCGGTCCAATTCTCCGGATCGGGAAAAAAGACAGACGACCAGCAACAGTTTGGGGTCGTCTGTGGGAAAGTTTTCCAAAACTCTACACCCCCTTGGAAACAGCGCTTGTCACGCACAAGCATTCCAAATCTATAGCAATGCAACAGAAGGCCCACCACTTGACCTGTACGTTGGTGCCCGTGAAGCGTCGAGAGACCAGGGGAACTATCCTTGTTATGGAGGTGAATATAATTGTCGGGCCTCCTGCCTTGTCTGGCCAAGTTTTCACCATAGCCCGACATGAAGGGAAGCACCCCGACAAGAGGGCGCACAAGGACAACATGATTCGCTTTGGAAACGAAGACGCGGTGTGAGTGCGCAAACTGCATTGAGACCCTCCTATTATCAGCATAGGGATAAGAGAGCCTTGCCTAAAGGTCAAGAGGATTCTAGTTGACAACGGAAGCTCAATCGACGTCTTGTTCATGGACGTGTTTCGGAGAATGGGGAAATGCGGAGAATCTCCCTATCCGGCAAGCGGACCCGTATACAGATTCAATAATCAGCTGGTCCCTGTGCAGGGCATGGTTTCCTCCTAGTTACCATGGGAGAGTACCCAAGGGAAGAAACCCACAACATCCAGTTCCTGGTCATGGAGTGCGATTTCACCTACAACACCATCTTTGGTAGGCCCCTGCAAACCGCGTTTGGAGCAATTCCCTTTATACCTCATGTGGCAATGAAGTTCCTAACGCCCGATAGCGTAGGATTTGTTCGAGGGAATCAGGCAATAACACAAATATGCGACCTCAACCAGGCTTAGCCACTACAACTGGCAGCCCAACACATCGTGAGCTTTGATTTACAAGACGAAGCCGCGATACAAAGGGCTACAACAGTGGAGGGTCTAATTGAGGTTCTGCTTTGCGCGAGGGATCCCGTCCGCACGGTACTAATTGGGTCACTCTTATCCCCAGAGAAGCAAGAATAGTACATGAACTTCTTACGCACCAACCAAGATGTGTTTGCATGGAGCCTAGAGGACATGCAAGGGGTGGACTCGTAAGTCATCACCCACTTGCTAAACATCAACCCGACATGCAGACTGGGCATCCAGAAAAAGCGCAACTTTGCGCCCAAAAGGCTCCACGCCATCGAAGAAGAAGTATATAAGCTTTTGACTGCACGGTTCATTCGGTAAGCAACATACCCTACTTGGCTCGCTAACGTGGTCATGGTAAAGAAGGCCTCATTGAAGTAGAGGATGTGCATCGACTACAGCAATCTCAACCAAGCCTGTCTGAGGGACAACTTCCCTCTCCCCGCATCGATCAGCTCGTGGACCCAACAGTCGGGAAAGAGCTTCTCAGCTTCATGGACGCGACAGTTGGGCATCGACCACGTGTCCAAGAATCTCATCAAACAATCCACAGAGGTCTACGTCGATTACATGCTATTCAAGAACATCCGATGGGGTCATCACGTGGAAGACCTCGACAAGTGCTTCCAGCTCCTTCACCGCTTCCAACTGCGACTGAATCCTACTAAGTGCACGTTCGGAGTTACCGCAGGAAATTTCCTAGGCTTCATGGAAACACAACGAGGAATAGAGGTCAACCTTGAAATGGTCAAAGCATTAGAAGATATGCCCCCCCGTAGCATCAAGAAAGTCCAAAGCCTCAATGGGAGAATAACTGCACTCTCCCGCTTCCTGACCCGGACAAGGGACAAGTACCTCCCATTCTTTAAAGCGCTTTGTGAAGCGCATCATGCCAGTTTCCAGTGGACGGATGAGTGTCAGACTGCCTTCGAATGCCTCAAGCAGTACTTGACCACACCCCACTACTCTCAAAACCCACTGAAGGGGAAACCCTTTTTCTGTACTTGACAGTCTTACCACATGTGCTCAGCTCAGTCCTAATGAAGGACAAAGGAGGAATCCAGCGTCCGATCTATTATCTCGGCAAGGTGTTGTCAGATACCAAGAGAAGGTATCCTTCCTCCCTATCTTCTAGACGCATTGCATGTAAGTTCCGACGGTCGGAGTGCCGCCGCGGCGCCAACGCCTCTCTTGCGGAAGTACTCTGTAAGGACTTGTCCAATCGTGGCCGGCGGAGGAAGGCCCACACTCTGTTTGCGTACAGGAAGATGAAGAAAAAAATTATTATTATAATTTTTTTTATTTAGAATTAATAATGGATATTGATTTTTCTGTGGCTCAAAGAGGGCCTTGATAAACAAAGTTTTGAACATAGAAACTGTTCATATTGAGGATATCTACCCCTCATAAAAATTTCAGATTTGTTGCGGCCTAACTGGATGTTCTGGTCGGACCGGGATAAAATGGACTGTCTTTGCTTTCGAAATGGTCAAGCGTGCACACAGTCAATGAGATGAGTCGATCGTACACACGAAGTTTTAATGTGGAAAAACCCCTCAACCGGGTAAAAAACCACGTGACCAGATCTATGCTGGTAAATGTCCATTATTTCCCTGTCGTTACAGCTTGTCTATTGAATCGAGGGGGACAGACCGCTACTCGTTATAATTTGAAGATGAGAAAACACTTAGCACTCGGCGGATGACCGACCGTCTCGCCGGTGTTTGTTACAAATTGCACTTTACAGCGATAGGCTTTGTTGGGCTTCATGCTGGCACTGAACGCAGGAGAGGAGCACTTTATTTTGCGGTCGTTGAGGCCTCTCGGAAGCGGAGAGATCGGACTTTTTAAGGTGGCTTGAAGGTTGATCAAACGTGGCTTTAAGATGGCTTTAATTTGGCTCGAGAGTGGCTCTAATGCGGCTCGTAGAAGAAATCTGACAGAGCTTCGATTTGAGGAAGAAGAAAGCTCGAAAGAAAAAAGGTGAGAAATGAGGAGGCCTGAGACTCCTTTTATAGCCTCTAGGAGGTGGTTATGGTTGTTACGCGGCTATCCTCACACCATAACCACAATTATAAATATTTTTTGCTTTAGTTTTAGGGCTCATATTAGGATAATTAATTTCTCTATTTGTACAACAATTAAGTTAATAATAAAATTCCCCAACTAACCAGGTGGTTAATGGATGGTTACCTGCAAATCGGACGGCGTGGACCGACCCGAGATGATCGGTCGTTGGGGATGGGCTCCCATGACGATCAACGAACTTGCCGCCGAACCCACCGGGAACGAGGGAGGCCGCCACCGACGGCCGAGTGAACGCGCGGGGACCAAGCCAGCGGCGGAGAGGGGATGGCCGACCGCTTCCTCGGCCGCACATCGGCGGCCCAGGAGGGCCGGCCGGCCAGGTGATGCACTTTCGTCAAGTGTATCGATCATAGTCAAGTAATAAAGTTGAGGAGTTTTCACCGCGTCGATCTCTCGAGGAGTGCATGTAGGGAGTGTGAATTTGCTATTGAAAGAGGGATTCCAAGTGTCAATGTAACAAGAGGTTTTGATTTTTGGTTTCCTAATTTTAACACTAATAAAACTATTGTGGGTCGTTTTCACCGCGTCGCTTGGGTGGATTACTCAAGTGAGTAATAAGGAGGATGGACAAACCATTGAGGGTCGCAGTCACCTCTTCGCCACGCACGCTCCTAACAATTGTTAGGACGACACTATCACGTCATGAACACAAAAGATGGAAGTGCACCAACACAATCTAGAACTAGAATATGTCAACACCTAGACATGATGAAATCATTAAGCAAATCAAGTTCTTAATCATCAATCCAACAACCACGCAATAAAGAGCAATGTGTAACACCCCAAAATGTTGTAGGAGCGACGGGGATCGAGTTTGGCCAAGACCGGATTTTTGGTACAGGTGACACGGGCCCCGACACGGGCGTGTCGGAGGCCGTGTCGGGCGTGTCGAGCTCGGGCTGTCGAGCTGGCCGTGTAGTCGACCAGTGCAGGTCGACGATGGTCGTGTGGTGGAACACGGCCTAGGACACGGGCGTGTCCCAGGCCGTGTCACACCTGGGCTGTACGGTGGGTTACACGGGCAGTGACACGGGCACGAACACGGGCGTGTCTAGTTTGACACGGGCGTGTCTAATGCCGTGTCACCAAGCCGTGTACCTCTCTGACTGCGAATTGTTGGCCGATTGCACACGGGGGGCGTGACACGGGTCCCGACACGGGCGTGTCGCAGGTGACACGGGCGTGTCGGAGGCCGTGTCAAAGGCCGTGTGCTGGTTTTCAATTTTGGTCGAGACGGCGAATGAGCTACACGGCCAGGCACACGGCCGTGTGTGAACCCGTGTTCGGCCCAGATTTTATGATTTCAGGTCTAATCTCGACCGTTCGTTTCCTTGGCTTTGGATCCGACGGTGGGGGGGCTGTTCCTGAGGGGTTTTAGCTGGGTTTTAGGGTTAGAATCCCTCATTCCATCCAAGTAAATCTCTCTCTAAGTTTTAGAGAGAGGGGAGAGCAAGTTTGGAGGAGGAGACCAAGATCCGGCCGCCGGAGGAGCTTCGGAGCTCCGAATCGCGATCCGAGTCCAGATCCGCGGAGGTGACGCCGTTGCGGTGCTTTTCAACCGCATAGTTTTCGATGGCGCCGTGGAAGAACGCAAGGGTAACAATTTCTCATCCTTGGGCATGTGAAGCCCTCTTTTCCTTTGCATAGGAAGCCCTCTCTCGCGAGTGAGCGAAGAGTTGGAGCGTTCCTTGGGGTAGATATGTGAAGTCCCCCTTGTGTAGAGTTCGTATGCGTAAACGGACATAGGCATTGTGTGTGAAGCCTATTCGGACATGTTGGTCCGGATCGGTGATGTTGCATTGCATTTGAACCGGGAAAGAATCCGGATGTTTGGGTGTTTTCGGGTTTTCTACATGGTAGATTGCCTCAGGGAGCCTTGGAGATTAACTCCAAGGTGCACCCGGAAAACTGGGCAAAAGCGTGTTTTGCCAACACGGTGGCCGGGGAGCCAATGTGAACATAACCGGGTTATGTGATTATTGTGGTGGGAACGGGACTCGGTGAGTCTTGACCTACGCATATGGCTTTAATTGCCGTTGCGGTGTGAGCACGGGTCAGGCGGAACCGTACCCGGTCTATGTCATTCGGTAGGACCGTTGGCATGGATGAGGGTCTTCGGCGGTCTATGGCTTAAATTGCTGTGACCAAGGCCAGGAAGACAAAATGCTCATATGGATGACCGTCCTAGAGACGGTGGTGGATTGGGAACGTCTATGGCTTGAATTGACGTGACGTTGGCCGGTTCGCCGAGAATGTGCCCTGAGTGCACGGGGTGTGTGGCCGTGCGAGCCCACGCCTGTGGTGAAGTGCAAATACTTTATATAATTGCCTATGCTAATAAAGTGCAGGGAAAGAGCATTGCCGCCCCGAATGTGGGGGCGGGATCGTTATAATTTGGTCAGCATTGTTGACCGTTGCTATTGTTTGCCACCGGGCGGTGGTTTGTGGCTTGCAGGTGCTGCGGAGCAGAGCGGGAAATAGCAGGCTAAAGCCCTTGTTGCGGTGCCGGCCCTCGAAGGCCTAATTGCTTATGTTTCTTTCCCGTTTTCATGTATGGCCGGCCTGCGTGCCGAAGTTTGGAAAACACTTCTTTTGTTCAGTGAACAGTGTAAGGCCTTAAGGCCATTTTCTCTTTTGATGTATGTATACATTCCTGGGTTTGTAGTGGACATTCATGCTGTTGTGGCTGGGTTCTTATTTCTTTTGTAACCTAATAAATTGCTTCCGCTAGGTGTTGTGTAGGACGACATGATTGGTTGAATGGTTTCAACGCGTAACCAACCAGTCTGTCCGTAGTATATGGCGTCGGGCCCCGGCCGGACCTACTGCTATATGCTATGCGACGGATAGGGGTGTTACAAATTGGTATCAGACTTCTGGTTTCGGTCAAACTTAAATGAATTCATGGACGAATTCACTTTAAGGGGTGGTGAGCACATGTGTGCGTCATCGTTATAACATGAAAAGAACCCATGAATGTCCAATTAGGAATGAAAATATACATGTTTGAGGAACCTGCGTGTTCCTATAATTGCTGTTTGCAGTAATTTTTGGTCGCTTATCGGTGTTTTGCACGATTATAGGTGACCAGAAGTGGTGCTGGGCCGTCTGAACGGCCAGGTTTTGAGGCGAGCAGTGCGCCAAGCGTTGCGCCTGCAACACCTCCATCTACCGAGACCATTAGGTTGGTGGCAGAAGCGGTTATGGCAATGATCAATGCGCAGCCTGCAAGGCAGGTACAGCAGCCTGCTCCTGCTGTGGAGCAAGTACCGCTTCAGACGGCAGAGCAAAGGAGGGTTGAGCAAGTAGTTTTGGAGCCAGAGTTGCCTCGGAGAGCAACTGAAAGACAACTGAAGCATGTGATGGGCTTTCATCCACCGGTATTCATGGGGGCAGAAACCCCGACCCAAGCAGAGGATTGGCTCTCAAGGGTCAACAGGGTGATGACTACGACGGAAACGGAAGAGTGGCAGAAGACCACAATAGCGACGTTCCTGTTGGATGGGGACGCAAGGTTATGGTGGGAAGGCCTAGAGCTACACCAGTTGAGGGGAAGGCCGTTGGCCGAAGTTTCGATGGAGGAGTTTGCGAGACTATTCATGGCTCGATACCTCCCCTCGGCGCAGAGAATTGCGCTAGAAAGCGAATTCCAGAAGTTGGTGCAAGGGGATTGCACCGTTGATGAGTACCTCCACGAGTTTACTCGGTTGGGGAGATATGCCGGCGCTACCTTCGCAGACGAGGAGCGCAAGACGAGCCGCTTCTACGAAGGGCTAAGAGATGATTTAAGGTTGCTACTGTCGGGGCCCAAGGTGCAGGGTTTCATGACCCTGGTCAATTCGGCCCGGTCCTTGGAGAAGGACATGAAGAATGTCCAAGCGAAGAAGGAATCCGGTAGTAAGAAAGCGGAGTTCAAGGCACCGACTACGTCGAAGTCGGGCTACCGCAGATTCTATAAGAAAGCTAAGACGTCGGGTCCAGCTTCTTCAGGTGCCTCGGGGGAAACTACCAATCGAACCCCGGGCGCTTGTTTCACGTGTGGAAAGATGGGGCACTTTGCCCGTGATTGCTGGAGTGGACGCTCAAAGTCCGAAAGGAAACAAGGAGCTACCTACGAGGAGAAGGGCAAAGCGGTGGAGTCGACCGCGTCCCACTATGCTCCGACTCAGCCTAGAGTCTATAACTTGGGCCAGCAGGAGGCCATCAAGCAAGCGGATATGGTGACAGGTATGAGTTAATGTATAGCAAGTTAGCTTTAATACCGTTATCTATTGCTTGTTAGCCTAATATTGTCTGTATAGGCTTTGTTGTGAATAGTGATAGTCCGGCACGGGCACTGTTCGACACGGGAGCTTCACATTCCTTCTTGTCCGAAAGTTTCATATTGCGCATCGGAGTCCCTTCTTCGATGGCGAAGGACAAGTTGGATGTGCTGCTACCGAATGGGTGCTCGATGCGTGCGGACAGGGTGTGCGCCGTAAAGGTTCACATTGGGAGCCAAGAGTTCGACTTGCTAGCGTCATTGCTGCCGCTAGTAGAGTTCGACGTGATCTTTGGAATGGATTGGCTGTCAGAGCAGAAAGCTTGGATTGACTGTGACCGGAAGGAGGTCAAGCTGGGTGTAGGGTGGGAGACTACATTCAAGGGGCTAAAGGGGTCGAGCAAGACACTAATGTCTGCTCTTCAGGTGGTGAAGGCGGTTCGTGCTGGTGCAGAGCTGTTCTTCGCAATAGTGGGGGCTGTAGAGCCAAAGTCCACGTTGGATAGCATTCCCGTGGTTTGCGAATACCCCGATGTGTTCCCGGATAGTCTTCCCGGAGCCCCACCGCAGCGGGATATTGATTTCACCATCGAGCTCGTGTCGGGGGCCAAACCGGTGTCACGTGCTCCGTATAGGTTGGTGCCTAAGGAGATGGCAGAGTTGAAAGTTCAGCTAGAGGAGCTGATGGAGCAAGGGTATGTGTGTCCAAGCTCGTCGCCTTGGAGCGCACCGGTCCTCTTCGTTAAGAAGAAGGATGGTAGTATGCGGTTGTGTATCGACTACAGAGAGTTGAACAAGCTGACGGAAAAGAACAAGTACCCGATCCCGAGGATTGATGATCTCTTTGATCAGTTAGTCGGATCGTCGGTATATTCTAAGTTGGACCTGAAGTCGGGGTACTATCAACTGAGGATCAGGGAGTGTGATATCCCGAAGACGGCGTTCAGCACAAGGTATGAGCATTTCGAGTTCACGGTCATGCCATTTGGACTGACGAATGTGCCATCAGTATTTATGGACTTGATGAACAGGACGTTCCGAGATTTCCTGGATCGCTTTGTGATCGTCTTTATTGACGATATATTGGTGTACTCGCAGTGCGAAGAAGATCACTTCAAGCACTTGCATCTGGTGTTGGAGACTTTGAGGAGGAATGAGCTTTATGCGAAATTCTTCAAGTACGAGTCCTTGGTCATATAGTGAGTGGGGAAGGTATAACGGTGGATCCGGCGAAGATTGTTGTGATACGGGAGTGGCCTGTGTTGTCTTTTGTCGCGGAAGTCCGTAGTTTTCTCGGGCTTGCCAGATATTACAGGCGCTTCGTAGAGAACTTCTCGCGGTTAGCATTACCTCTCACGAAGTTGACAAGGAAGGATCAGAAATTCTTGTGGACGCAAGAGTGCGTGCAAGCTTTTGAGGAGCTGAAGAGGCGGTTGACCACGGCGCCAGTGCTTAGTTCGCCGAGTGGGACCGAGGGCTTCGAGGTGTATAGCGACGCTTCGGGTAGTGGCTTGGGCTGCGTGTTGTTGCAGCATGGGAGCGTGATAGCATATGGATCGCGTCAGTTGAAGGTGCATGAAAGAAATTATCCGGTGCACGACTTGGAGTTGGCGGCCGTGATATTTGCACTCAAGTTGTGGAGGCACTACCTTTACGGCGTAAGGGTCGATATATACACCGATCACAAGAGCCTAAAATACTTGTTGGATCAAAAGGACCTTAATATGAGGCAGAGGAGGTGGATGGAGTTCCTAGGGGACTACACCTTCAAAATACATTATGTACCCGGGAAGGGCAACACAGTTGCGGATGCGCTGAGCCGCAGGGCTCCCGCCCAAGCCAACTGGTTGTCGGTGCATGATGAGCGGCTAGTATGGGAGTTGGAGGAGCTTGAGATCTGTTGCGTTGACAAGAAGACGAGCGCCAAAGCAATGTTAAACTGGACAGAAGTTCAGTATGACCTGGCTGACTGGGTTCGGCAGGCATTGGAGTTAGATGACTCCATGAAGGAGCTTTTGGAGGCCGCTCTGGATGGGTCAAATTCCCAGTTCTCGGTGGAGGATGGTTTATTAAGGAAGGATCATCGGTTGTGCGTCCCGAGTGGGGGTAACCTCCGGGCGGAGTTGATATACGAGGCTCATCATACCAAGTACTCAATCCACCCAGGGAGCACGAAGATGTATCGTGATCTCAAAAAGTTGTTTTGGTGGCCGGGGCTCAAGAAAGATGTGGCGTTGTACGTTGCTAAATGCCAAACGTGCGCCTTGGTGAAGGCGGAATGCCAAAAGCCGGGAGGATTTCTAAAGTCCTTGCCTATACCGGAGTGGAAATTCGACGATATATCTATGGACTTTGTGCACGGGTTGCCAAGGTCGCAGAAGGGGAATGACGCCATCTGGGTGATCGTAGATCGGCTAACCAAGGTGTCGCATTTCATTCTGCATAGGAAGGATGACTCGGTGGAGAAGTTGGCGAAGCTATACGTGGACAATATTGTTAGGCTGCATGGTGTGCCCCGTAGCATTGTGAGTGATCGCGATGGGCGGTTCACGTCAAATGATTGGAGGTTGGTGCAGCAGATGCTGGGAACAAAGTTAAAGTTCAGCACAGCTTTCCATCCGCAGACGGATGGGCAGACCGAGAGGGTCAATAGAACGTTGGAGGACATGCTACGCATGTGTGTTCTGGATTTCGGTAAGCATTGGGAAGACCACCTTTATTTGGTGGAGTTCGCGTACAACAACAGCTACCAAGCGAGTATACAAATGGCGCCCTTCGAGGCCCTGTATGGTAGGAAGTGTCGCACGCCGTTATCGTGGCTTGAAGCGGGTGAGGCAAGGTTGTACAAGAAGCAGGAGGTGGAGAGTGCTACCTCGTTAGAGCGGATCATTCGTGAGCGCTTGTTGATCGCTCAGGACCGGCAGGCAAAGTATTACAATGCCAAGCACCGGAACGTGGAGTTCGCGGTAGGCGATTGGGTATACCTGAAAGTGAAGCCGTTCAAGGGGGTTTCGCGGGTGAGACGCTTGAAGAAGCTGAGCCCAAGATACCTTGGACATTTTGAGGTTCTGGAGCGAGTCGGTGAAGCTGCATACCGTTTGAAGCTATCGGTGGAGTTGAGTGGGTTACACGATGTGTTCCACATTTCTGTGTTGCGGAAGGCGGTGCAGGAGCCTTCGCAGGTGATCGAAGCTGAGCAAGTGCCGGTGGACGAGGGGTTGACGACTAGGGTCAAGCCCATTCATATCGAAGATGTTGAGGTCAAGAGACTCCGTAACAAGGAGATCTGGATGGTTAAGGTCCAGTGGGATAATTGCGGGCGTGAGGAGCTCTCTTGGGAACGGGAGAAGACTATGCTCGAGGAGTACCGGGAATTGTTCCGCTCAGGTACTGTTTTACGTTAAGTCCTATTTTTCCTTTATTAATTTCGTGGGCGAAATTCTTTAAGGATGGTAGAATTGTAACACCCCAAAATGTTGTAGGAGCGACGGGGATCGAGTTTGACCAAGACCGGATTTTTGGTACAGGTGACACGGGCCCCGACACGGGCGTGTCGGAGGCCGTGTCGGGCGTGTCGAGCTCAGGCCGTCGAGCTGGCCGTGTAGTCGACCAGTGCAGGTCGACGATGGTCGTGTGGTGGAACACGGCCTAGGACACGGGCGTGTCCCAGGCCGTGTCACACCTGGGCTGTACGGTGGGTTACACAGGCAGTGACACGGGCACGAACACGTGCGTGTCTAGTTTGACACGGGCGTGTCTAATGCCGTGTCACCAAGCCGTGTACCTCTCTGACTGCGAATTGTTGGCCGATTGCACACGGGGGGCGTGACACGGGTCCCGACACGGGCGTGTCGCAGGTGACACGGGCGTGTCGGAGGCCATGTCAAAGGCCGTGTGCTGGTTTTCAATTTTGGTCGAGACGGCGAATGAGCTACACGGCCAGGCACACGGCCGTGTGTGAACCCGTGTTCGGCCCAGATTTTATGATTTCAGGTCTAATCTCGACCGTTCGTTTCCTTGGCTTTGGATCTGACGGTGGGGGGGGGGGGGGGGCTGTTCCTGAGGGGTTTTAGTTGGGTTTTAGGGTTAGAATCCCTCATTCCATCCAAGTAAATCTCTCTCTAAGTTTTAGAGAGAGGGGAGAGCAAGTTTGGAGGAGGAGACCAAGATCCGGCCGCCGGAGGAGCTTCGGAGCTCCGAATCGCGATTCGAGTCCAGATCCACGGAGGTGACGCCTTTGCGGCGCTTTTCAACTGCATAGTTTTCGATGACGCCGCGGAAGAACGCAAGGGTAACGATTTCTCATCCTTGGGCATGTGAAGCCCTCTTTTCCTTTGCATAGGAAGCCCTCTCTCGCGAGTGAGCGAAGAGTTGGAGCGTTCCTTGGGGTAGATATGTGAAGTCCCCCTTGTGTAGAGTCCGTATGCGTAAACGGACATAGGCATTGTGTGTGAAGCCTATTCGGACATGTTGGTCCGGATCGGTGATGTTGCATTGCATTTGAACCGGGCAAGAATCCGGATGTTTGGGTGTTTTCGGGTTTTCTACATGGTAGATTGCATCAGGGAGCCTTGGAGATTAACTCCAAGGTGCACCCGGAAAACTGGGCAGAAGCGTGTTTTGCCAACACGGTGGCCGGGGAGCCAACGTGAACATAACCGGGTTATGTGATTATTGTGGTGGGAACGAGACTCGGTGAGTCTTGACATGCGCATATGGCTTAAATTGCCGTTGCGGTGTGAGCACGGGTCAGGCGGAACCGTACCCGGTCTATGTCGTTCGGTAGGACCGTTGGCATGGATGAGGGTCTTCTGCGGTCTATGGCTTAAATTGCCGTGACCAAGGCCAGGAAGACAAAATGCTCATATGGATGACCGTCCAAGAGACGGTGGTGGATTGGGAACGTCTATGGCTTGAATTGACGTGACGTTGGCCGGTTCGCCGAGAATGTGCCCTGAGTGCATGGGGTGTGTGGCCGTGCGAGCCCACGCCTGTGGTGAAGTGCAAATACTTTATATAATTGCCTATGCTAATAAAGTGCAGGGAAAGAGCATTGCCGCCCCGAATGTGGGGGCGGGATCGTTATAATTTGGTCAGCATTGCTGACCGTTGCTATTGTTTGCCACCGGGCGGTGGTTTGTGGCTTGCAGGTGCTGCGGAGCACAGCGGGAAATAGCGGGCTAAAGCCCTTGTTGCGCTACCGGCCCTCGAAGGCCAAATTGCTTATGTTTCTTTCCCGTTTTCATGTATGGCCGGCCTGCGTGCCGAAGTTTGGAAAACACTTCTTTTGTTCAGTGAACAGTGTAAGGCCTTAAGGCCATTTTCTCTTTTGATGTATGTATACATTCCTGGGTTTGTAGTGGACATTCATGCTGTTGTGGCTGGGTTCTTATTTCTTTTGCAACCTAATAAATTGCTTCCGCTAGGTGTTGTGTAGGACGACATGATTGGTTGAATGGTTTCAACGCGTAACCAACCGGTCTGTCCGTAGTATATGGCGTCGGGCCCCGGCCAGACCTACTGCTATATGCTATGCGACGGATAGGGGTGTTACACAATGTTACTACAAGAGAAGGGGGAGAGATATACAACCAAACACATGAAGACTTTCCGAGATTCGCAGCCGGAGTCAAGGGTTGTCGGGCCTTGTCCGTGCTCGGTCTACAGATGACGTCCGGGGTTGAGAAGGGATGTCACTTCCTTCTAATCGCCCGTCTTCTTCGTGAATAGCCGTCGGGTTAAACCTGACCGGAGAACTCCACGTATGCAGCACCTAAGAGCTTGAAACGGAGCTTTGAGGTTAGAGAAGATGATGGCGGCCAGAGACGAAGCTATTAAGAGCTTTTGGAGGGAGAATGGTGGCCGAACGAGCTCTCCACGGAGGAAAGAGAAGAAAATGGCAGGAGAAAGGTTTTCCCGCTCAGAGGAGCGGAAATGGCGGCTGGATCGGATCCCTTGGGCGAATGAGACCTGCGGCTTGAATAGAGAAATCAGAAATAATGGTCACGCGCGGTTTGGCGCACGACCGTGCGTTAACCGTGCGATATTAAATTGCAGAACAAGCATGGGGAAGAAGAAGCGTTAACCCGTGTGTTTCCTCGCGCACGGACGCTTCCGCCCGTGCGTAAAGGAAAATGTACGGGTAGCAACAGAAAGCAGAAATTTCTGGCAAGCAGGTGGAACCGTGCGTTTTACTCGCCCACGGGAACTTCTGCCCGTGCGTGAGAAAATCACACGATTAACCACATAGCACAATAAACTAAACAGCCACAGAAAAACCGTGTGTTTCCTTCACGCATGGTTCAGAAGAAACCTTGCATTAACCGTGCGCTAAGATCGTCGAGCTCAGCTAGAGGATATTCATCGAGCTCCGCTCGATTATTTTCCAGCGAGCAAACCACACGATTAGGAAGAAAGCATGCGCTAAGGAAACGCACGACCGTGCGTTTTCCACAAATCAGAATTTCCGCCCTTAGGTAAAACGCACCGCCTGCACAGCAAAAACCAAAACTAGAGCACAAGCTCCCAACACTAAAACCAACATAAAACAAACAAATCCGCACGGGGAGTACCCTAGTACTTACCCCCGACATCGGAATGTGCAATTGCACACCCTCGGGCCAAAGCAGTGCACAGAGTGGTCATTGACCAAATGAAGCAAATGTAACCGATTACTGGTTGAAATGCAGTGCACAAGTGAGAAAACAGACCCAGATGAGTCCGAAAAACCTTATATAAATCGGACTCATCACACCACCAGACTTAAACATTTGCTCGTCCCGAGCAAATCATCACTCTGTGGACTAGAAAATAGTTAGCTTGCTCAGTAATTTCCAAATAAAGTATTGCAAGAAATCAAATATATCATGGGCATAGAAAATATAATAGACAAACTTTTTAATTATACTACGGAGTTTATACTTTTCGACAGACGTAAATAAATATTGTATCTACTCAAAATTGGAATTCTAGAGAATTGTCCGGTCAAATATAGGAATAAAGTATGCTGGCCACTCAGGTGAGCATTGCCAAAGACCGGGGCTCGTGATCACCTCCAAAGAAATCCATCAATGTCGGGGACCATACGCTTTCCCGTTCACACTCTCTCCACGACACTAGATCGACTCAAGCGTGAATCCGTAGGGCTATAGGATAATAATGGGGCTTGGGTGTATACGTAGGTAAGGATGCACAAGGGTAAAAACGACGGCTACGCACAACCCAAATGAGCTCATACAAAAAATTATCCTCAAACTAACAAAAATTGCAGGTGCACCACACCACCAGACTTGAACTTGACTATAAGGATGTGTGCACTGCCTACTGCCACAAAAATAACGCAAATGGAATTTCCAATTACACTTCTTATTTCTCAACAAACAACATTTTTCTCAACAAACAACATTTCCAATTAAGCTTCTTATTTCTCAATAAACAACATTTTTTTTACACTCTTTTCTTTTCCCCTTTTTTTTTTACTTTTATATAACAACACATGGAGCACAAATTATTAAGAAAACTCCACCTCACAACCACATAATAGCACCATAGCAACAACCAAATGCAAGAAGTAACATACTAATAGCTCGAGATAGGGACGTTGCTATTGGGAAAGGCTTTTAGGTTTTGGTGATCGCAGAGTAGGGCTGAATCAACAGGTGGGATAGGCACAACATAGGCTAACAAGGATTAACGTTAGGACGGGGTACAAGGCTCAATCGGGCCAAAATGTTGGCCTACATCACACCCATGCTTGACTAACCATGCACCAATGTTTCGAGAATAGTTTGGGGCAAGTTCTTAGCCACCGAGAAAGATGATCCTTCCTCCCGACTCAAGCAAAATGAGTTTAGTGACGGCTACACACATCCCTACACTACCGTTCGATTACACCAGATTCATTTGACTTGAGCCGCGCGCGTGGTTACGATCGCGCTCATGTGGGTGTAGGTGCACAATACGGACGCGATTTCATGAAAACAGAAAAATATAAGATAAACTTTTGGTATGAAAGTGATAGTGGTGCATGTGCACATGTAACCGCATATCTCTCCCCCACCAGACTTAATCTAAACAACCTAACACAAGATTTGCAATAAAATTAATGAAATAAAAGTTGGGGGAGAGGTTACCCCTTGCTCAACAAATGAGCATACCAGAAGATTGACATTATTTTCAGTAGAAAGTACATGGCCCAAACGAACTCTACCTACAAAAGAGAATACCTCCAAGCACGAATACTATAAACATATAATCACAGCAACATAATTGAACAAATTAAAAGAAACGAAATTGGGTTGTCTCCCATAAGCCCATTTCTTTACCGTCCTTAAGGTGGACCAAATACCTGTATTAGCAGTTTTATATAATATGTTCAGAGCATAAGTTCATTACGCAAACGATGAAGTCTAAAGTCACACACAGCTTTAAGCAAAAATTAAACTAAATAAAGGGGGAGGGCCCCAGAGATCCTTCACTTCTCAGCTAAATGCTGACTTGTGATAAATCCCCCCAGTCACGCGAGATGAGGATGAAGCGAAAGCTTTAGGGCGCAGGGAAGACGAATCTCCCCTGCCACTAGCCTCTTCCTTCTCGAGCCGGAGGGCAAAATCCCGCGCCTTGCGCTTTCTCAGTTCTCTTTTTTTATCTACGGATGGGGATCGCCATGGAGGAACAACCACCCCATCCACTTTAGAAGTAGTCCTGGATTTTCCGTCCGGAGGCATCCTTTCCTCACCCGCGACGGGCGATAGATCATCCTAAGTAACCTTTTTAGCAGTTTTACACAATTTATTCAGCTCAATAAAAGTTTTTAAATCTATTTTATGCACGCTCTCAACAGCCGTGCTCCGCTCACGTTTCTTCTCATCCGAATCTTGTTTCACTCCAAGCAACTCCGCCTACGTATCTTCTTCAGTTATCATCAGCATTTCTGCCACTTTCATAGCCTTGTCTTCCTCTTTCTGCAGCAAACCTGTCTCAGCTGCACTAGGCAAACCATCAGATAAAATATCATTCAATTTCAGCAGTTTTCCAGGTTCATTTTGAATTATAGGGGGAAGGGACGGCGGTAAAGGAAAAGCAACCTTGGATGCCAAGGTGATGCCGCTCGCATTAATCTGCAACGTCGCTTCGCTAGCTTTTAGGAAGGGGACCCCTAAGATGGGTTTTGAATTATTCCCCAATGGTCCCAACACCTGGAAATCTGTGATCACTACAGCCCTGTTCAAGATCACTTCCACCTCCTTTATCTCACCGTCGGTCTTCACTACCGACCCGTCGGCTAGCACGAGCGATTTCCGGACATTCGACTCAATATTTAAATTAAATTTCTCAACATCTTGCAAAGCAAGAATGTTGCAAGAAGATCCAGAATCACATAAGGCCACCGTCTCGACCTCATTTATCTCACACTTAACAGCCACTTCATTTTTATTGTACTCATCCGCCTCCCCGACACTCTTCCCTTGCTCACGAGGATTTTTTTCCGTGTCTCTCGGGAGGGCACCGCGAGTACGCTCAGAGAACACATGGACCAGTTGCCCCAACTGCGTCTCCAAGTTTCTCATGGAGGCGGTCTGAGTGGCCATGTTGGATTGGGTCATCTCCACGAATTTCTCCATCATTTCTTCCAACGCACTCTTTCGCATCCCCTGCACATTCTGATTATAACCCGGTTGCGGCGGTCGCAGCTGGCTATTAGAGGCTTCAACATCAAACTGATGTTGACCTCCCTGCCACCTTTGATCGGGAGCATTTTGGTTCTAGGAGAAATTCAGATGATTTCTCACATTCGGGTTATAAGTATTGTTATAAGAAGCAGTGCGGTTCTGATTATTTATAAAATTGACACTCTCGTCAGTAGATATACCTGAGGGATCAACAAAAGCTTCTCCAGCTGGGCATTCATATGTATGATGGCCGGGGTTTCCACAACCCTGACACGAAATAGCCATCACTCGAGCCGAAGGAGGGGTCGATCTGGTTAGCATCATCATTCCATCCATCGTAGGATGGCTCACCTCAGCTTGCGGCTGCACAGCATTCACCTCGAACAAATTTCTTGCACCCCTAGGTGCATTTCTTCCAGCAGTCCAATATGTACTATGAGAAGAGGTGTCGCAAAGGAGCCGTAACGCCTCGTCAGGAGTCAGGTTCATGATAGTGCCTCCAGCCGCCGCATCAATCATAGCCCTATAATTAGGCTCAATGGCAAAATAAAATATTTCCACTAAATTCCACGGATCACAACCGTGTTGGGGGCATCGACGCTGCAGATCAGCAAATCTCTCCCAGGCCTCAGACAAAGTTTCCTGGTCCAGCTGCCGGAAAGTGGTTATCTCCCTTCGGGCATTCACTATTTTGTCCACCAGGTGGAATTTCGCTAGGAACTTCGTGGAAAGAGCCTCCCACGTAGTTGCAGTCCTGGGAGCAATAGTGTGGAGCCAGGTTTTCACCTTGTCCCTCAGTGAAAATGGGAACAGCCTTAGCTTCACCACGTCATCAGTAATGCCGGCATAGCAGAAGGTGCCACAAATCTCCAAGAATTCTGCCAGATGGAGCTGTGGATCCTCACTTGGCAAGCCCGAAAACTGCGTGTTATTTCGGATCATGTTGAGGATGGTAGGCTTTATCTCGAAGTGGTTGTTTATGATGGTCAGGCTGAAGCCAGGGTAAACACTTCCCGCGATAGGGGTCGTGAAGTCTCGCATTATCCTAATGCGGGGTTGGACCACCTCCTGGTCCTCAACGATCCACTAATCAAGGACATTTCCTCCTTGCCTTAAATCTTCCATTCTTTCTTAAGCAGCAGCGGCACGCTGGCGAGCTCGCCTTGCTCATGCGATTTCAAGATCTACTCCAAGATCTTCACCTCTATCCCTAGGGTTTTGATCTGTCATACAACACAATAAAAAAATGATCAAAGTGCTAAAAACACTTGAAAACCTTTTCCCATAGAAAAATACACACAACGGTTGCACTCCCCGGCAACGGCACCAAAAACTTGATGCACTTTCAGTAAGTGTATTGATCGTAGTCAAGTAATAAAGTTGAGGAGTTGAATCCACGGATATCGATCTCTCGGGGAGTGCAGGTAGGGAGTGTGACTTTGCTATTGAAAGAGGAATTGCAAGTGTCAACGTAACAAGGGGTATTGATTTTTGGTTTCCTAATTTTAACACTAATAAAACTATTGCGGGTCACCTTCACCGCGTCGCTTGGGTGGATTACTCAAGTGAGTAATAAGGAGGATGAACAAACCATTGAGGGTCGCAGTCACCTCTTCGCCACGCACGCTCCTAACAATTGTTAGGATGACACTATCGCTTCAAGAACACAAAAGATGGAAGCGCACCAACACAATCTAGAACTAGAATATGTCAACACATACATGATGAAATCATTAATCAAATCAAGTTCTTACTCATCAATCCAACAACCACGCAATAAAGAGCAAAGTTACTACAAGAGAAGGGGGAGAGATACAACCAAACAAACGAAGACTCTCTGAGATTCGCAGCCGAAGTCAAGGGTTGTCGGGCCTTGTCCGTGCTCGGTCTACGGATGACGTCCGGGGTTGAGAAGGGATGTCACTTCCTTCTAATCACCCGTCTTCTTCGTGAATAGCCGTCGGGTTAAACCTGACCGGAGAACTCCACGTATGCTGCACCTAAGAGCTTGAAACAGTGCTTTGAGGTTGGAGAAGATGATGGCGGCTGGAGATGAAGCTATTAAGAGCTTTTGGAGGGAGAACGGTTGCCAAACGAGCTCTCCATGGAGGAGAGAGAAGAAAACGACAGGAGGAAGGTTTTCCCGCTTAGAGGAGCGGAAATAGCAGCTGGATCGGACCCCTTGGGCGAATGAGACCTGCGACTTAAATAGAGAAATCAGAAATAATGGTCACGCACGGTTTGGCGCACGACCGTGCATTAACCGTGCGATATTAAATTGTAGAACAAGCTTGCGGAAGAAGAAGCGTTGACCCGTGCGTTTGCTCACGCACGGATGCTTCCGCCCGTGCGTGAAGGAAAACGCACGGGTAACAACAGAAAGCAGAAATTTCTGGCAAGTAGGTGGAACCGTGCATTTTACTCGCGCACGGGCACTTCTGCCCGTGCGTGAGCAAATCGTACGATTAACCACAGAGCACAATAAACTTAACAGCCACAGGAAAATCGTGCGTTTCCTTCACGCATGGTTTAGAAGAAACATTGCGTTAAGATCGCCGAGCTCAGCTTGACGATATTCGTCGAGCACCGCTCTACTATTTTCCAGCAAGTAAAGCACACGATTAGGAAGAAAGTGTGTGCTAAGGAAACACACGACTGTGCGTTTTCCACAAATCAGAATTCCTGCCCTTGGGGAAAATGCACTACATGCACAACAAAAACCAAAACTGGAGCACAAGCTCCCAGCACCAAAACTAGCATAAAATAAACAAATCCGCGCGGGGAGTACCTCGGTACTTACCCCCGACATCAGAATGCGCAATTGCACACCCTCGGGCCAAAGCAGTGCACAGAGTGGTCATTGACCAAACGAAGCAAATATAACCGATTACCGGTTGAAATACAGTGCACAAGTGAGAAAACAGACCCAGATGAGTTCGAAAAACCCTATATAAATCAGACTCATCACCAGGCCTCTTCCTTAGCCGCCTGCCGGTGGCCGAGGAGGGGCGGCCAGCCCGGCCGCTTCCTCGGCCACACGACAGCGGCCGAGGAGCTAGGGGAGGTCGACTCGGCCGCCCTTTCGGTCGTGCGCCAGTGACCGAGGAAGGCGGCCGGCCTAGCCGCTCCTTCGACCGCGCGCCAACGTCCGAGGAAGGACGGCTGGCCCGACCGCTTTCCTCGCACCGGTGGCCATCTTGGCCGCCACTTTCAGCGCGCACCCGCGGCCAGAAGGGGGCAGTCGGCGGCAGCAAGAGGAGGGGGCGGCCGACGTCCGGGGATGATGCCGGCGAGGCGATGCCTGCGGCGGTTCTGACGTCATGCGTGATGGGATTAGCGTGCGGGGGGATTGTGTAAGACGATCGCGTGCGCAGTCAAACCCATGATCCAACTAATTTTGGCGGAAATCATGGGGGTGCGACTATGTGCACACCCATGCTTTTAAATGAGGATCTCACCCCTATCAATTTTCCCCCAGATCCTTGTTGCAAGAGACTGATTTGGGCGGAAAAAACAAGGATCTTCCCCTTGCTCATTCTTGATTTTTCTGGTGACAACGAAAAACGGCAAAAAAGCGAAGATGGCAACTGGCGTTGTTCTGCAAACTCAAGCAAAATGTTAGAATATGCTGAGGAAGAAAAGGAGAGGTGACGGGGAGCACTTACAAGGGCTGACATCGCATTACTTGTGCCCAATCGCGGACGAGAGCGGCCGACAAGCGAGAAATGGGGCACGTCAGCGCTCACGCTCCGAGGAGGCAGTAGGAGAGCTTGCGCGGCCACGGGAGCATGCGCTAGGTCGTGCGCGGGTGCGCGCACACCTGACTGCGCACGGGTGTGCGCCCCACCGGACTTGTGTGGGCGCGAGCGGACCGAGCTGTGCGCGGACCCGACTGCGTACACCGCCTTACGTGCACGCACACATAGGATCACCTGCGTGCGTGCTCTTGATTGCATGCGGCTTTGTCCAAGTGTGTCGGGCACCTCGGTGGATGCTTGTACGCAGTACTGGGCGTGGCTTTGGCCCTATTGCGCGTGACACGCCTACACATGCATGATGCTGGAAGAGAAATTTGGATTTTGCAAATTATTTTTTCTAAGACTGATCTTGATTTTTATTCTAGGATTCGAAACGTACTGCGAGACCAATGCGTCTGCGGTCCTCTCTTACCAATGATCAAATTGCAATTTGGAGGAAGAGGTTCAGATTACCTGCAGACCTTGTGTAACATCCCGTTTCGCGCTATACCCCCCGCACTGTTTTTGAGTCAAGGGAGTTGACTCAGGCTCAGGGTGCGCCAGACTCGACAAGTAAAATTCGTCGGATATCGTCGCGGATATCCGATGAATTCGTCGAGTATAACTTGTCAGTTGAGACCAATACTATTCGTCGAATATCATCATAAATACCCGACGAATTCGTCGAATATATAAGATGAACTGGGCTTAGAATATTTCCTGGACCCATGGCGTCGAGTGCACTCGACGCCATTCAACGAATTAGGCTTAGGCGTTGAGTGGACTCAACACCACTCGACGAATGTGGACTTTGAGGATTTTTCTGGAAACGGGGCGTTGAGTGCGTTGAGTGCACTCAATGCCATTCGACGACCTATGTTGAGGTGTTGAGTGGACTCAACACCGCTCAATGCCATTTTACTTAGAAAGATATCTAGGATGATTGGCGCCTGGTGCATTGAGTGCACTCGACACCATTAGCTGAAAGGCCTCAAGTGCGTTGAGTGCACTCGACGCCACTCAACGCTTTCACTCAGGATGATTCAGAGAACTGTGGCGTCGAGTGCGTTGAATGCACTCGACGCCACTCGACGCCACTCGACGATTCGTTGAGTAAAGAAGGTGCACTCGACAAATTTTACTTGGAAAGTGTTGTGCTAACACATGGCATTGAGTGGTGTTGACGAATCTCGACGATTCGTCGAGTGAGAGTGTAATACTCGATGATTCGTCGAGTAAGGATTACTTACTCGACGAATCTGACTTAGCAGATTTTCTGGCGTAGTCTACTTGCTGTCACTTGGCCGGTCTGAACTGAATTTTCGGGAATTGTGCCAAACCGACTTAAATGGGTCGCGTCCTTTCAAAATGGCAATATGAGCGGTCCAATAATAGGACGACACGTGTCGGACGGTTTCAATCCTAATTCCTATTATAAAATAAGAGTAAATCGAAAACCCTAGCCATCTCTTTATCAATTTTGCCAAGCAGTTGCCTTTGCCGAACCCTAGCCAGGACTAGTGCCTAAACCACCGGAGGAGAAAGAGTCGCCGGGTCGGATTTGCTGGACTAAAATCTTCTCTTCTCCATGAAGAACAACACCAACGAAAGAGAGGATGCCGCAGAGAAGGGTGACAAGATCCATGGACGGAAACAGTGGAAACGCCGGTAAGGAGGTGAGCTTCCTACCCTCTCCCTTGGTGCTAGATCTATAGTTATTTCTAGAAGAGATGTCGACTCAATGGAGTTGGACCTGCGAGGCGAAGATCTCCTAGGAGGAGGCCGGCTAGGACTTGTGTCCTGTAGTAGAGTCTTCAACCTTTCCTCACTTCAAATGAAGTTTGTGGACTGAGATCGTGAAGATAAATGGCCTCATGAGGGTGAATAAAGGTGGAGGAAAATCCGTGAGAAGTGTTGAAATAAATAGTTAGAGAAAGAAGACGAGCCGATGTCGTTCGTCCCGCTTTAAGATGCGCGCAGAAATCTGTTTTCTGCGTGCAGTGAACTTCGAGGCCGTTTTAGGACATGATGCGGCCGGATCTGGGTTGTGAGCTGAACATGAACGTTATAGCCCACAATAAGACCTTTCCAACAAAGGGTTACACGCCTTCACCGGATTCCTGTAGCCTCAGGAATCCCCGATCGAAGTTTCTCTACAGTAATCTTTCCTGCACATATAGTTCTCGGGTTTGTGTTGAATCGGCTTTGGATTTGGTAGAGAGATTGTAGTACAATAACGTTAATGTTTTGGTGAATTTAGTCTAAAGTAATTGTGATAAAATATGGATAATGACATTTGTTGGATAGATCCTTAATGAACAAATGGTGTAGTGAAGTGTACTTGAATGAGATGATTTGGTGGAGGTTAGTGAATGAATGGATTGACGAGTTGGGATGACAGGAATGATTTAAATATGTGAACTGATAAGGATGTACTTGATAATGGTAATACAATGAATAATGATTAGGTTGGCTTGAAGTTTGCGGTACATAACTGGTAGTGATTGCAATGAACAAATGGTTGTTGGCATTTAGTTGATAGATTCATATGTGCACGAATGGTTTGAACTTAGTAAAGAGATTGTATCCAGTTGATGTTAAAGTTAGGTGACCATAGTCTATATGTAATTATGATAATCAAATGATTGATGAATATGTGAAGTACCATTATGTTGTGAAAGTCATGTGGAAGTACAATTGCTGAGAATGCTTGGTTATTAAGAAAGAAACTAGGTGAGGTTAATGTCTGACCGTGTAGTATGATGGTTAATGGAATGAGTATAGTAGTCCACTGCTTAGAGTTGTCTCCCTACGGGTAGTAGTGTGGGATTGGTGTGTTGTATACGGTGGCTTGCCACCTGTGTAAATGATGAACCCTGGTGTGGTAAGGACATGTGGAAGGGTTGGAAGTGCGAGGGTGTTGCCGCACTAAATTGATATATTGATAAGGGACTCGGTGTGGAGCCCTTGCGTGTTGTTGAGCACGAGATGTGATTAAATAAAAAGGACTCGAAGTAGAGCCATTATATGTGAAATTGCATGCAGTGTGAGTTGACACACGATGTGATAATCCTGGGTTAAGGATAGTGTGGTAGGTCTACGGGCTCGCTAGTCGTCACACTGACGGGAGCTAACAGATAGACTTGCACGGTTGGGCCTTGGTCTCGGTGTTTACTTCCCGAGGCACCCTCCGTGCTAGTGGATGGTTGGCCTTGGTCATTTGGTGATATGTTCACAGAGAAACCTTCCGTGCCATGATGATAGGCCAGTTTGGCCTATGTTCTTGGTACACATCTACCCAAGACCCCTCTGAGCCGTAGTATGCATGTGAGCTCTGCTGTTGTGTTCTTAACGTTGAGGCGTATGGAGGCATAGGCCATGTAGTGTGGATGCCAGCCTAGTAGTGGAGAAGCCCGCTCTACTGTCACCATGTGGCCACGACGGATGACACCTGAGAGATTAGCTACCTGCTCGAAAAATGGGAACTACAAGTCTGTGTCGACATAGCAGTTGTTTGTGCATGATCATGGGTGAGTCATTGCATTGCATTAATATCATTACATATATTACATACACAAGATCCTCATCGTATAAGTTTATATGGGCACTCCTATACGATGAGTTACTTTACTGTTGAGTTGATCCTTAACTTATATGTCTGTATGGGCATTCATATAAGTTAAGTTACTTACTGCCGTAGATTTATACTTATATACTGTTGTTGATGGTAGAACTGCTAAGTAGGTTGATACACTTAATTTTTGTAGTTCTTTGATATACACTGTTGTTGATTAATCTTTTACCACCTGTTTGTACTACTGATTATATATATATATATATATATATATATATATATATATATATATATATATTGTACCCTTGTTCCTTTCTCCGCTCGGTGCCGAGGAGTCGCCGGGGGAGTGGATGTGATAGCCACTTAGTCTTTATGACTAACGGTTGCTATGTCTTACTTTTTAGGAGGAAATCCCACGGATAGAGCAGTAGCAGGTTACGTTGAAGGGAAGTTAGGCCAGGGCGACAGGGCCTGAAGTGACGATACCATCACTGCCGTCGGTGACTGATGTGAGTTAGAGAGACTCATTTTGTAGCCCTTTTTGGGCATGTACTCTGATTTTATAGAAGCCTTGGTTGCTTCTTATTTATATTGTACTTTAGACTATTATACTAATGTGCATTTTGACTTATGTTTTATATTCTTTATGTTGGGTTGGCATGGATAATATGTTTAGCCGGCAGGATTGGCGTCTTGTAGTACAAGTTAGCATGTGTGCTAACGCTACCGCAAGGCGGATGTTCTGGGCATAAGACTCCCCTCGGTCGTGTCTTGTGTTCTGGGAGGGGGGTCTTACACCTTGAAGTGAAAATAGCTCGTGTTGAGGAGATGGTTCAAAATCCTCCTCAAGGTTACTTGATGATCTGCGAGACTTATTTGAGATCGGGTTTCCGATTCCCACCATGCAAGGAAGTGATCGATATTCTAAAGATTTGCGGTGTGTCGATTTCTCAATTTACTCCACTGGGAGTTGTACACCTCATGTGATTGGTTGTATTTTTTCGTGAACATGGCGAGAAACTCTCTTTGGACTGTTTCTGAGATTGGTGCGACATCTGATCTGATGGTGGTGAACGTGTTTAGATTCATAGCAATAAGGGTTGGCTTGATTTTGAGACTCGGACGGACCACCTTCATGGAAACACCTTATTTGGCTATGTTAAGAACTCTTGGGATTTGTTGGAATTGTGGAATGTACTGCCCGAATGTTGTCGTCGCCAAAAGTGGAAGGTGAGGGAGTTTTCCCCAACGCTGGGATTTTCAGAACCCCACAAGCTGGTGAATCGCCTGTTCAACATTTCCTCGTTTGTGAAAGAGAAAAGCTTATTGCGGTGTGGTATTTCTTCAAATCCTGAGCGCACTACCGAGGCATCTTCAGGTTGTGGTTGGAAGAGGAAGGCTACTGCATCCCCTTGATGTGACGTTGATACGGTGCCTTGCCCAGTTTCTCAGGGTAAGATTGCTCCTTCTGATGGTCGAGGAGGGTCTACTCCTGAGGTACAGGTGCTCAGATGTTCTGCCCTCCGGGCTCCCCCTGTGGAGGCGGCTGCTCCAAGGATGTCTTCTTCTCTGAAGGAAATGAGATGTGTGGTAAGCACCTGCTTTTGTGATTTTTTTTTTCTAGTGTTATTTTTGTCGTGCTGAACTTTTTCTTTCTTTTGTACAAATTAAGGCTCATGCCCAGATTGTTGTTACTTGGAACGATCACTATGTGAGATTGAAGGATGGGTACTTGGCCCTTCAAGAGAAATTTCGGATGGCGGCGAGCTTGCTTGCTACTTTGAGGGATGATCATGATCGGGACATTTCTCGATTTAGCTGGATTGGGTCGGAGCTGAAGGCAGAATTGGAGGAGACGCGGGCGTCCTTGGAGGTGGAAAAATCTCTGGTGGAGAGAACCGTGCAAACTCTAATAGCTGTGTGTCAGAGTTGAAGGCCGCCGAACTTTCAGAGTACATGGAGTCTTTAGATTATATGCGGGATTGTTGCTTGATTAGCAAGGAGGTTAGTGATGAGATCTGGACCAATGAGGTGGAGCCTCAGATGGAGGATGTTCGTGAATTGGCGCTTAGGCATGGAGTCTCGATGGCTTTTTGTCTTGTTGGTAGGAGCTTCAGATGTGACATATCTAGCTTTAGTTTTAATGATATCTTTGGCGATGAGGGTTCTGATGTTGATGCAGCTGACGTGTAACAGCATTCTATTTTTGTATTTACGTGTTTGCATTTTTCTTTTTTCTTAATCAAATATCTAGTATGTTGCCTTTATTGTTTGTTTTGGGTTCATTGGAAATAATGAACTTGATTTGAAGAAGCCCTTTCAACTCAATGATATACACAAGTATGTATTTGATGTATGTTTCAGTTCATGCATGCAGGTTAGTCTTGTCATATTGATTGGACATATGATCCAAGTGACATGGACAGATGGACTCAAAGAAGCTGACTGAAAAGGCAAGAAATTGCCTAAGTCCACATGCGTTGAGTGAAGCAAGCTCACTCAATGCCAAATATCAAGACAGTTGCTGAAGAAAATTGACTAAGTCCACAAGCATTGAGTCAAGTCAGTTCACTCAACGCCATACATTTAATAGTGTTGAGTGAAGTCAGGACAGTCAAAGCCCAGCAAGTTGCACCGCAGAAGAAATGACTAAGTACAAAAATATCGACACACTTCACAACAATGTCGGCACCTTTGTAGGAGAAGTGTCAAGATCAGAAAGATACAAGATAGCAGTGTCGAGACAAGTCAGATATCTCGACACCTTAAAGCTCAGGACAGTAGTGTCGATACAATACAACTGTCTCGACACAATGAAGAACTGAAGTGCAGATATAAAAATGTCGACACCTAGTAGACAGTAGTGTCGATACAATTCAACCGTCTCAACACAATGAAGATTTAAAGCAGATATCGACACTCAGCAGACAGTTATGTCGAGACAAGTCAACTATCTCGACACCTTCAAGTTCAGACTGGAAATTCTATCAAGTACATATGTGTCGAGACTGCTAAGATGTCTCGACACCTTCTAAGAACACTAAGTATTATTGTTTGAGACACTTGAGATTTCTCAACACTTATGATCCTGAAGTTGTACAGAGTCAATACACTGAGTGTCAAGTCAAATCAGAAGTGTCATGTCAGCTACAATGACTTGACGTCTTATCTGAATCCGTTTGACGGAAAACTTGAAGTATGATGGCATATGATGATGTCATCAATCAGAAACCAACAACCAGTGAAGGCTATAAATAGAGGGGTCGTTTACACAGAAATTGACTTTCAATCAATTCACTTATTCTGATTTCTCCTAAGTCAGAGAAGGGCGACAACTCCAAGAAGAAGGAAGACACTGGTTTTCAAGAAAGTCTTCTGATCCTTTCGACAAGTTGATCAGAGGATTAATGTGGATCTGTTCTACAAGTTCTTTAAGGAAATCAAGCTGATCATTATCAAGAATATTGCAGATCTAGTGAAGAATCATTTTAGCCAGTCTGCTCATCAAGAACCAATCATGTGCTGCTGAATTGAAGAATCTAAATTCTCAAATAAGTCAGATCTCAGAGTTGTTATTTTCCGAGATTAGTTTCTTTATTATTTTCCTCTTAATTTTGTAAGATCTCTTTGAGATCTGAGTGGGTAGGAGATATGTTCTATGAGTTGTAAGCCTGATTTATAAAGCATGAGGTAGATGATTTGAGTGGGATCACTGAGGTGTAAGACTTGTATAGTCTGAGGTAGGGTTCTTGAGAGATTTGAGGTAGGAGATTTGGTGGATCTCTGAGGTAAGACCTGTTGGTTGGTCCGAGGTGTAGGTTTCTGGAAAGAAACTGAGTTTGTAATATTTGTTGATCTGAGTTGAAGAGGAGGAGATATAACCTCATCTAACACATTGCTAATGAGGAAGAAGAGGGAAAGTGGATGTACCCTAGATAGGGGAACCACTATAAAATCTCTGTGTTCTGTGGATTGCTTGTGATGTGTTTTTGTGAATGTTTATTTTCAAGTATTTGCTGAACCTTTAGTATAAGTGACAAAAAATTTAAAATGCACATATTCACCCCCCCTCTAGGTGATTAACTACCCATAGATTTATATTTCAAGTGGTACCAGAGGGAGGTTGTTCAAAGAAAGACCTAACAATCAGAAAAAGATCCTAAGGGTGGTTGATACATATCAGATCTCATGGATTTAGAATCTCACAAAGAACTTAGTTCTATGAAGCTTCCTATATGTACAAAGGATGATTTTGCTATTTGGAAGCAGAGGGTGAGATTGTTTATGGAGGCATCAGATCCAAGAATCTTTGTCACTGTACAAGAAGGACCATATATTCCCATGAAAGTATCTGTCTTAGATGCAAATGTGCAAACCCCTAAAAGTCTGTCTGAGATGACAAAGTATAAGGTGGTTCTTGCCATCATAGATAAAAGAGCACAAAAAATAATTGTTAGTGCAATAGATAATTCAACCTTTCAGAACTTAGTACACTGTAAAACATCAAAGGAGATGCGAGACATTCTAATAGTCTACATGGAAGGCACAGAAGAAGTCAGATATGACAGAAAGTCTCTACTCAACCAGCAGTATGAGACATTCAGGCAAGGGAAGACTGATTCGATAGAACTTTGTTATGAAAAGTTCTTTAGAATAGTCAATGACTTAAAGAATTATGCCAGACAATTCTCAAACTATGAGCTTAATGACAAGTTTCTAAGATCCCTAAACAAAGAATGGGTCATAAAGATTTGTCCTGTAAGAAAAATGGGCAATCTGAGGAACATGTTACCCCCAGATTTATATGGGAAGCTGATGTCACATGAGCTTCAGTTAAATTCTAAAAATGATGAAGATGAATCTGCCAGAAGTTCAAATCAAACTAGATCTGTGGCTTTCAAAGCAGACACATCAAAGAAGGCTAGAAGAGAAATTCCATCATCACGGAGAAGGGATGAATATACAGTTAGCACTAAGACTAGTTCTTCATCAGAAGAATTGTTAGATGGTGAATTTACATTGTTCACCAGGTAATTCAAGAAGATGATGAGAAGAAGGAAGCAATGGAACAAGAAGACATTATCTAGACCAATTTCCAGCAAAAACAAAGACAAACACAGAAACAACTCTATGGTCAGGTACAATTCAAACCAGAACAAATAAGATAAGACTAACATTATTTGTTATTGTTGTAACATGCCTGGACATGTCATTGCTGATTGTCCAATAAAGAGAAAGGAGAATAGGAAGTCAAAGGAAAAGTAGTTCTACAAAGATAAGAAGTCAGAAAAGTGTCTGATGGCAAAAAAGCCAAAGAATTTATCTGATAGTGATTCAGATTCAACTGAATCAGATGACGAACATGCTCACATTGGATTGTTCTCCTGTAAAGAGGAATTCATCAGAGAGTCCATATACAAGGGTAATAACTCCACAACTTCATCACTCCATGGTAACTCTGAAGATGATATGGAGGTTAACTTGATGGCACTGTCTGATAATCTAGAAATAGAAATTGTTGAATGTCAGGATACTCAGGTAATATTTGATAATTCTATTTGTTCTACAACTTATGTTCATGAGATTGAGGATGAGTCAGACTCATGTAACTCAAATTTTGATTCACATAAGTCTAACTCTGAGACTGAACTACAACATCTCACTGTTAAGTTTGGAAAACTGCTAGAGGCTCTTACAAAGAGAAAAAAGCTTATCAAAGAACAAACCATTAAGATTGCATCACGAAGAGGTCTTGAGTACCATCATGAGATGGCTACTAAGCAGATTGGTCTTCAAAGTTCAAAGTTAGCTAAGCTAACTAAGATCATTGATGATCAAATCATGTTGCTCAAACAAAGATATGCAACCATTCGAGAGCTATAACTCAAACTCCAGAATGAGAAAAGACTTGTTCAACAGTTCTCTAAACCTAAGACTATGCTCCCCATAATAGATACCTTCTCAGGAACTCTTGGAAGTGGTCTTGGTTATACAAAACCTAGGAGAAGGAGAGACATAAAGCTGACAGGACAAAAGGGTCTAGTGTTGCCACAGCCTGTGTCTCAGACCAAAGGAAAAAAAATCCAGAAGTCTGGACCAGGAACACCTAGCACATCTATGAATAGGAAAGTTATTCCTAATGTGTTTCCTCCAAGGAGGACTGTTGTGATAGTGAGGAAAAACAAACAACTTGCTCACAATCAATATGCAACTGTAAAAGCTGTTGATTCCTGTCCTATGGAATGTCAGCATAAAGTTCATACTATGCCTCCAAAGAGGAGATATAACAGATATGAGTGCTGGTATTGTGGAAAGATTGGACACTTTGCCCTGGACTGATGGTTCAATCACATAGTGTCTCATGGACAGAAAATATACCCAGCTAAGAAATTCTCAGGTGGTCTCAATGGAGCCTCAGCTAACAAGCACCTAGGACCCAAGACAATTTGGGTTCCTAAGGATAAATAAATCTTTATTTTGTAGGTATGTCCAAGCACTAGAGAAAAGCCCATCTAGTACTTGGATAGTGGATGTTTCAGACATATGACTGGAATTAAGGATTATCTGAAGGAGTACACTCCAATGACAAATGGACCCAAAGTGATATTTGGTGGTTCAGATAGAGGAGTCATCAAGGGGTATGGTACATCAAGCACAATAGGAGAAGACTTGAAGTTAAAGGAGCTGTCAATAGAAGACTCAGTTCTAGCAAGCCAAAGTATACACGATGGAGTCAATATTATTGAGGAAGAACTTGCACAGGAACAACCAGAAGAAGAGACTCAACAACAAGATAAAGCTGTTCAAAGAGAAGAGGTCACATTATCAGTTGCTGAAGGGATCATCAAAGGGAACTGATCATTGGAGATGCAGCTCATGGTGTGACCACAAGAAGTAGATAGCACAACATTGTAATGTATTCAAGTTTTTTTGTCTCAAACAGAACCAAATAAGTTTGAAGAAGCCAATAAAGACCCATTTTGGATAGGGGCTATGCAGGAAGAATTGGACCAGTTCAAGAGATATAATGTCTGGAAGCTGGTTCCAAGACCAGATGACTGTAACATCATTGAAACCAAGTAGATCTACAGGAACAAACTGGATGAGAATGGTGTTATAGTCAGAAATAAGGCTAGACTAGTTGCAAATGGCTATAGACAAGAAGAGGGTATAGATTTTGATTAAACCTTTGCACCAGTAGCTAGATTGGAAGCTATTATACTCTTCCTAGCATATGTAGCCTATAAAGGATTCAAGGTTTATCAAATGGATATGAAGTAAGACTTCCTTAATGACAACCTCAAAAAAAGGGTCTATGTTGAGCAACCCTCAGGTTTTATTGACTCTACTCATCCTAATTATGTTTATCTTTTATTAAAAGTTCTCTATGAGTTAAAACAAGCCCCAAGGGCTTGGTATGAGACTCTGTCTAAATTCCTTCTGGAGAACAAATTCTCAAGAGGGAAAATAGACAAAATACTATTTCTAAGGGAAGTCAAAGAAAAGACTATGTTAGTACAAATATATGTAGATGACATTATATTTGATACTACTGATGAGTCATTTTGCACTAAATTTGCCAAACTTATGCAAGGTAAGTTTGAGTTGAGTAGCATGAGTGAACTCAAGTTTTTCTTGGGTCTCTAAGTTAAACAAACTATAGATGGACTTTTCATTAATTTGTCAGTTTAAGTTTACCAAGGAGTTTATCAAGAAGTATGGAATGGAAACAACCACTTCCATGAGAACTCATATGGGATCTAGTATGTCTTTAGACAAGGATGCTGTTGGTAAGCAAGTTGATATCACCTTATATAACGGCATAGTTGGATCACTACTCTATCTAACTGCTAGTAGGCCAGACATAATGTATGATACTTATGTCTGTGCTAGGTATCAAGCTTGCCCTAAGAAGTCTCACTATACATCAGTCAAAAGAATATTGGGATATCTAAAGGGCACACGTGGTCTTGGATTATGGTATCCCAGTAATAGTGATTTTGAACTAATAGGCTTTTCAGATGCAGATTATGTAGGTTGTAAAGAAGACAGGAAAAACACTTTAGGTTCATGTCAGTTTTTTGGAAAAAGGCTAATGTCATGGAGCAACAAAAAACAAACAAGTATAGCAATATCCATGGTTGAATATGAGTACATTTCAGCTGGAAGTTGTTGTGCACAATTTCTTTGGATTCTGCATCAATTACAAGACTACAACATTCAGCTAAGTAAAACTCCACTATATTGTGATTCTACTAGTGCCATTGCAATTGCAAATAATCCTGTGTCACATAGTAGAACTAAATATATTGAGAATAGATATCACTTTATTAGGGAGCATGTAGAAAAGGAAGACATTAATCTAAAATCTGTTCTTATAAATAAACAGATTACTGATATTTTCACTAAGCCCATAGATGAAGAGAAATTTAATTTCTTTAAGTTTGAACTTGGCATGTTAAATCTGGAATAATTAATGCATACATAAAGACTGATGAAAATAAGAATAAAATATTAATCAGTAATTAAGTTTACTCAATTAAATATCAAGTAAAAACATATAGGTATCAAGTTTCTATAGTTCAGGAGACAAAATATTGGCTACGTCAAAAGTTTTGTCAAGACACCCGAAAATGTGTCGAGACTGTATAGTGCAATATGTTGAGACATCAAAGAATGTTTCGAGACAACAAAGTAAGTGTCGAGACATCAAAGGGTATCGAGACCCTAAGTTATATGTCGAGAGACATTATCCTTGTGTCGACACATCTTGACAGACAATTTTTCCTGTGTCGACACTAGGTCTATTCCTAAAAATTTGGAACAGTTTAAATGGAGTGCGCCCTTTCGTCTTCAGGAAAGATTAGACTATAAATAGGGTATGAGAATATAGGTCGACCACGCCTTCTTGAGATCTTGAGAGTTTGATTTCTGAATGTCGAGACCTAGAACTCCATTTTGTCGACACACCTCTTTCGATTCCTTCTCTCCAATGGCTCCCAAGAGTGACGATAACATCTTTGAAGGTTATGAATTTGTCCGAAATGGATTCAACTCGGCGTCTGAAGAAATTAAGAATGTAATAACCCTAATCACTGAAACAGGATTAGAATATCTACTTTCAGAACCTTCAAATGTCTGGAAACGGGAAGTTCTATAATTCTTTTCCAATGCTCATCTCGACTCAAACACAGAAAAGATTAAATCCAAAGTGAATGGAACAAAGGTCAAAACCACAACCAGAAGACTGGCCAAGATATTTCACTTTCCAAGGATTGATCAAGAAGATGACCTAAATTCTTCCAAGACTGCAGAAGCTTTGGAGTGGTGTGGATTGGCCCCAACCACAAAGCTTGGAAGCACCCTGGTCAGGAAGGGAATGAATACTCAAGGCAAATTTCTGTCAGAGATTATAGGAAAAGTGCTACTATGCAAAATAGGAGCACATGATAGAATCTCTGCTCAAATGTTTGAGTTGATGACAAGGATAATATTCAAAGTGAAGACCAACTGGAGCAAAATTGTCTTTGACAAGATAGCTGAAAGCATCAAGAGGCCCAATATGGGCAGGATAATCAGTCTCTACTTGGTACAAGCTATTCTTGAAATTCTGAATCTCAAGATTGGATCAAAGATCAATCATATGAGGAAAATGTACATGAGAATCCTAGTCAGGTGGGATAGAGTACTATCCAAAGGAGGAAAATGGACATGAGAATTCTAGTCAGGTGGGATAGAGTACTATCCAAAGAAACGCCTATAGTAGAGAAGAAGAAGAAAGTAGTGGTTGTGGAAGAAGAATCTTCCAGTGACTCTGAAGAACAAGGGAACTCTAGCACAAAGAAACATGATGATACAGTTATTGAAAGGTCTCCAAGGACAACTCTTAGAACTGGTGATCAGATGCAGGGGGAGACAATTCCAGCTAGGGATCACATTGAGGGGAAGAACCCTAATGATCTTCCAGACTTAGAAAATATTCCTGCACAAGATGTGCAAATGTCTGATAAGGAGAATGAGGATGTAGTTTCCAAGGAGTCTGAGGTAGAATTCTTTCTGAATAAAGATACTGACATCCAGGGGAAGATGACAGCTCTTCTAAAGGATCCTGTTTCTGATGCCATAGCTCGGATGAAGTCATCATGGAAAACAACAATCTTGATGAATTAGGTGTAAGGGTTGAGGGGGAGATAGCAGACCTGGCCCCAAACACTAAAGGAGCTAAAGAGCCTACTTTAGTTGAAGTTATTAGTTCTTCAGATTCTGATGAGGATGAAGCCTCTCAGCTCAAGAAAAAAAATGAGGAACTTAGGAAAAGGAGTAGAAGCTATAAAAAATAGTTCAATCTAGAACAGTACCTGCTCCTTCTAAGGATTTCAGCTCCCTTCTAACTCAAATACAAATCATGTTATACCAACAAAGTAGAGCCCTGGAACAGTATGTAGATGAAAGCACAAAGGAGGTGCAGTTATAGTTGGCACAATACATCAAATCCATTATATTTGAAGTGAATCGGCTGAAAAAGGATATGACTGATTTCTTTCAGAAAGGTGCTCATGGAGTAGTTTACCTTGCTCAATAGCAGAAGGAGTCAAAGGAGACTCAAAAAAGATATAGCTACTAAACAAGATTATGTACTTGAAAACCAGACAAGAATGAATAACAACATGATAGTAATGCATGATATTTCACTGGTAAAGCTAGCTGAGCAAACTACAGCTCTGGAGACAAAGATAGGCTCTACCTCCAAAGATGTTGAATCTCAGCTATCTATTTCATACTTATCTAGAAGGACAAATCATATTTCATAAAAATGACTTAAGGGTCATGTGGAGAGAGAATTCATAAAGGGGGAGAGAATGATAATAAAGTCAAGCTTTGAGCATGTTATTTGGACCACTAATGGCATCAGGGGCACTCTAGGCTTTCCTCCTCTTGATTATGATGATCAAACTGCTGAGTCTGGCTGCCAACCAGCTCAGTTTGAGGCTATTCACACTGCAGTATAGACTATGCACAATCCTACACCACAGGTTCAGAATGTAGTATATGAGGAGGTGGAAATGGCTGCTCCTGCCTTGCTCAAAGAAAAAGAAACTCAATTATCTAAGAAGAGATTCAGGGAGCAGGCTGAAGCAAAGCCAGATTTTGAGTAGTGAAGTCCAACTTCCAGATCTATTATACTCACTGCATGGAAAGCGGTTAACAACAATATGGCTGACAGGGGCAAATGGTACTCAGAACAAGAATGGGTCAAGCATACAAAATAGCAGGAGATCTTTCCCTTCGCATTCCATGTCCGGGGTAGGGTCTTTCTCTTCGCGTTCCTTAGCTTGTAGGTTCTCGTCTTCACAATTATGGTAACGACGAACGGTCCTTCCCATATAAGAGAGAGCTTATCTCCTTATGGTCCCTTGCCAGCAGCTTCTATACTTCGGAGAACTAAATCCCCAATGTTGATGGTTCTGGTTTTCACCTTTCGATCGTAATGTCGTGCTACACGTTGTTAATAGGCGGCGGTGCGAAGAGCTGCCATATCTCAAACTTCATGGATCAGATCCAGATTATCCCGAAGAGCTTCATCATTCTTTTCTAGGTTGAAGTTGGAGAATCGGGGACTCGGGACACCAATGTCAACTGGGATGATTGCTTTTGTCCTGTAGTAGAGGTTGTATGGTGTTTCTCCGGTCGGGGTTCTCTCCGTGGTTCGATATGCCCATAAAACATTGGTAAGTGCGTCAACCCATTGCCCCCAAGCTTCTTACAGTCGAGTTTTTAATCCTTTCAAGATGGTTCAATTGGTCATCTCAATCTGCATGTTGGTTTGGGGTTGTGCCACAGCAGTGTGTCGCGGATTAATCTTCAATTCCTCGCACATTTTCATGAAGGAATTTCCTGTGAACTGAGTCCCGTTGTTCGCGATGATGATTGCAAGGATGCCAAAACGATAAATAATATTCTTCCACATGACTTGTCTAGTGTTCTCTTCAGTGATCTTAGCTAAAGGTTCTGCCTCAACCCACTTGGTGAAATAATCGATGGCAATTATGATGAAATTTCTTTGCCCCGAGGCATGAGGTAGGGGGCCAAGAAGGTTGATTCCCCATTATGCAAACAACCATGCTCCCTGTAGCATAGTGAGGGTAGTCGACGGTTGTCGAGGAATGCTTGCATGAAATTGACAACTTTTGCATCTTTGGACAAACTCGGTTGCATACTTCTTCATTGTGGGGAAATAGAAGCCTTGGCGTAATATTTTTTGTGTTAGGGACTTTCTGCCTAGATGTTCTCCACAGACTCCTTCGTGAACTTCTCGCAAGGTGTATTCTGCATCTGGTTCTGACAAACATTTCAAGTACGGCCCTGAAAAGGACCGTATATATAATTCCCCATTGATTAGGGTGAAGGTGGTTGCCCACATCCTCAGGCGATGCGCCTCTACCTAGTATTCTGGCAGTAGTTGATGTTCCAGGTAAGCTAATAGTGGATCGATCTAAGATCTTTTTGGGTCTTCAACCTCCATGATTTCCCAAGGACCTTGGATGCTGGAAATAACAATCTCTTCTACTTGGCATCTCCTAGATTAATATTGGGTGGGTGACGTAGCTAGCTTTGAAAGGGAGTCCTCCCTGGAGTTCTGCTCTCTCGGGATGTGAAGAATTTGGAGTTGTGGCACCTTGAGCAACAGAGACTTCACTAGTGAAAGATACTGAACTAATTGCTCATTCGCCGCCTCAAAGTCACCTTCTATTTGTGAGATGACGAGCTGGGAGTCTGATTAGATGGTCAAGTTTTTGATATGACAGCCGATGGAGAGCCTAAGTCCTGCAATTAGAGCTTCGTACTCAGCTACATTGTTGGTAGCCGCAAATTTTAATTTAAGCCTGTATTCTAGGGTGACCAACTCTGGGCTTATTAGAAGTAATCCTGCACTTACACCTTCGATCCCTGATGCTCCATCAACATATAGAGTCCATTAAAGATTATTGGTGGCTTGTTATGTAGTTGTTTCCGGTGGAATGGTGAAAGTTAGGGTTAGATCTGATATACTCTAGAGGGGGGGGGGGGGGTGAATAGAGTATGTCTGTGTGTTTTTCTTTTTAAATTTTCTTCTTTAACAATATATTATCTTTACCTTGAGCAACTATATCTAACTATCACAGATTAAAGTAAATCAGAGATCACAGAATATCTAACAAACACAGTCACAGCAAGAACAGAAAAGAAAGAGCAACTAGACAACACAAGAAATTTATAGTGGTTCCCCAAACTGGGTACATCCACTCTTCTACCACCCTTGGTAGGAATCCACTACAGGTTTTGATCAGGTGACTGTCACCAATGAGCTTTTGATCAGATGCTCAAAAACCAACCCAAGTCTTTTGGAAGGAGACTTGCAACCAGAATAATTTTGAAGGGAATAAAAACCTTGTACAGAGGTGGGAATGAGAGAGTGATGTAAGTCTTCTTTTCTCAAGTCAAAATGAGAAGACTGTGTGGATTCTTATTTGTTGTCAAAGCTCCCCCTGAGATCTTGAATGGTTCAGGAGTGGAAGCTTTGTTCAAGGGTGTAGGCCTTCAGCTTTGATGATTGCTCGACAGCAGGCTTCTAGACTGATAAGTATGTTTGTCTCTTGGAAAGCCTTGGAGCAGACTGAGGACGGAAGAAGATCAAGATTTTCTGTCTCTGTATGTTGTTGATTGATGTCGTGTATCTTCTGTCTCTGTTTGTCGATGACCATTTTAATTTTCAAAATACTCTTGTAATCAATGCTGGTGACGTTGAGAATTACACGACATTGATTACTTTCCCCAACTATTTCATTGAAAAAATGGCAGGCAATAATCCTGATGAAGACCATAATTAATGCTCTGTCTAACGGTAATATTCAGAGAATGTTAGAGCATTAATTACACAGGAATTACTGCAATATAATAGGAATAGAAGGAAGGAAATAACTTAGTCTGGAATCGTCGACCAGAAGACAGAATTCGTCGAGCTGAGTCCATAGTTCATCGAGCTAGGTATTGCTGTTTGTCGAGCTAGGTATTACTGTTCGTCGAGCTGAGTTACAAGATCGTCGAACTCTGAATAGCTGACTGCTACTTGACGAAATCTTCTTGTTCTGTGCTCTAAGTTCGTTGACCTGAGAATAGAGATCGTTGAACTCTGTTAAGAGAAGTTTATCTATGAGTTAGTCGAGCTGAGTACGACTATCGTCGACCTGAGATCGACGAACGTAGATCTCTTTCTCTAAATCTTGATTTCTCTAAGTCTTGAGTCTCTGGCAGTGATGGAGGCTGGTCCTTTGTACTGTTGACTCTAAGGACATGACCTAGACTTAAAAAACACATAAAATTTGACCCTTCTATACAACATGGGTCACAACCTAAGAAGACAACCTAGCCCAAATCACCTAGGGGTTCCAACAAATGGTGTTCTTTACGATGAAATCTGCTAGTACCTGTGACTTGATGACTGACCGAGGTAGAAAATGGATATCAAACTCACCTAATTTGACTGCCAATTTTACCAATCTGTCAGATGCTTCTTTTTTCTGGAGGATTGTGTGGAGGGGGAGTTCAGTCAACACTTTGATTGTATGAGCTTGAAAATAAGATCGGAGTTTTCTGGCTGAGAAGACGAGTGCTTAAGCTATTTTGTTTGCCGCAGGATATTGGATTTCTGTGTCTGAGAGAATCTTGCTGAGATAGTAGACCGGACATTGAACTCCTCCTTCATCATTAACCAATACTGAACTCAACACAGCGGGTGTGAATACCAGGTATAAATAGAGTCTCTCCAGGGATCGGCTTTGAGAGGAGTGGCGGGGAGGCCAGAAATTGCTTTAGGGATTCAAAAGCGGCTTGACATTCATCTATCCACTGAAATCCTGTGCTTCGTGCTCCCCTGAGGATCTTAAAAAATGGTAGATATTTGTCTCTGGTTCGTGTCAAAAATCGCGAGAGCGCAGTAATTCTTTCGTTTAAGCGTTGTACTTCCTTCAAGGATCGAGGGGGCGACATATTCTCGATGGCTTTAATCTTTTCCAAATTTGCCTTTATTCCTCGTCATGTAACCATGAATCCTAGAAATTTTCCTGATGTCACACCAAACACGCATTTGCTTGGGTTGAGTCTCATGTCGTGTTGATGAAGAATTCTGAAATATTTTTCTAAGTCCTCCAGATGATCTTTATGTTGGATGGTTTTGACTAGCATATCGTCAATATACACTTCCATAGACTTTTCGATGTGATCTTTGAACACCTTGTTCATTAATCATTGGTAGGTGGCTTCGGCATTCTTAAGGCCAAAGGGCATAACCTTGTAACAATAAATCCTTTTGTCCGTTCGGAATGTTGTAAGCTCTCCATCTGCATGATTCATTCTGATTTGGTTATAACCGGAGTAAGCATCCATGAAGCAAAGAAGCTGGTGTCCAACAGTACAGTCGACAAGTTGGTCGATTCTAGGTAGGGGAAAGTTGTCTTTTGGACAGACTTGGTTGAGGTTTGTGTAATCTACACACATTTTCTACATTCCAGGGGATTTCTTAACCATGACCACGTTTGTCAGCCAAATGGGGTATTCTACTTCTCGTATGAATCACGCTTCAAGGAGCTTTCCTACTTCCTCTTCGATTGCTTGAAGTCGCTCAGGAGAAAAGTTCATTTTCTTTTGGATGATCGGCCTACATGTCGGGTTGATGTTTAAAGAATGTTTGATGATCTGCGGGTCTATGTTGGACATATCTTCGGGACCCCAGGAAAAAATATCCTTATTTGTTTGAAGATCAACCATTAAATCTTCCTTTTCTTGTTGCGGGAGGAGCGATCCAAGTTGGATGGTGCGGTCCGGATTTACCCTAGAAAGGGGAACTTCAATTAATTCTTTAGTAGGCGCTCCTTGCTGTAAGATTGCCTCATCTTGCAGGTCAAATTCATCGATATTCAGTGTTGTGGCCTTTATTGGCTAGGCTTCCATGGAAAAATAAGTCCTAACAGTTTCTTGGTTTCCCCACACAACTCCACCCCTCCAGCATTGGGGAACTTCATGGCGAGGCGCAGAATTGAAGGAACGGCCCTAAAGATAGACTGAATGGGTCTTCCGAAGATTGCATTGTAGGCTGAGCTTGAATCCACCACGACAAACTGGATCTCATGTGTAGATTGCCTTGGAAACTCTCCCATGGTGACCGGTAGAGTTATCATTCCTTATACCTGGACTGGATGGTTATCAAAGCCATACACAAGACCTACTCAGGAGTGAGATGTTGGATAGTAAGCTTCATGCTCTGAAGAGTGGACAAAAATAAGACGTCGGTCGAGCTCCCATTGTCGACGAGTATCCTCTTAACACTGTATCAAGGATCACTGATCCCTACACTGATCACAAGAGGGTCTTGGTGGGGTGTTCGGATCCCCTCAAGATCTTCATTCCCGAAAACTATGGTGGAGTCTTGCTTGCGTCCTTTGTCTTCGTGAATGCCTCCCTAGGCGCTTACTGAAAGTATTTGGATAGAGAGGATCGGTGACTCAGCGATAGTTTCGATGTTTCCAACCATCTGCCTGTCGCCGACTCCTCCTTGCTGGGTGTTCTGCTAATACCTTGCCTGTCTAGGAGGAGCTTGCTAGTCCTGCACATTTCCTTGTAAGAACCTGCCAAGGAGTCCTTAGAGAATTAAGCGTTCAATCTCATCTTTCAATAGCACACACTCCTCAGTGGTGTGCCCGGTTGCCCGATGGAATTCACAATACTTTGATTGATCATTCTTAGATTTAGGAGCAGGCTGCTTAGGACGATGCAGAGCTGGGTAATTTTGGATGGCGTAGAGTACATTTGTACGGATAGTAGTCAACGAAGTGTATTCTTGGGGTGGCTGGTCCCTCTGAAAGTCGTGTCGTCGCTGGCCGTTCTGACACTCATCCTGGAATCTTCCTTCCTGATTCCTTGGGGGTATGCTCCTTGTCCCTCTTGCACTTTTGGTTCCTATCGAATTGTTGGCGATGTGCTTCTATGGCTTCGTCTGCTGCAATCTGCGCCTCCACACGATGTATGAGGTCTGGGTAGCTAGGGACAGTTTCCCTCATCAAAGATGAATAGAAGCCACTGGGGCAGAGTTATCCAAGAAATACTCCCCTTAATAGTTCAAGTTTGGCTCCTGGAATTTGACGAGCTTTTGCAGTGAGTCGACGAAAAAAGTCCTTCAAGGATTCTCCTTCATTTTGACGAATCCCTGACAAATGTGAAGGGTCGCGGATAATTATATGATTGGCAATGAACTGGTCAGCGAATTGTCTCGTCAACTCTGCGAAGTTTGTGATAGTTCCCTCTCTCAGGGAATGAAACCAGGTACGAGCTTAACCTTTAAGGGTAGTTGGGAAGACTTGACAGAGCAGTTGATCTGGTGCGTTATAGGTCCTCATAATTGTGGTGAAATGGTTGATATGTTTCAACAGGTCGTCCGTCCCGTCGAACATTTCGATGCTTGAAAGTTTGAATCCATGCGGGATCAGATGGGCTAGAACCTGAGGTGCGAGTGGAGAGCCTTGGTAAAGTGGTCGACGAGCAAGAATATCCCGCCAGCTAGCTTGTCTGTATTCTTCAGCGATCACTTCTCGTATCTCTTCCTGGGTGAATCTTTCGCGCGGTGGAGTTCAGGCTTCTTCTTCCACATTATGATGTCGATAGCTAGTCCCAATTCCCCTATGAATCAGATGAGTAGAGCTTGTGATGTCGGAGAGTTCTTCGGACACTTCCGCCCTTAGCAAAGCGTCTTGCTCCAATCCATGGTTTGGCGGAGGTGGGGGTATGGCTGGCGCTGGTGGCATAAGGGGAGCAGAAGGTACTCCCAAATTCCTGAGTAGAGCTAGCATCTAAATCTGCTGCTCTTTCATCTGGCGAACTCGACCCTCCAGAGTTGTCATGGGTGCGAAATAGTTTCTACTTTGTGTGGCGCATTCACAAATGAATGGGAGTGGACTGGCTCAGTGCGTCCTCCTGATACGGGTCCTTTGGCTGTTCGGGCGCTTCTCTTCATCATTGAAGTCGATCTTGAATGCTTCAGGGTTGAAGAAACTATCTCTCGGATAGTGTCGGGAATCGTTTCCCACAGACAGCGCTAAACTATTACGGTCTAACTTGATGTTTCGGTCGGACCAGGATAAACTTGACCGTCTTAGCTTTTGGAACGGTCGAGCGTGCACACAGTCAATGAGATGATTCAATCTTATACACAAAGTTTTAACGTGAAAACCCCTCAACCGAGTAAAAAACCACGTGACCGGATCTATGCAAGTCAAAGTTCACTATTTCCCTATTGCTACAGCTTGTCTGTTGAATCGAGGGCGACGGACCGCTCCTCGTTACAATTTGGAGATGAGAGAACACTTAGCACTCGGCGGATGACAAACCGTCTCGCCTGACGTGTAAGATCTGTTTCCCCCTTTCCGGGGCTAACCCGGATCTTATGCCCAAAAACGCCGCCTTACGGTGACACTAACACACGGGTTAGTCGACACCGCAAGACGCCGATTTTGCCGGCTAGTACGATCATAAACCTGTTCGGCCAATATGAGAAGTAGAAGTATAAAAAGAGTAAATATCACAGTCCATAGCCACAGTACTAATCATATATATATCAAATGAAAAGTACAAGAAAATGTAGTCCAAAATGAGTGCAAATATAAAGGAGAGTAATAAGGGCTTATGCCCAGTACATCAAATCAAATCACTCTCTCTCTCAATCTAACAGCAGCGGAATCTATCATCTCATCTCATCACACCTGAACATGTGCTCCAGTAGTGGTAGTAGGTGGTATCGGCATCTGCTCCTCAAGTCCTGGCTCCTCGACGTGCTACTTCATCTCCTCGTGCTCCTAAAATGATATGGTCATCGACCATTAGTCAAAAAGACTAAGTCGTTTCCTCCGCACCTCGCCCCGCAACTCCTAGGCACCGAGCGGGAGGACGAAGCGGAGGACAACAAGGGGTAGCAAAAGTGGAAGCAGGTGACAAGAGTTAACTAGCAGTTGTAATAGGTATTGTTATCCTACTCTAGCAGTTCTAAGTATGTAGTACAGGTAAGTAAAAGCAGTACTAGTAAAAGAAAAGAACTGAAAGTAAGAGCAGGAATAAAGTAAGCTGAAATGTAAAGCTATCTATCATCACAAACGTACCTTAACTTATAAAAATGCCCATACAAATTTATAAGTTAAGGTTTCCAGGAATTGTAACTTATCATATAAAAGAGCCCATACTAATTTATATGATAAGGATCTATTGCGTATGCCCTAATATGAATGGATGTTATGATGCTATTTATGTAGCAGGCAAGTGCAACTCACACACAACGACTTTGTGATCACAGACCTTTAGTTCCCACTTTTCGAGAGCTAGCATCACTCTCAAGTACCGTCGTCGTGGCTCCGGCAGCAGCGGATTGGGCTTCTCCACTTTCTAGGCGGGTATACACACTATCAGGCCAAGACCTCTCATGTATGCCTCTGTACACCGACAAGTGCACTCTAGAGTCTCTGCGTACTATTGCTAGCTACCTGCTAGACTTTTAGGTCGGGTATACGTCTTCAGGGATTGTCTGCCTGACCGCAGTATTAAACAACATACTGGCCCTCCACCCGTACGCCTCACCCGAGTCACCGTACTGTCATCGGTGTGACGATTGGCCCAGTACCGCATGACCCACCACCATTTATGCACATGCAAGTATTTCATCTCGAACCCCCAGCTCGTAGGACCAACCTGTCCTGATTCCACCAACCCTTCCTGGGTGAGCAAGTAAACCAAATACTTCCTTCCAACTCTACACGGGTGAGCAAGTAGTCAACAGACTCCAAGTCCCTCCAACCCGGCATGAGTGAATATATAACTCATCAATTTCCTCCAACTCTGCACGGGTGAGCAAGTAGTCAATAGACTCCAAGTCCCTCCAACCCGGCACGAGTGAGAACAAGTACAGTTTACCTAGTCTATTAGGCTACTCTTGCCTACCGGTTATTATACTTAGTGATTTAGGGTTAATCCTAGGACTGCCTAGGGTATGCCCAATGAAGGGGTCTCGGGGGCACTAGGAACCAAGATGGAATTAAAATCCAAAGTTCCCTTTCGCAAGGATAATTACTTTTAATTGATGTCTACCCATAATCCACACTCAACTCTCATTGTTACTCTTAGTTGACCCTAATGACTTAAGTTGTTATCGGGAGGGCGACGGTCTTCCGCCGACCTCCATTCCAGTGGTTACCCAATGACTTGTACCTTTACTCTCATCACTAAGACGATACTAACCACCAGGGTCATACTTCCAATCATGTTATCTAGTTCAATTGTTGATCTATCCCCCGGTGGGTCTATAGTATAACCTACTTTTACTATGCGCAGCCCTTGACTTAACTCCACCCCGAAATCCAACTTCTAAATTTTTTGCCCATATGTCTCAAATTATTTATCCTAGGGTGGTATGGACCTATATGATGACCATGATGATTTTCATAATTTTTCCCAATTATTTATATCATTAAATTAATTTTCTTCAAATAATTCTTCAAGTCATTTAACACATGAAGTACATCATATCATAATCCTAATGTTGTGAGAAATTATCCTGACCTGTAACATAGTGAAATATCACTGTCTTCCAAGATTTATAATTTTTCTTTAAGTATTTCTATTTATTCCTTAATTAATATAAAATCATCATAATTATCATTTTACAAAGGAAGTATAAGAAATTCAACTACCAAAATTCTAGGAAAATTACAGAGCATATAAGACATTAATATAAGAATAATGGCAGAGTTTCATCAACCTATATAGTGTAATGGCCTATCAAATTCTATTCTTAAATATTTACCAAAATGACATTATGCTAATTTAAGGATTATCAGTGCATCTAAAAATTCTGAAATAAATCTATAAGACTAATAATACAGTTATACAACACTAGAAATATTTCCAAATTTTTTTGACATGTATTCCCATCAATTCATGATTAAATATAATAAGGGTAAAATGGTCATTTCAATATATTTTACTCTAGAAGTTTTCAAACAGAAAGATAAATTTTTCTTAAGTCAAATATAACCTTCTTTTTAACTTGGCAAAGTTTGAGTATTTTTTCTTGAGGAAAACCTATTTTCCCAATTTATTTTCAAAAGGAGCTATATTTTTAAAAATTCCAACTAATGGGATTTTTGATCCCAAAAATCCCATAATTAATCTGAGGGGTCAAATTTATCCTAATGATCCTCTGGAACCACTTCCATGATTTTTAGATGCCTCAATTAGGCTGAATACACAATATTTAAAATATTGCTATTTGCACCCCAAGGCTATAACTAGCCAACACATGCAAGAGTATTAACCAACATGCAGTGATCCAAATGTAGTGAAATTTTTATCACATGTTTATAATATTCCCAAGGACCTGCCACCAAAATTTGGGGTCATTTGGTGGCTTAACACTCCAATTATACCATTTATTTAATTATTGATATTATGACCAAAACTATAGGAATTTTGTTCCCAAAAATTCTCAATTTTTGGAAGGGGCTAGATATGCCCAAATAAGCCACATGCCCAAAATTGCAGGCCATGTGGACATCTGGTTTGGCATAAGCTTCATTTTTGATTTCTGCCCTAGCCTAGGACCAGTCCTAGAAAAAATGCCCTACAAGCCAGACCACTGGACCAAAACCTAAGTTTAGGGTGGAATTTTAAAGGTAACACATCAGGCTACATTTTTCATTCAGAAGTTAATTTAATTTGATGCCTCTAAGTACCTTAAAATATACATGCAAGGTGACTGAAAATGTGTGACAGTTATTTACTTTTCATAATATTTATATAATCATTTATATATATATATAAGCACGAATCTTAAAGCAGTCGTGGACGGCATCTGTTCATCTTCCCCAATGGATCGACGGCCGAGATTGAGTTTTCCTGGGCGATGTTTGCTGGCAGTTTCCGGCCAGCTGAGGCGGCGCCACTTCCGGCCAACGGTGCCACCACCTTCACGATGGTGGTGGCCATCTTTTCCCGGTGATGTGGCGGCGGAATACGGCGGCGACGGTGATCCCGAGCGGGATGAAATTCACATAAATTTCTTTTATTTCTCACATGGCATCGGGCTCAATTGAGCCCGATATCTCTCCTAGTTGATCTAGGAAGCAAGTACAGGTAGAGGTGAGGCGAAACGGACCTGGATTGGGGCTTGGCGGCGAGTTCGGCGGTGGTTTGGCATGGTGGTGGTGCTCCGGCGATCTCCTGCCCGATTATTGATTCTCCACTGTTTGCTTTGATCCAAGACTCGATTTCCACTCCTCTCGACCTTCTGAAGCTGATGGAATGGTTTGTTTGGACTGAGGTGGAGTATATGGGGAGATATGGCCGAGGTGAGCTCGGGGTGAAGCTTTGGGTTCTTCACCCATGGTGCCAAGTGGCCAGCCCAGCTCCAAATCCCTCTGAAATGCTTCATGTGGCCGGCCAGCAAGCTTTGGATAGAGAGAGACCAGGCCAAGTGGCCTCCTTCCCATAAACCCACTTTCTCTCTCCTTCTTTTGGTGAATTCTCCAAAATGCCCCCTTGCATGCTCTCTCTCTCTCCACAACCAGAGGGGTGGGGCTGGTCTTTGACTCTTTGGGCTGCTAATGGGCCATATTTGGTGGGCTTGGCCCAAGGGAAATAGCCTAGCCATTATTTTTCCTCTTAAGGTCCATTTGTTGACTTTTTGGGTTGACTTGGTCAACATGGTGAGTGGGCTGACCCCACTTGTTTGTCATGAGCCTAGTGGCACCACCCAACTTAGGTTGGGTCAAGGGGGGCCCTACTTAGGCTAATTGGGCCTATGAGTGTGGGTTTGACCACTTTAGGTCCAAGGTTGACTTGGGTCAACTAGGGTCAAAGTGTTGACCTAGTGACATGCCCTAGGGTCCACTTAGATTGTTTTTAGGGTTAGGGCAATGTCGTGGGGTCATGGTGTGGCTAGGGTCCTTATTTAGGCTAGTTTGACCTAGTTTGACTTGGTCTTATAGTGGGCCCCATATGGCTACAACCCACTACCTAGGGTCAAACCTAGCTAATTTCCTTAAAACCCACCCCATGCCTAACTCAATCTAAGATAAGGGGTCTAGAAGTAACATGGGATGTTACAAACCCTATAAACACAAAAAATAATTTCGTCCCCGAAATTTAAGTTCGGGTCTACGGGGTTCTACTTACAAGAATTTTAAGAAACTTTAAAACATAAATTAAAAGTACCTGATACAAATAGCTCCGGGTGTTGCTCCAGCATCAGATCCCTCGGCTCCCAGGTGTACTCCTCCCGTCCATGGTTGGACCACAACACCTTCACGAGAGGGACCTTCTTCTTCCGCAACACTCGGACGGTCGTATCGTCAATCCGGATCGGCTCCAATCTAACTGATCTGTCAGGCTCTACCTGTCTGGCTGTAGTAGTAATGTGCTGCTCCGGCCGAAGAATATCTCTTCGCAAGGAAGAGACATGGAAGACATCATGTAAGGTACTCAACTCCGGTGGCAGCTGTAGTCGGTAAGCCAAGGGGCCGATCCGCTCCGGGATCAAGTAAGGCCCCATATATCGCGGACTGAGCTTCTTGTGCCTCCGCACCCGAGAGACACCATGTACTGGACGTATCTTCAGGAAAACCCTGTACCCAACCTAGAACTCCACCTTCCGGTGTCGAACATCATAGTACCTTGCCTGCCTTCTCTGTGCCTCCAATAGCCGATCCCTGATCAAACGAATCTGGGCCTCCGTATCTTCCACGAAATCTGATCCGAGAGCTCGAGTATCCACATCCTGAACCCAAGATAGCGGTGTCCGACACTTCCTCCCATAGAGTGCCTCATAAGGAGCCATCCGGATGCTGGCCTGGTGACTGTTGTTGTACGAGAACTCAATCAGTAGCAGTAGCCTTTCCCAAGGCTTCCTCGTATCCAATATACATAGCCTGAGCAGGTCCTCCATAGTCCTATTTGTCCGCTCCGTCTGGCCGTCGGTCTGTGGATGGAAGGCAGTGCTAAAGTTGAGTTTGGAACCCAAGTAAGCATGCACTGCCCTCCATTCCCTAGAGGTGAAGCGACCGTCTCGGTCCGAAACAATAGACCTGGGTACGCCATGGTATCTGATGAACTGCTCCACAAACACTCTCATCAACACAACAACTGGGGCATCCTTTCTGACCGGAATGAACCGCGCTACCTTTGTCAGTCTGTCTACAATAACCCAGATGGAATCGTGCCCAGAGTGGGAGCGAGGCAATCCGTGAACAAAATCCTTGCTACTGTCCTCGAACTTCCACTCTGGGACTGGTAGCGGCTGTAATAAACCACCCGGGCTCTTGCACTCGGCCTTCACTCGCTGGCAGGTCTCGCAGTGTGTCACAAAATAGATGATCTCCCTCTTCATCCCTGGTGTTGGAACACCCTAGTTTGGATTTGGGCTAGGATCACTATGTCTTTAGGACTATTAGATTAACCCATCTATGTATAGCTAAGGGTCATAGGATGTGCTAAGTCAGAGGCTCTCAGAGATTGAAGAAATCGGCCAAGAGAAAACAGTCAAGAGAAGAAATCAGAATTCAACCTTGGCGTCGAGCTCAGATCGACGAGATGAGTTCAGGCGTCGAGCTGAGATCGACGATCTCTGAGCTCAGGTCCACGAGGCGTCGAACTCCGTTCGACGATCTCCGAGCTCAGATCGACATTTTCTGTCCCAGACCAGCTCCAATATCTCTGAGCTCAGATCGACGATAGTTGAGCTCAGATCGACGATCATCTTGTTGAGATCGACGATTTCTGCCATCACTCTGAACGCAAGTTCCGGGGCAGATTTTCAGGATAACCTTGGTCCAATCAAAGTAAGCTGTTCATATTCCAACACAGCTTTATTACAAGACAGTTACTAGAATGCATTTATAAAGGTTATAGCCATTGGAGTAACTAAGAGGCAACAGTAATAAATGCAAGAATTCAAATGACCATTGGCCTCCTATCAGAATATATACACAGAGATACAGAGGAACAAAACATAGAATGAGAGGAGAAAGAGATACAGGAACCAGAGTTCCAGGAAGAACTCAACATCACCTGTACAGCCAGTGCTCCTCTCAGATCTGCTGTTCTAGGAAGCCTGAAGAGATAACTACTCTACATCAGTCTGAAGGCTTACTAGAAGATCAACATCATCAAGGCTTCATCATTCATACTCCAAGACAACTCACATTTCAGTCTTTGCTGAAATCATCATTTACTGGAGCAGTCATTCATTGAAGACTTATCACCCTTTGCAAAGCTTCCACTCCTGAACAAACTGCTAATCTCAGGGGGAGCTTTGACAACATCATCAAAATCCACTTGTGCTTCTCTTTAATTGTTGAACAAAGAAAACAACATCAACTCTCCCTTCCCCACTATAAAAGGGTTCTTGAACTCCCTTCAAAAGTTCTGCTTGGTTTCTGAGACCTTGTCAAAACTCAGTGGTGGTAAGACACCTGATCAAAAAATCTAGGTTTGGTTTTTGAGCACCTTATCAAAAGCTCATTGGTGCCCAGGACACCTGATCAACTCATCCTGCAGTGGATTCCTACCAAGGGTGGTAGAAGAGTGGACTACCCAAGTTTAGGGGAACCACTATAAAATTCTTGTGTTGTCTGGTTTGCCTTTATTTCTTTTCTCTATTATTCTTGTTGTGTGTTTGCTCTAATCTCTAGGATAGATCGCACTTTCAATTGGTATCAGAGGCAGGTTGGTAATACAACAACTAAACCATCACTAGGTTGGTTGTTTTTACAGGCTAACACCTGAACCAAAAGATCATTTTTTTGATCCATCCTAGTTAGATTAATTTCTTTTTGCTTTTCACATAGCAAGAATATGGAATATCCTAGCACCAGACCTCCTAAATGCAACATAAACAAATTTGCACTTTGTAAGACAAGAATTAAGTCATTTATGGACAATATTGATGAAGAAATATTTCATGCCATTATGACAGGTCTCCCAATCTCAGCAACAACAACTAAAAGGGCTAGGCTAGTTGATGTCAGAGCCATGAATATCCTAGCACATTCATTATCTGATGACTTGTTCCAGGAAGTTGTTGAATGCTCAACAGCTAAGGAGATATGGGATTCTCTTCATCAAACTGCTTCTGAACCAGTGGATGGAACAACAAAAAGAAGCCACAACATCTTATTTGAAGGAGGAGAATCAATATCCCTAGATGTTATTTGGGATGTATCAGATGATGAATCATCATTTGAAGATGAAGAGGAGGAAGCAAGGGCCAAAAAATTCTGCTTAATGGCCATCAATACTTCCTGCAGCAGTTTAGAAACTGAACAAACAGAAGGAAAATCAAAACCTGAAGAGGATCAGGTATTATCTAACTTTGTTTCCAATTCAGTTAACTTAGAACTTCAATTTTGCTGTCAAGATTCAATAAAACCTGAGGAGAAAACAAAACTTCTCAGAGGAATTTTTCAGAATATATTCAAAGAAAGAAGAAACATCTTAATCGACGAAATGAGTTCAGATCGTCGAACTCAGATCGACGATCCTATATAAAATCGTCGAACTCAGATCGACGATCCTATATAAAATCGTCGAACTCAGTCTGCTTTTTCATAAATTTGATTTATAATTATAAGGATAAACTATTTAAAATATTTTCAAATCCTTTTCTTATTTGGAACAAATTTATTAGGAAACATCTTTTCTTAGGGCTGCTTCTATCTTTTTGATATCTTGTTCAAAATTATATTAAGAATTCTGTATGAGAATTCTCTGTCAGATAACTTTATATTTCTCATAGATCTTTTTCTAAATTCATCCAGATTGAGTCCTCTACTCTAGTTGCATTGGTCAACAGTGATCATGGCACTGAGTTTGAATCTCTTCTGATGAAAAGAAATTCTATAGGAAGGAAGACATCAGACTTTGTTTTTCAGATTCAGAACCCTAAAAAAATATGCCGGACAAATATCATTTTTCTGCTAACATGTCCTTTTCAAGGAGAGAGCAATCTCTACTATAGGTTTCTCCAGGTACCATCTACAAGAGTTAGCTGGATGACTCAATCAAAATCCAATTTTCAAAGTCATCCCAGCCTCCTCCAATCACAGTTACTGCATCAATATAGGGGGAGACTGTAATGCCAGCAGCAGTCAGTTCTTAACAGCAACAGAAGACTGCAATGCAAAGCTTTTCTTTTTATATCTTATGCTTTGTAATATTTATTGTAATATTTTCATTTTCATGTAAATAGTAATCCTAACCCAAATAGGGGAGATTGTTGGAACACCCTAGTTTGGATTTGGGTCAGGATCACTATGTATTTAGGACTATTAGATTGACCCATCTATGTATAGCTAAGGGTCATAGGATGTGTTAAGTTAGAGGCTCTCAAAGATTGAAGAAATCGGCCAAGAGAAAATAGTCAAGAGAATAAATCAGAATTCAACCTTGGCGTCGAGCTCAGATCGACGAGATGAGTTCAGGCGTCGAGCTGAGATTGACGAACTCTGAGCTCAGGTCCACGAGGCGTCGAACTCTGTTCGACGATCTCCAAGCTCAGATCGACGTTTTCTGTCCCAGACCAGCTCCAATATCTCTGAGCTCAGATCGACGATAGTTGAGCTCAGATCGACGATCATCTTGTTGAGATCAATGATTTCTGCCATCACTCTGAACGCAAGTTCCCAGGCAGATTTTCAGGATAACCTTGGTCCAATCAAAGTAAGCTGTTCATATTCCAACACAGCTTTATTACAGGACAGTTACAAGAATGCATTTATAAAGGTTATAGCCGTTGGAGTAACTAAGAGGCAGCAGTAATAAATGCAAGAATTCAAATGACCATTGACCTCCTATCAGAATATATACACAGAGATATAGAGGAACAAAACATAGAATGAGAGGAGAAAGAGATACAGGAATCAGAGTTCCAGGAAGAACTCAACATCACCTGTACAGCCAGTGCTCCTCTCAGATCTACTATTCCAGGAAGCCTGAAGAGACAACTACTCTACATCAGTCTGAAGGCTTACTAGAAGATCAACATCATCAAGGCTTCATCATTCACACTCCAAGACAAATCACATTTCAGCCTTTGCAGAAATCATCATTTACTGGAGCAGTCATTCATTGAAGACCTATCACCCTTTGCAAAGCTTCCACTCCTGAACAAACTGCTAATCTCAGGGGGAGCTTTGACAACATCATCAAAATCCACTTGTGCTTCTCTTTAATTGTTGAACAGAGAAGACAACATCAACTCTCCCTTCCCCACTGTAAAAGGGTTCTTGAACTCCCTTTAAAAGTTCTGCTTGGTTTCTGAGACCTTGTCAAAACTCAGTGGTGGCAATACACCTGATCAAAAAATCTAGTTTGGTTTTTGAGCACCTTATCAAAAGCTCGTTGGTGCCCAGGACACCTGATCAACTCATCCTACAGTGGATTCCTACCAAGGGTGGTAGAAGAGTGGACTACCCAAGTTTAGGGGAACCACTATAAAATTCTTGTGTTATCTGGTTTGCCTTTATTTCTTTTCTCTATTATTCTTGTTGTGTGTTTGCTCTAATCTCTAGGATAGATCTCACTTTCACCTAGCCAGTACATTGTCCGTCGTAAGTCAGCCCATATCTTGGTGATGCCGGGATGCACTGAGTATCTGGAGCAGTGTGCCTCTCTGAGGATGTCATCCCGGATACCATCTCCTGTTGGAATGTATACTCGACCACGAAATCGAAGAAGATTGTCCTGCAGCGTGTAGTCCTCATACTTGCCCCCTTCCAGGGCACCGAAAATAGGCTCTAACTCAGCATCCAATCTCTGATGTGTAAGTATGCGCTTTCGGATATCCTCATCGCCGACCAAATAGCTCAAGTACTCTCTGTATACCACTGGCTCATCCTCCGAAACCATGGTAATGTGCATATCCTCCATCATGCGTAGAAGCTCTATAGACATCACCCGAGGCTCCGGTCCAGAAGTTCCGGCTCTCCTACTCAAGGCATCCGCAACAGTGTTCGCCTTCCCCGGGTGATAATGCATCTCATAGTCATAATCGCAGAGGAACTCAAGCCATCTCCTCTGGCGCAGGTTTAGATCCTTCTGCGTGTCAATGTACTTGAGATTCTTGTGATCTGAGTAGATATCACAATGGATCCCATATAAGTAGTGTCTCCATGTCTTGAGGGCGAATACCACAGCCCCGAACTCGAGATCATGTACTGGATAGTTATGTTCATGCTTCTTCAACTGTCGCGAAGCATAAGCGATAACGTGTCCATACTGCATTAGGACAGCCCCCATCCCCTGATAGGAGGCATCTATATAAATCTGGAATCCTTCACTCCCAGATGGAAGTGCAAGGATGGGGGATGAAGTGAGTCGGTCCTTCAGCTCCTGAAAAGCCGCTTCGCACTGCTCTGTCCAATCAAACACCGCATCCTTATTCCTCAAGGACGTGAGGGGGAGGGCTATCCTTGAGAACCCCTCCACGAACTTGCGATAGTAACCTGCTAAACCCAAGAAACTGCGGATGTCTGATGCTGTCTTTGGCCGTGGCCAATCCCGCACTGCCTCTACTTTGGCTGGATCTACTGCCAATCCAGACCCACTGATAGTATGCCCTAGAAAAGCCACCTCCTGTAGCCAGAACTGGCACTTAGAGAACTTTGCGTACATCCGAAATTCCCTCAGCCTCTGTAAGACCTGTGCCAGGTGCTCTGCATGCTCCTCCTGAGTCTGAGAGTAAATCAGGATGTCGTCGATGAATACTATGACAAAGCGATCCAAGTAAGGTTCGAATACACGGTTCATGAGCGTCGTGAATGCTGAGGGGGCATTCGTGAGCCCAAATGGCATGATCGTGAATTCGTATAATCCATAACGTGAGCTGAATGTTGTCTTCGGTATATCTTCCTCCCGAATGCGCAACTGATAATAGTCGGATCGTAAATCTAGCTTAGAGAACCAGAAGGCTCCCTGAAGCTGATCAAACAACTCATTTATCCGGGGCAACGGGTAGGTGTTCCGAACCGTCAACCTGTTCAATTACCTGTAATCTATACACAATCGGAGGGATACATCCTTCTTCTTCACAAATAAAATCGGTGCTCCCCACGACGACGAACTCGGCCGCACAAATCCCGACTCCACAAGTTCCTGTAGCTGAGTCCTGAATTCTGCCAACTCTCTAGGAGCCATCCTGTAAGGTGCCCGGGACACTGGTCTCGCCCCCGGCACCAACTGAATCCTGAAATCCAAGTCCCGAGCTGGTGGTAGTCCGGGCAATTTCTCCGGAAACACATCGGAGAAATCCCGAGCCACCGGGATGTCAGCTATGGAACTCTCTACTACTGCCATTTTGAAGCAAATGAGGTACACCTCCTCCCCCTGCTCATAGGCCTTGACAGCCTGTACTGAAGATAAAGAAAGGTGGGGGATGGGACAGATACCTTCAATGGTGACGTAGGAATCTCCATGTCTGAGTATGATCCTCTTCGAGGGGCAGTCTATTTGAGCATGGTTCCAATGGAGCCATGTCATGCCCAAGATCAAATCGAAGTCTGGTAACTTCAAGACCGCTTCCGGAGCTTTGAACGCCTTTCCTCCGATCTCGGCCTCCATGTTGCAGCTAACCGTAGTCCGTAGCTCCGAGCCATCAGGAAGACGTACCCTCCTCTCTATGCCAGGGAACCTTTCCACGCCCTCTAGTCCTTCAATAAAGGTGTCCGACACAAAAGAGTGCGAAGCACCCGTGTCGAAGAGGGTATGAGCGGGCTTGCCGCTGATCATAACTATGCCGGGGTTTTGTTTGAGTTCAAAGATAAAGATTTTTTCTAAGGTTCTCAAGGTACTTATTAAAGTTGAAATTTCTAAATCTTGCAATAATTAAAGTACCTGTAATCACTTCCTCAGGGTTCCTCTGCTCCGTGAGGTCCAGCGCATAAACCTGCTCCCGGTCTCGGCCTCGGCCGTAGTGTCCTCGGCCTCGACCTCGTCCTCGGCCCTGGTGAGCTGGAGGGGCCACTGGAGGTGGAGGATGAGGAGGAGGGAGTGGGTGGATCTGATGTTGGCACTACGACCTGATGTGTCCAAGCTAGCCGCATCCAAAGTACGTGAGCTGTCTCTGGCCACGATCCTCCTGTCTCATCGGCCCGTGAGTCTGTAGAGGTGGGGGAGCCAGCACTGTAGGAGGCCTCTGCTCCTGCCTGTAGTTGGGACGACGACGCCCCCCACCCCTCCTGTAGCCGATAACCTTGCCCCTCTGGGATGGCCTACTACCATCTCCGGATGACGACCCCTCTAGCGGTCTCTTCCCTCTGCCTTGTACCATCAGCTGGTCAGCCTCCAGCTTCTTCGCCATCTCAATGATCTGTGCAGTGGTGCCATGCGATATGAACAACAAGGGCTGCCTCAAGGTGTCCCAGAGCCTATGGTAGAACCTCTTAGCATACTTCCGGTCGTCCCAGTCATGGAATCCCGCGAACCTAGCCAAGTGGGAGAACTCTCTCTGGTACTCGATCACGGATCGGATTCCCTGTTGGAGGTTTAGAAATCTAGCTTCCAAGGCATCTCGGTCTGTGGAGGATACGTAGTGCTCCAAGAACTCATCACTGAATTCCTCCTAAGTAATATCCATCAGCTCCCTATCAGCGTATGTAGAGTCTCGAACCGACTTCCACCACCTCTTCGCATGAGCCTCCAGTACTGAGGTGGCAAGAGGGACAGCCTGTCTGACGGGGCAGCTGATGCCAGCTAATAGCTCCTGAATGGTCTCCAACCACTCCTCCGCCTTCACAGCATCCTCATTCCCACGGTACACCGGTGGAGACAGACTCTTAAAAGCATTCAACCAGTTCGACCCGGGGTTTGGCAGCTGTGCAGGGGCTTGCTGGGCTCTGAAGGCATCCATGATAGCCATCAGAGTTTGCCCCATCTCTGTTTCCATGAACGGAATGGCAGCCGGAGGGGGAGGAACCGCATCCTGTGGATGCTGCATAAAGGTAAGGTAAACGTCAAAATTGGACTAACTCATTGTTTAATGGACTGTTTTACGTGACTTTAGCACATGAGCACACCATTGCTTCCGCTGCATAGTTTGTCCACAAACTAATGCTCGAGCGGGGTGTTCCAATGTTGTGGACTTCTTTCTCATATGATCGTTTATTCAAGTGATACCAATTTATAAGATCCGTTTCCCCCTTTCCGGGGCTAACCCGGATCTTATGCCCAAAACCGCCGCCTTACGGTGACACTAACACACGGGTTAGTCGACACCGTAAGACGCCGATTTTGCCGGCTAGTACGATCATAAACCTGTTCGACCAATATGAGAAGTAGAAGTATAAAAAGAGTAAATATCACAGTCCATAGCCACAGTACTAATCATATATATATCAAATGAAAAGAACAAGAAAATGTAGTCCAAAATGAGTGCAAATATAAAGGAGAGTAATAAGGGCTTATGCCCAGTACATCAAATCAAATCACTCTCTCTCTCTCAATCTAACAGCAGCGGAATCTATCATCTCATCTCATCACACCTGAACATGTGCTCCAGTAGTGGTAGTAGGTGGTATCGGCATCTGCTCCTCAAGTCCTGGCTCCTCGACGTGCTGCTCCATCTCCTCGTGCTCCTAAAATGATATGGTCACCGACCATTAGTCAAAAAGACTAAGTCATTTCCTCCGCACCTCGCCCCGCAACTCCTAGGCACCGAGCGGGAGGACGAAGCGGAGGACAACAAGGGGTAGCAAAAGTGGAAGCAGGTGATAAGAGTTAACTAGCAGTTGTAATAGGTATTGTTATCCTACTCTAGCAGTTCTAAGTATGTAGTACAGGTAAGTAAAAGCAGTACTAGTAAAAGAAAAGAACTGAAAGTAAGAGCAGGAATAAAGTAAGCTGAAATGTAAAGCTATCTATCATCACAAACGTACCTTAACTTATAAAAATGCTCATACAAATTTATAAGTTAAGGTTTCCAGGAATTGTAACTTATCATATAAAAGAGCCCATACTAATTTATATGATAAGGATCTATTGCGTATGCCCTAATATGAATGGATGTTATGATGCAATTTATGTAGTAGACAAGTGCAACTCACACACAACGACTCTGTGATCACAGACCTTTAGTTCCCACTTTTTGAGAGCTAGCATCACTCTCAGGTACCGCCGTCGTGGCTCCCGCAGCAGCGGATCGGGCTTCTCCGCTTTCTAGGCGGGTATACACACTACCAGGCCAAGACCTCTCCTGTACGCCTCTGTACACCGACAAGTGCACTCTAGAGTCTCTGCATACTATTGCTAGCTACCTGCTAGACTTTTAGGTCGGGTATACGTCTTCAGGGATTGTCTGCCTGACCGCAGTATTAAACAACATACTGGCCCTTCCACCCGTACACCTCACCTGAGTCACCGTACTGCCATCGATGTGACGATTGGCCCAGTACCACATGACCCACCACCATTTATGCACATGCAAGTATTTCATCTCGAGCCCCCATCTCGTAGGACCAACCTGTCCTGATTCCACCAACCCTTCCTGGGTGAGCAAGTAAACCAAACACTTCCTTCCAACTCTACACGGGTAAGCAAGTAGTCAACAGACTCCAAGTCCCTCCAACCCGGCATGAGTGAATATATAACTCATCAATTTACTCCAACTCTGCACGGGTGAGCAAGTAGTCAATAGACTCCAAGTCCCTCCAACCCGGCACGAGTGAGAACAAGTACAGTTTACCTAGCCTATTAGGCTACTCTTGCCTATCGGTTATTATATTTAGTGATTTAGGGTTAATCCCAGGACTGTCCAGGGTATGCCCAATAAAAGGGTCTCGGGGGCACTAGGAACCAAGATGGAATTAAAATCCAAAGTTCCCTTTCGCAAGGATAATTACTTTTAATTGATGTCTACCCATAATCCACACTCAATTCTCATTGTTACTCTTAGTTGACCCTAATGACTTAAGTTGTTATCGGGAGGGCGACGGTCTTCCGCCGACCTCCATTCCAGTGGTTACTCAATGACTTGTACCTTTACTCTCATCACTAAGACGATACTAACCACCAGGATCATACTTCCAATCATGTTCTCTAGTTCAATTGTTGATCTATCCCCTGGTGGGTCTATAGTATAACCTACTTTTACTATGCGCAGCCCTTGACCTAACTCCACCCCGGAATCCAACTTCTAAATCCTTGGACCATATGTCTCAAATTATTTATCCTAGGGTGGTATGGACCTATATGATGACCATGATGATTTTCATAATTTTTCCCAATTATTTATATCATTAAATTAATTTTCTTCAAATAATTCTTCAAGTCATTTAACACATGAAGTATATCGTATCATAATTCTAATGTTGTGAGAAATTATCCTGACCTGTAACATAGTGAAATATCACTGTCTTCCAAGATTTATAATTTTCCTTTAAGTATTTCTATTTATTCCTTAATTAATATAAAATCATCATAATTATCATTTTACAAAGGAAGTATAAGAAATTCAACTACCAAAATTCTAGGAAAATTATAGAGCATATAAGACATTAATTTAATAATAATGGCAGAGTTTCATCAACCTATATAGTGTAATGGCCTATCAAATTCTATTCTTAAATATTTACCAAAATACCATTATGCTAATTTAAGGATTATCAGTGCATCAAAAAATTCTGAAATAAATCTACAAGACTAATAATACAGTTATACAACACTAGAAATATTTCCAAATTTTTCTGACATGTATTCCAATCAATTCATGATTAAATATAATAAGGGTAAAATGGTCATTTCAATATATTTTACTCTAGAAGTTCTCAAACAGAAAGATCAATTTTTCCTAAGTCAAATATAACCTTCTTTTTAACTTGGCAAAGTTTGAGTATTTTTTCTTGAGGAAAACCTATTTTCCCAATTTATTTTCAAAAGGAGCTATATTTTTAAAAATTCCAACTAATGGGATTTTTGACCCCAAAAATCCCATAATTAATCTGAGGGGTCAAATTTATCCTAATGATCCTCTGGAACCACTTCCATGATTTTTAGATGCCTCAATTAGGCTGAATACACAATATTTAAAATATTGCTATTTGCACCTCAAGGCTATAACTAGCCAACACATGCAAGAGAATTAACCAACATGCAATGATCCAAATGTAGTGAAATTTTCATCACATGTTTATAATGTTCCCAAGGACCTGTCACCAAAATTTGGGGCCATTTGGAGGCTTAACACTCTAATTATACCATTTATTTAACTATTGATATTATGACCAAAACTATAAGAATTTTTGTTCCCAAAAATTCTCAATTTTTGGAAGGGGCTAGATATGCCCAAATAAGCCACATGCCCAAAATTGCAGACCATGTGGACATCTGGTTTGGCATAAGCTTCATTTTTGATTTCTGCCCTAGCCTAGGACCAGTCCTAGAAAAAATGCCCTACAGGCCAGACCACTGTACCAAAACCTAAGTTTAGGGTGGAATTTTAAAGGTAACACATCAGGCTACATTTTTCATTCAGAAGTTAATTTAATTTGATGCCCCTAAGTACCTTAAAATATACATGCAAGGTGACTGAAAATGTGTGACAGTTATTTACTTTTCATAACATTTATATAATCATTTATATATATATAAGCACGAATCTTAAAGCAGCCGTGGACGGCATCTGTTCATCGTCCCCAATGGATCGACGGCAGAGATTGAGTTTTCTTGGGCGATGTTTGCTGGCAGTTTCCGGCCAGCTGAGGCGGCGCCACTTCCGGCCAACGGTGCCACCACCTTCACGGTGGTGGTGACCATCTTTTCCCGGTGATGTGGCGGCGGAATACGGCGGCGACGGCGATCCCGAGCGGGATGAAATTCACATAAATTTCTTTTATTTCTCATATGGCATCGGGCTCAATTGAGCCCGATATCTCTCCTAGTTGATCTAGGAAGCAAGTACAGGTAGAGGTGAGGCGAAACGGACCTGGATTGGGGCTTGGCGACGAGTTCGGCGGCAGTTTGGCATGGTGGTGGTGCTCCGGCGATCTCCTGCCCGATTTCTTGATTCTCCACTATTTGCTTTGATCCAAGACTCGATTTCCACTCCTCTCGACCTTCTGAAGCTGATGGAATGTTTTGTTTGGACTGAGGTGGAGTATATGGGGAGATATGGCCGAGGTGAGCTCGGGGTGAAGCTTTGGATGCTTCACCCATGGTGCCAAGTGGCCAGCCCAGCTCCAAATCCCTCTGAAATGCTTCATGTGGCCGGCCAGCAAGCTTTGGATAGAGAGAGACCAGGCCAAGTGGCCTCCTTCCCATAAACCCACTTCCTCTCTCTTTCTTTTGGTGAATTCTCCAAAATGCCCCCTTGCATGCACTCTCTCTCCACAACCAGAGGGGTGGGGCTGGTCTTTGACTCTTTGGGCTGCTAATGGGCCATATTTGGTGGGCTTGGCCCAAGGGAAATGACCTAGCCATTATTTTTCCTCTTAAGGTCCATTTGTTGACTTTTTGGGTTGACTTGGTCAACATGGTGAGTGGGCTGACCCCACTTGTTTGTCATGAGCCTAGTGGCACCACCCAACTTGGGTTGGGTCAAGGGGGGGCCCTACTTAGGCTAATTGGGCCTATGAGTGTGGGTTTGACCACATTAGGTCCAAGGTTGACTTGGGTCAACTAGGGTCAAAGTGTTGACCTAGTGACATGCCCTAGGGTCCACTTAGATTGTTTTTAGGGTTAGGGCAATGTGGTGGGGTCATGGTGTGGCTAGGGTCCTTATTTAGGCTAGTTTGACCTAGTTTGACTTGGTCCTATAGTGGGCCCCACATGGCTACAACCCACTACCTAGGGTCAAACCTAGCTAATTTCTTTAAAACCCACCACATGCCTAACTCAATCTAAGATAAGGGGTCTAAAAGTAACATGGAATGTTACACGCATTTGTTACAAATTGCGCTTTGCAGCGATATACTTTGCTGGGAGTCACGCTGGCACTGAACGTGGGAGCGAAACATTTGAGTTTGCGGTCGCTGAGGCCTCCCAGAAGCGGAGAGATCAAGCTTTTTAGGTGGCTCGAACGCGGCTTGGAGATGACTTGAATGCGGCTCGTAGGAGAAATCTGGCAGAGCTTCGACTTGAGGAAGAATAAAGCTCAGAGAAAAAAAAGGTGAGAAATGAGGAGGTCTGAGACTCCTTTTATAGCCTCCGGGAGGTGGTTATGGTGGTTACGCGGCTATCCGCACACCATAACCACCATTATAAATATTTTTGCTATAGTTTAGGGGCACATATTAAGATAATTAATTTCGCTATTTGTACACGAATTAAATTAATAATAAAATTCCCCCACTAACCTGACGGTTAGTGGGTGATTACCTGCAAATCAAACGGCGTGGACCGACCCGAGATGATCGGACGTTGGGGATGGGCTCCCAGGGGAGGCCGACGAACTTGCCGCCAAACCCGCGGGCGAGGAGGGAGGTCTTCACCGATGGTCGGGCGAGCGCGCAGGGACCAAGTCGGCGGCGGAGAGGGGATGACCGACCGCTTCCTCGGCCGCACCGGCGGCCGTAGAGGCGCGGCCGGCTCGGCCGCTTCCTCGGTCGCACGCCGGCGGCCGTGGAGGGGAGGCCGACCCGGCCGCTTCCTCGGCCGCTCGCCGGTGGCCCAGGAGGGGCAGCTGGCTCTGCCGCCCTTTCGGTCGCGCACCGACGATCGAGGAAGGGCGGCCGGCCCGACCGCTTTCCTCGTGCCAACGACCAGCTTGGCCGCCATTTTCGGCGCACGCGGGCGGTCGGAAGGGGGCGGCTGGATTCAGCTAGAGGAGGGGGCGTCCGACGTCCGGGGATGATGTCGGCCGCTTGACGCCGACGAGGTGATGTCCGTGGCGGTTCTGACATCAGGCGTGATGGGATCAACGTGTGAGGGGATCGGGCGCAATGATCGCACGCACAGTCAAACCCATGATCCCACTAATTTTGGTGGAGATTATGGGCGTGTCGCTATGTGCACACACATGCTTTTAAATGAGGATCTCACCCCTATCAAGATTTTTCCGACATAATTTGGTATTTTTAAAAATTAAAATAGTTTTTATTTGGTTATTTTAGGGGACCTAAAGTGCTCATAAAAATCGAAATAAATTCTCTGTGAGATTTGGAGCTCTCATCCATGCTCTATCATGATTTAGAGATTTTTGGTTATGCTTTGATATTTTTCAAGTATTTAAAATGGTAGATTTCATTTTTGGAATTTAATAAAGGTTAATTCCTTTGATCAAAATCTCTTAAAATAATATGACCGATTTATAATTACTAAAGGCATGCCACGAGGGAGTTTAAGAATTTTTCAAGCATTCCAGCTATTTTTGGGTTTTTAAATTATGCTCGAGGTTATTTTAGAGATTATTAGGGGCAAATTTATCCGATTAAAATGTCATATATTTTTATAAGAAATTCTTGATGGTTAAATACATACGTTGGACATGTGTGTGGAATTTTAAGACATTCCTGGTATTTTAATAAATTGAAATAACCAGACTATTTTGAATAATGTTCGAGACTATGTAACGCCTCGAAGCAATGCAAATTATTTTGGAGAGCTTGTATTTTATATTTAAACTCATTGACGTGATTTTGTGATTTGAAATATGACTTATTTTTATAAAGTAAGGGTTTATTCGAGACTTAATGAATTATTGAAGCTCAATCGAAGCTCCAAATGACTTGAAAAATTCTTGAGATTATGTTTTGGCAATTTCAACCTCGAGTTTGGTTTCCTCGATTTCTGACTCTTTGTTGCATAAAAGAAATTTAAATCGGAAGAAAAAACATTGGGCTTAACATAAAAATTTGATTCGCCCAGATGCGAGCAATTGAGGTTAAGAGATATGGTGCCAAATCTCTTGCGGATATATAGCCCTCAGTAATTATTATAACAAAAAGCAAGTTATTATAATAAAGTCGTAATCCCTAAATATATGTACGATTAAGTCAATTTAAGAGTCACAACAAAAATAATTACCAGACCTGAATAATAATTGGTGAAATTCAAAAGAAACTTCATAAGATTAGAAATAAAACTAAACATTCTTCCTATGAACGGAGATGGAATTGAACATTCCTCCTATGAACAGAGATGGAACTGAACATTCCTCCTATGAACGGAGATGGAACTGAACATTCCTCCTATGAACGGAGATGGAACTGAACATTCTTCCTATGAACTGAGATGGAACTGAACATTCTTCCTATGAACGGAGATGGAACTAAACATTTTTCCTATGAACGGAGATGGAACAGAACTTTTCTCTTATGAACGGAGATGGAACTGAAGGCTCTTGAGAATGGAGTGATGGACTACTAACCTTTTACTTTTATTGCACTTTCTTTTATTCCAGTCATATACTGGTCTATTTCTTTCAATACTTTCAATTCAGTACTACTTCAGTCATATACTAGTGTACAACCCGTATTCGTCGAGGGTGGACCCCACTAGCACCAGGTCAGCAGAAGTCAGAGTGAACGTGCCAAGCAGCGGAAGATTTGGGCGAGTATGGCAAGATCCCCTCACATACTCGTCAGGTGGGCGACTAGGCGAGCTACTCGCCCAGCCGTGCGAGCTCCTTCAGGAAGTCGCCTAGTCATCGAGGGGTGGGGGTACGAGGAGAGACACTGGAAATCCCCCGCAAGGATCTCAGAATTTCCCTATAAATAGGACCCTAGGGGTACGAGGAGAGACACTGGAAATCCCCCGCAAGGATCTCGCGAGCTCTTCCTTTTGGATACTAGCTAAGCCTTTGGATTCCTTTTCCATAGAGACCAGGTCGCGACCGGTTATCAGCTAGTCTCCCTCATATCCGCTCGACCAATTTTGGTTGTGGAGCGGTTGCTTCTTCCAAGCATCCGGGTACGTGGTGGGACCTTCCTGCCGAAGCGGCTAGGGTCCCATTTATTGATGTTATTCTTTATCCTAGCTTCCTTAGCCGTCTAGCCTTGTTGCTTAGCCGGTAACCTTAGGCTGCCTTAATCCGATTTCTGGAGTCGGGATTTTTCGGGCTTCAACACTTGGTGTGGGAGCGTGGATCGCAGTCAAGGAGGAAAGTTTCTTGGTTTGGCGAGATGGCAAGTGGCGGCGAGCATGAAGAGTTAGTCAGCAACTCGGTGGGTGCAGGTAATCCCGCGCGAGGTAGTGAGTTCGTGACCGTGACAGCTTTTGAAGACTTCCCACAGAGGATCGAGAGGACCATCCTCGACCGGCTTTCTCATCGCCCCGATGTCACGACGACCTCCCCCCGTCGCGTGACACCGCTTGATGAGGAAGCGCCGCTGAGGTGAGCTGGGAAGGAGCCCGCTTGGGCGAGAGAGGAGCGACCGATGCAGTCGCGACCTTATCCGGCGGGTAGCCAAGGGATCATGTTCCGAGATCCAATGTCGCCGGCGAGATATCGGGATACTCGCCAATGGATCGAGTATGATATTTCCAGCGAGGATGAACTCGTCACCGCTAGGAAGGAAGGAGCCCCTTCTGTGACGAGATCCTTGCCTCCCCCGTTCCCGAAGGATTCAGAGAGCCCGTTCTTACCTACTACTCCGGCAAAGATGACCCGGTTAGGCATCTTTAGTGGTTTGAAGACATCGTCTCCATCCGAAACATGTCCGACTCTTTCAAGTGTCGATTCTTCTCCATTACCTTCAAGGGCAACGCAAGGGATTGGTTCCTCCAGTTGCCAGCAGGTTCCATTTACTGCTTCGCCGATCTGCGTCGGGGCCTCATGGAGAGGTTCGCGACATCGAAGAAGAGGAAGAAGGAGGAAACATCCCTCTTCAAGATTACTCAAGGACAACACGAGAGTCTCGACCATTACATAGATCATTTTCAAGAGGAGATCTTGGAGGTGGAGGAGGTGGATGTCTTTACCCTGATGGCGGCCCTCAAGTTCGGCCTGAAGCAAGGCCTCTTCAACATGGAGATAGGATCCAAACCCCCAAGGTCCTTCGAGGACATGGTGGAGAGGGCGAATATGTTCGTCTAGGGGGAGGAAAGTAACAAAGATTTCTTGGCACGAATGGATGGATATGAGCAGTTGGAGAGGAAGAGAGGGAGACTTTCGGAGTTAGAGAGAGGAAGGCTGTCAGAAAGGTGGGAAGAGAGGAGAAGGGAGGAACCGAGAAGGAGAGAGGAGAAGAGTAGGGGAGAAGAGCCCAGGAGGGTGGAAGAAAGGAGGCAGGAAAGGCCTCGGAGGATGGAAGAGAGGAGGCCCGTAGAAGCTTCGGCAAGGAGAGGAGAAGAAAGGCAATTCCAATACCCAGAGAATCGCCCCCTGTGGAAGCCACCAATTCGGCCGCATTTTTAATAAGAGGAGAGGAGGAATGGAAACCGGCAAGAGGAAGGCTGAGGAGGAGGAAGAAGAGAGGCAATGTCCATCACACGTTAGGGGAACAAGCGTCGCCGAAGGGAATAGTGAACGACGCGTCAGGAAGCGGAAATTCTCCTCTACTGCGATATTCATCGGGTAGAGGGCCATGGGACATTAGCCTGTCCGGAGTTATGGGAAACAAGGAGGATATATGAGGACGGAGTGGCAAAGAGGGAGCAGTAGAGGCAGGAGGCCCCGGTGGGGCAGGTGGCATTCCAAGCTCCGGCGAGGAGGAGGAATGAAGATCGGGTAGATTTGGGGGGTCGCGGGGATGTGATCCAATGCCCAGGAGGTGGGCAAGTCGGTGTGATCAACGGAGGGGCCGGATTTGGAGCTTCCCGCAAGGGAAGTCTCCATCAGATCCATCGAAGAGCGTCGCCTCTCAGAGCGTCGCCTCGACCTCTCAGGTCCCGCCGCCGCTGGATGAGATAACTTTCTCGGAGGAGGATATGTTGGGAAATGAGAACCCCTTCCATGACGCCCTGGTCATCCAAGTAGTCATAGAGGACTTCACCGTCGACCGAATCTTGGTGTACAACGGGAGTTCGGTGAACGTGATTTTCGTATTCGTCGAGGGTGGACCCCACCAGCGCCAGGTCAGCAGAAGTCAAAGTAAGCAAGTCAAGACAGAAGTCAGAGTGAACGCGCCAAACAACGGAAGATCTGGGCGAGTATGGCTAGATCCCCTCGCATACTCGCCAGGTGGGTGACTAGGCGAGCTACTCGCCCAGCCGTGCGAGCTCCTTCAGGAAGTCGCCTAGTCGCCGAGGGGTGGGGGTATAAATAGACCCCCCCCCCCCTTTTTCCCAGGATTTCCCTATAAATAGGACCCCAAGGGTTTGAGGAGAGACACTGAAAATCCCCTGCAAGGATCTTGCGAGCTCTTTCTTTTGGATACCAGCTGAGCCTTTGGATTCCTTTTCCATAGAGACCGGGTCACGACCTCGCGACTGGTTATCAGTCAGTCTCCCTCGTATCCGCTTGACCCATTTTTGTTGTGGAGGGGTTGTTTCTTCCAAGCATCCGGGTATGTGGTGGGTCCTTCCTGCCGAAGCGCCCGGGGTCCCCTTTATTGATGTTATTCTTTATCCTAGCTTCCTTAGCCATCCAGCCTTGCCGCTTAGCTGGTAAACTTAGACTGACTTGATCCGATTTCTGGAGTCGGGATTTTCCGGGCTTCAACATCTAGTTCCTTTTATTATTTTCTAATTAGTTTTTTTAGTACTACTTCAGGCTTGTACTGGTCTAGTTTCTTTCAGTATTTTATTTACAGTTCTTTCCGTTCAGTACTATTTCAGTCTTACACTGGTCTAGTTCTTTTCAGTAGTTTATTTACAGTTCTTTTTGTTCAGTACTACTCCAGTCTCGTACTAGTGCAGTTTACTTCAACACTTTATTTCAGTGTCTTTACAATTCAGCTTTTCATTACTACAGTTCGCATTTTATTTTACTACATATTTTTGTAGTTTATTTCAACAGCATATTTACTAATCGCTCTTAGTTATACAATTTATTGTTTTTATATTCCTAGCTCGGGTCCTACTCTGACGAGCGGTAGGCTTTTTGGTAGAATGTTAGTTGGGGATAACCGAGAATTGAGTCATTCCTCCAGGGTTAGCTACAAATAATGTGCTTCAACGCTTGTTGCGCTCCTTGTCTATAGTTAAGCAGCACGTTGATTTGAGAATGTCGCTTGCCCGAATTATTTTATGTCTAATAGGGCAGGCCGCCGCAGACCCGATATATGCCAGATATTTATTTATTGAAATGCTTGTGAATTGCTTTCGGTAAAATATGGTGGGTCGGTCATGCCCATAGACCGTACGTACTGATGTAGGAAGGTTGACGACTCAAGGTGATAAGGAGATGCGTACCATGGATGATCGACCGTTTTATGCCTCGTTGGATTCCTCCGTTGGTCGTCCTAAATTTTATAAATTGTTGGATGTCGCTCACATTCAAAAGTGCATGAGGTTGTACGTTGGGGCATGGGTAGTGCGGTACGTCCACACCTAGAAGTGGCAAGACTAGCCACTATCATCGACGACCACATTGGTGAGACCCGCGAGGTTTGCTACCCTGCTTGAAGAGAAGCGGTCCAAACTATGTCGTCATAGTGCGTGTGCGCGTGTTTAAATACCTGTGGTGTGCACAAGTTTGAATACCTGCGGTGTGCGCGTGTTTGAATACCTGCGGTGTGCGCATGTTTGAACACCTGTGATGTGTTGGTGGGTTTTGAATACCTGCGGTGTGATTACAGGTTGTGAGTACCTATTGATTGTGTGATAGCTAGTTGAACGCCTATTAAATAATTGAAATTAAGGTTTCTATTTTCGAGTTATTTTATGTTGTTCTTTTTCAGATATTTGCTCATAGCATATGAAATGAAAATACACTATTGAAATGTTGTTGTTAACTCTCTCTTATGTTTCGGCTATTGTTGATAGTGTTGAGGCTCGCTCTCGTCCACAAGTTTAGAGATCTTGGGGAGGATGTGTGAATCCACTTAGTTTTGTGACTAACGGTTATTTAAATAACCATTCATAAGAGATGGAGCAACACGAGGCCTAGTTATCGCGTGAGAGCGTACCTGTCTTAGAGTCCCCATGAGCAGACTCACTAGTTTTGTCTCCAGTCCTTAGAAATGTGAGCATTAACTTGATAAAATATGTATATATATATATATGTATATATGTATATATATATGTATATATGTATATATATATGTATATATATATATGTATATATATATGTATATATATATTTGATTTCTGAATTACTTCCGTTGTGATGTGATGTGATGAGTTTTCATAGCTTGACAAAACGATCATTCTACGTTTGGAGAGTGGGTTGTTGTCATATGAAAAATGTAGGGAGACCGTCTTGGGCGGTAAGTCCTGTCTCCGACCCGACCTGGTCTATGATTGGGGGAGATTCTTGCATAAAGGTTCTTTGTTGTCTCTACCAACAACAGAACACACCCCAAGTCAATCCAAGGCACAAACAAACAAAGATTCTTCGCCACCTCCAAGGGAACGGAACCCAAACACTCCCAAGGGATAAGTCCCCAATCCTCCCATGCATGGGCGGACCTATTAAGGGCCCAGTGTGGGCAGCCACCCACACTGGATTTTAGCGATTTTAGGGATAGGGTTTGCTGGAAACTGGAAAGCCGCAGGCCCGCAGCCGCGACTCATCTCCTCCGCACGACCCGACGACCGCACGCCCCGTCGCCCCCGCTGCTCAACGAAGACGGAAGGCCTAGGGTTCTCCACTTCTCCTCCCGGCTCCCGTCCTCCTCCGCGCAGACGGCAGACCGCGCTCCTGATGGGCTCGACAGCCTCGGCATAAACCCTCCGCGGCGACTCCTCCAGTCGCGGCGACTCCTCCTCCGCCGGACCGCGCCGACTCCTCCAGTCTCCTCCGAGCTCAGCAAACCATTTGGGTAACTCCGTAACTGACTAACTGGGTAAGGGCATTTGCAGATTTGCTTATACAGTTATACTAATTTTTTTTCATCTTCTCAAAAGTCCAATCTGCGGTATTATGTGAATCATCTAAATATTGCTTTTGTGACTAGTGTTAATCTTCGTTTGCTTGTGTAATTATTGTTCGTGCACTCTCACATTAAGTCATTAATAGTACATTGTGTATTCTTAATTTGTGAAGTTTGCCTTAACTGTGTTTTGTTCTCTATCGCATAATGACAACCTTAACTCTTGAGGTTATATCTCAACTATACCTCATTTGAACCAAGGTACTTAAACCTATCACACTTCGAGTGAATCCATTCATAGAAAGCATAACACCCTGTTAAGTTCGCTTATCTAACATGATAAATTGATAATAGCTTTTAAGTATCTTAAATAGTCATTATGTATCACACACCCGACATAGAAACAAAATTACAAATAGCAAATAATTCTAAACCTTTGTTTTTGCTCAGTTGTATGGTTTGCAGAGTATAAAATAAGTGTATGTTACACGGGGCGCACCTCTTCTCCTTCTTTTCCTATTTCCATTCTCTCTCCATCTCTCTACAAAGGGTGTGTAAAAAGAGAAATTGGCATAGATTGGCAACTTCTCAATTCAGTTGCAACTTCTCAATTCATCATAAAGGCATTGATGTTATGATTTTGTTCTCATTAATTGAATTGAGCCTCATAATGTTTATAATTTTTTATGCAGTTGTAGTCTGTAGGTCCTTTTGAAAGTCATGGATAGATATTTTAAAAGAAAAGTCATAGATCCATCGCAAAATCAGAATATAATTCCCCAAAGACTGCTCAATGTAGAAGACCTTCCCGCGGACCCGGGATTGCGGAAGAGTATTAATGACTATGATCCAAATGATAGAGAAAAAATTAGACGTTGGTATTTACAAAAGAAAGCATTCCAACCTAAAGATCATAATTTTCCAACAAGGGTTTTTGGAAAAGAGACACGCAGATTTATTCGTGGTTGGTTTCAAGAATATAGTTATTGGCTCGAGTACAGCATAGTCAAAGATGCTGCATTTTGTTTATGTTGTTATCTATTTAAGCCTGAGCATGGTGACCAAGGTGGCGGTGACGCTTTTGTTAGTGGAGGGTTCACAAATTGGAAACATAAAGACAGATTAGATGTTCATGTTGGGACTCATAACAGTGTTCACAACCAATGTTTGAAGGCTTGTGTAGACTTGATGAACCAAAAACAACATATTGAAGTTGCTTTGTGTGCTCAATCTGACCAAGCTCGACTGGAATATCACACACGCTTAGAAGCATCGATTGATTGCATTAGATTTCTGCTAATGCAAGGTTTAGCTTTCCGGGGTCATGATGAATCTTTTGAATCAAGCAACCGAAGAAATTTTCTTGAACTTCAGTTCCTCGCGAATCATAATGACAAAATTAGCAAAGTTGTATTACAAAATGCACCTGAAAATCTTAAATTGGTAGCACCAAGCATTCAGAGAGATATTGTGCAGGCTGCTGCAACAGAGACTACCAAGATTATCATTAAAGCTATTAGCCAAGCAAAATTATTTTCTATTTTAGTAGATGAAGCTCGGGATTCCTCGGTCAAAGAGCAAATGGCAATTGTTTTGCGTTATGTTGATGAAAAAGGAAGTGTAATAGAGCGCTTTCTAGGGATAGTGCATGTAGAAAATACTGCAGCTTCATCATTAAAAGCAGCCGTTGAATCTTCTTTGGCAAAAAATGGGTTGAGTATATCAAGCTTGCGGGGTCAAGGTTATGATGGGGCAAGTAACATGCAAGGTGAATTCAATGGGCTTAAAACATTGATTATGGCTGAAAATCCATCTGCATATTATGTGCATTGTTTTGCTCATCAACTTCAACTGACACTCGTTGCGGTCGCCAAAAAACACAACAAAGTTTGCTCTTTTTTTAGCTTGATATCAAGTATAACAAATATTGTTGGCGCATCATGCAAGCGTAGAGATATTCTACGAGAGAAGCAACATGCAAAAGTTATTGAAGAGATTTACAGTGGTGAAGTGTTAACAGGAAGAGACTTGAATCAAGAAAGAGCACTAACAAGGGCAGGGGACACAAGATGGAACTCTCATTTTAGAACTCTCTTGAATTTAATATCTTTGTTCCCTTCGGTGATTGATGTGCTTGAAGCCATTGAAAAGGATGACAACCTTTCAGAGCATAGATCTGAAGCAAGTGATTTGTTGGAGGCTATGCAATGTTTTCAATTTGTATTTTTGACTCACTTAATGAAAACCATCTTAGGGATTACCAATGAATTGTCGCAAGCATTACAAAGGAACGATCAAGATCTTGTAAATGCTATGACTCTTGTCAGAATTTCCAAGATACGACTACAAGCAATGCGAGATAATGGATGGGATTCTATATTACGTGAAGTAACTATCTTTTGCCAAAAAAATGATATTATTGTTCTAAGTATGGAAGACAAATTTGTAGCTCGAGGGAGATCAAGACGCAGATCAGAAGACAATACAAACCTTCACTTCTATCGTGTTGAATTATTTTATGCAGTTATTGATCTACAACTTACCGAGCTAAATTGTCGATTTGATGAAGTGAACACGGAATTGCTTCTATGTATGGCATGTTTAGATCCAAGTAATGACTTTTCGGCTTTTGATAAACAAAAAATAATTCGATTTGCTGAGTATTATCCGTTGGATTTTTCTTCAATTAATATAATGGAGCTTGATAATCAACTGGAAAGTTATATTTTAGATGTTCGCTCGGACAGAGAATTCTCAAATGTGAAAGGGCTTGGAGGATTAGCTCAAAAGTTAGTACAATTGAAGAAGGATGTTCTATACCCATTGTTGTATTTGCTCATAAAGTTGGCACTATTATTACCTGTTGCAACTGCAAGTGTAGAAAGAGCTTTCTCCGCAATGAAGATTATCAAAACATCATTACGCAATCGGATGGGTGATGATTGGATGAATGGTTGTCTAGTAACATATATTGAAAAAGATATCTTTTCCACCATCGACAACAAAGTTATCATGGAATGTTTTCAGAACATGAAGCATCGAAGAGGAGTGTTGTAATCAAGTATGTAATCTTATTTTGTTAATTAAAAATGTCCTAATTTAAATAGTTTTTTTTTTCAAAATTGTAGTCATTTTTTATCGTACATAGCAATTTTTTTATCGTTATTTTATTGAACGCCCCCACTGAAAAATCTCGCTGGATCCGCCCCTGCTCCCATGGAGGCTGGCCAAGGCAAATCGCGAGTCCACCCGCTTCACTTAGCCAAAATTGGACTCTGAGACCTTGAGCGCCATCCAGACACTGGGGAAAACGTCCTCTCGCACAACACTCAGGCATCTGCTCCAGACATCCACGCCCTACGTCAATCACAAAGTCAACACATCGTGTCAAGCACGTGAGTTCAAATGAGGGGGTAAAGGCACTCCGGGTTCAGCGAGACACTCAAGCCTCAAATAAGGAAATACCTCTCTAGCGCCCTTAGAGATATATCACAAGCAGCAGGCAAGCCTACAACAAAACAGGCTTACGCCGGCGCTTTTTAGGGCTTTCCGCGACGCTTTTGAAACGCCGCAAAGACTTTTGCGATGCTTTACAAAACAGCACCGCTAAATTGCCGTGAATGCGATCACCGTGTAAAACTTCACGGCGCTTTTTAAAAAACGCCGTGAATACGAGTAGGCATTTGCGGCATTTATTTCAAAAAAAGCCGCGAATTCCTACAACGTTAAAAAAAAGCTGCAGATTTAGCCGCGTTTTTAAAATCAAACACCACTAATTCTGCAGCATTAAAAAAAACGATTCCTGCCGTCCTGGATTAATTTTTTCATTAGATTATCATATCTTGAATTCACTCGAACGCATCCATTTTTAGGATTCATCCACAGGAAGAAGGCATCTTCTTGCCAGTACATAATAGTGAGCCTTATAGAAGAATAAATCAAAACTTTAGACATCAAAAAAATTTCAACATTATATGCCAAAGAATTACGGTAGGAAAACCGTGATAAATACACTTGCTAACAAAGACTGTCTTGCTAACATACTCATAAAAAATAGTCTAAATTTTGCAAACAGGAACGAGAACAAATCCAAAACACTTAGGGTCTGTTTGTTTTAGCTCTGGCGGATTGAAAAGCTGCTGTCCAGATAGAGCTGTTTTAAAATAGATCTCTGGGGAGCTGTTTTGAAAAGCTGCAGTCTGTTTGGTTGTTATTTGCAGAACTGCTCTTTGAAAAGCTGCAGACTGTTTGGATGCGCAAATTTTGGCTGTTTGGAGAAACAACTTTTGGAAGCTGTTTTTTTAAAAACTAAAAATTTCAAAATAACACATAACATTAGTCTTTTATTACATAGTTCTAGAAAGTAGGATAAATATTCTTCCAACATGCAGCGACTCTTGAGAACATCCAATCCAGTAGCATCATATATTTCGCCTTCCGATCACCTGCGCGCATTGTATATTTCTTCGGCAATGATATCTCGTACTGTAGACATATGTTCTGCTCCAGCAGCATCATACATATCACCTTCAATATCATTCTCTGCCGCAGGGTGTGCATCCTCTGAGGGAATGAAAGAAGACTCGTCAGCATCACAAGCATTAAACTCAGGGTCCCAGCGAGATGGATGTCTCCGAATGAAGTTATGTAAGGCCATTGTTGCAAGGACAATGGAGCGTTGTTTCTTGAAGGTGTACTGCGGCATTTTGCTTAAAACGTGCCACTTTTTTTTCCACACTCCAAACGTTCGCTCGATAACTCCACGAAGAGATGAGTGCGCGCGAAGATGCGACTATCATGAGCAGTTCCCTCCCATCCAGCAAGAGCAAATGTAAAACACATGTTAAAATCACATACTGCCATTACATTTTGTGTCGTCGTGCCATGACGTCCTATGTATCGTACTTGATCTTCAACGGGTATCCTCGCATCAACATGTGTACCGTCGATGGCACCAACACAATCCTTGAAAAATGGCATGTAACGAGAATCATACCGTATCTCAGCGGGAATATCTCTGAACTGACGGTCAATAGGCTTTATAACATCAATCGAGAGTAACAGAAGCGATCTAATTCCTTTTGAAAAATATCTACTTATTGTTTCAGTTGAGTGCTGGAACCGTTCTTTCGTTAATCTAAAAGAACCTCGTTGTGCTAAGATATACAAGGTGATCCCTAGTATTTCTCTTGAGGACGTCCGCCTTGATCCTTGAAGCTCGTGATCTACCTCCAGCTTGTGAAGTAAATCTGTGAAAATCCATTTAGACATTCGAAATGCATCATGAATTCTGTCAGGATGTCCTTCTAGTAATTCACTGATCCATTTTGCCCCCGTTTGATTAGATGTCATGCATGGGCGTCTGTCTCGGACATGATAATTCAGCCTCTCGATCGATGACATGACCACACGACAATACTCTATATATTGTGTCCGCTCCGGTGAAAGACTAGTTGAATCACCAGAATCTTCAGATGAGTCATGATCTTCCATTACCAGTCACTGCATTTAATGAATAACAGCACGTCAAATCATCTATCTATCATGATATACAATATCTAAAAGGTACATAGAAAACAGTAAGCAGAAACATCAAAACATATTGCCATGTCGATATATAAAGCAACAGCACAAAAAACAGTAAGCAGATACATCATGCGCGACAACATCAAAACAATAAGCAGATACATCATGTGCGACAACAACATCCACCGAGGTAGAGCATCAAATCATCTTCTCACTGATCCCTCTTCTCGTACGCTTTCGTAATCCACCAAACCCGCATATGCTCTGGAATACTCATAAAGATCTCCCTAGTGGTCTTGTCCCTGATGTGCTCGAGTGCAAAGTAATATAGTTCCAAGTTTTCCATTAGCTCTGAGTAACTAGAAAGCAACTCCACCACCTCTTTAACTGTGACAACGGGTGGAGGCTTCACAGCTAAAATGGAGTGATGTAACTCTGACATCAAAGAAAATGCCATTCCCCTGTTTTTCCCAAGCTTTCTTCTTTTATTTACCGAAGAAGATGCATTCCCAGGAGGTGTTGAAGCTAATCTCATCTCTTCAGGAGCCATTTCTTTGTTCTCCAAGTTGTCTGCGACATCATCTTCATCTAACATGATCCCTCCCACGTCTGGTGGCAAACTCCCAATTGAGGGAGCCCATGAAGCTTCTCCAGTTGCGACCACTTGACTGAACATACTGTCCAGTTTCTCCTCCAACTCAGGTGAAATACCTCCGCTTCGAAATTTTTTCGCGGCTGGAACAACCTGTTAGCGTAAACAAATAAATATTAAAATCAATCAAAGGTAAAAAGACAGCATTAGAACGTAAAGATGAAATTGGGCTGACCTTAATCTTATCTGTCCACCATTCTTCTGATGCAGCAATAGTTCTCTTCTCTGGATCCCAACCTAATCCAGTCTCGCCATGTTTCAGCTCCTTCCACAACTTCCAATCCTTCTTCAAATGATCCCATTTATTTTTCATCTGCAGTCGATCATAGCTCTTCCCGGTTCGTTCTTTAAACCCCGCAATCAAGTTTGTCCACCCTTCTTTGCTAAAGTGGGTGGTGGGACGATTCCCAAGACCAATCTCTTTTATGCAGAGATCACAAAACAACATCACCTCACCTGACTCCCAACTCGCTTGGATTCCTCCTTCCTTCGGTTTGCCCATTATGCTATTTAAAAATTACTAATCAAAACAAATACTTAATTAAAAAAAATTACACAAACACACACACAAATACACAACAAACACAATCATACACAACCACACACACATACACACTCACAAACACACACAATATTACACAAACACACACATTCATACACACAACAAATACACAATAAACAACATTCACACTCATACACACATACACACTCACACACACACAAATACACAACAAACACTATCATACACAACCACACACACATACACACTCACACACACAAACAATATTACACAAACACACACATTCATACACACAACAAATAAACAATATACAACATTCACACTCATACACACATACACACTCACACACACACAAATACACAACAAACACAATCATACACAACCACACACACATACACACTCACACACACACAATATTACACAAACACACACATTCATACACACAACAAATACACAATAAAACCACACATACACTCATCCACCCACCCACACACACACACAATAAAACACCACAAATACACAATATAAAACATTCATACAAAATAAAACATACACACATACACACTCATACATACACTATAAAACATTCATACAATCAAACCACACATACACACACACACACACAATCAAACCACACATACATACACAATAAAACACCACACATCATACCCCCCCCCCCCCCCCGCACACACACACAATCATTTTACACACACAACAAACACACAATCACACATACACAATATTGTAGAAATATACAACCACACATACACAATATATTACACAAATACACAATCACACACACACCTATGAATACCCAAAAAAACAATCAAAACCGATTGGAAGAATACCCAAAAAAAATGGATTGAAGAAGAGATCATACCCCCGATTGGAAGAAGACCTGGCTGCGGAAGAAGACCGTCGGCCGCTGCGGAGACCTGGTCGGGATTCGTCGCGGCGGAAGAAGACCGTCGGCCGCTGCGGAAGAAGACCTGGTCGGGATTCGTCGGCCGCTGCTAGGGCTGCGGAAGAAGACCGTCGGCCGCTGCGGAGACCTGGTCGGGATTCGTCGACGCGGCGGAAGAAGACCGTCGGCCGCTGCGGAAGAAGACCTGGTCGGGATTCGTCGGCCGCTGCTAGGGCTGCGGAAGAAGACCGTCGGCCGCTGCGGAATCGTCGACGCGGCTGCGGAAGAATATCTGGCTCTCCGGAGAAGATCGGCGGCCGCTGCTAGGGATGGGGAGGCCGGGCCGAGGCTGACGATGCGGAAGAAGAAGAAGAAGGTCGGCGATCGGGAGAAATTTCGCGATTTATGGGAGAAATTCTCGCTCTCGTCCGCGATTTGGGAGAACAGAAAGCAGGGGAAGGGCGGCTTTCCAAAGAGCGGCTTTTTCAGCTTATTATGAAAAGCTGTTCCCAAAGAGCTGCATAAACAAACGGTCAAATTTAGCTCTGGCGGCTGGAAAAGAGCTTTTCCAGCCGCCAGAGCTAAAACAAACAGACCCTTAATGCCCACTTAGGTAACTTCATCCACTTTTATGTTCAAAGGGATAATGTATGTTAGGCGATCCTTAACAAATGACGATTTAACCCTTGCGTTTACGGCTGCCACCACCATGCCAAACAGAGCCTTAACTGGGCTGCCCCATCGTCTGATTCATGTCGACCTAACACAAATTATTTCTGCAAGGTAAAAATAATGTTCACATCTAAATGAGGAAGAAGAAGAAGGGGAGGAAGAAGAAGATGAACAATAGGAACCTAAGGGATAAAGATCTGGGAGTCCGGTAGACGGGTTTGAAAACATCAAAAACAGAGCTAAGCTTGAATGTGAGAAGAAGTAATGCCGGCGGCCTAGCTTGCGTTCCGTGGAACCTTAGCTCGTGAGAGGACCGAGAGCTAACCTTAAAATAGGAATAAATTTTGGGTACGGTGCCCGCACGGCTACAGTATCGTCTAAATATCCATCCAGCCGTGTACTTGCACATCAAAATTTGTGCGAGTGCATTGATGTGCAATCGAACGTCTGGATGCGGTACTCGCACAACATTGTATCGAGTACCGTACCCAAAAATTGTTCCTAAAATAGCGAGGCCGGGAAGGGGGAGAGGAATCAGGGCTCTCTCTTGCCGTAGTGGCTCGTGTTTTAATGAAAGAAAAAAAACCCAATAAATAATTACAGATATCTAGTGGAAGATGGAAGGCGAGAAATGAAATATTTCTAAATTTTTAGAGGGAGAATTTGTGGCCACGTTTTTTTATCTAATACACTCTCATGCAGGCGTTTTCTTAGTAAAAGCGCTGCAAAAATAAACTCATTGTGGCGCTTTTAAAAATGCCCCTATATACTTATTTTGTTGTAGTGCTACAAGGCTAAGTCACGCCCACTCTAGTAAGGGCAGAACTTCAAGTAATCTTTTGGCGTCAACATCAACACCACATTTTGTGGCATCAACCATTTAAAGGATGGAACACCCTAATATCCCTCGCGCCGCACGGAACCTTTCATCAAGCGTAAGGCAGAGCGCAATAATGCGCACATCCTCTTCCTCCGGCCACACCAACCCGGCCTTCGCCTCAAATGGCTCTACCTCGACTCTCGATAGAAACGAGCACCAAGTCCTCTGATGATTATTCATAAGAGCAGAACTTGGGACCTTCGACATCTCTTGAGCAAACTAGCCCCATGACAAGAACGGACTTCAAGTCCTACTCTTCAAGACAGAAGCCAGTCGTAAATCCTCCCCCGGATTCCCCCTAAGAGGGACCCCAAATACTCCTGCATCATCTGATAAAAAACAGATATCGGATTCGTGTACACCGCCAGGGCAAGGGGTGCAGATGCCCCACTCGTCACTCCCGAGCAACAAGTCACCGCAATTAATGCTCGACAACCATTGCCAGCGAAAGTGCACGACGAGCAAGGAATGTGAGACACAAGATACTTTCAGACCACCAACGTGCAAAAGCATAATATGATGCTAAATCGCACCTGCCACCGCAAAGACAAAAGCAAAGCACTATTCAACAACTATCAAGATCTCCCGCCTAATGAAGTTTGTAGGATCATCATCACACAAGGCTGACATCCGAGGAAAGTCACGAGCATAGTGAGTCACGCCAAAACTCGCGCGGTCGAACAAAGGAAGAAACAGGGGCATTGCACAAACCAAATGTACAATGAGCGTGCATGGCGCAGATGCAATAAAGTACTCCCCCAACACCAACCCTCGAAACATCACATATTCAAGGGGCAGAACACCCCTGCATCCTTTGCACCACACAAGACCTCTCGCCAAGTGTCAAGCAGAGCACAATGATGAGCTCGCCCTATCTTGGCAGACCTACTCTCGTAACCATCATCTCAGGGCCCACTCAGTCATCCGGCACCGCTCCGCTCCAAGATCCTAGGACTCTATGTGATCAACAACTGCAAAAGCTAACGCTGCTCCAGCATCCTAAGGCACAGACACCATCAACGGCCTTCGCCTTAAAAGGCTCCGCCTCAACCTATTGATAAGAACGGGTAACAAGTCTTTTTATGCTTGCACGCGAGATCAGACACAAAGTCCTTCCAACTCTACTAGTAGGAATGGGCTCGCAGGTCCCTCCGCAACATCAATACAATGGGGGCAGAACATCCCTCCCCGTCACGTCCAAGAATCTATCACCACCGCTAACTTTCCACAGAAACCACACAAGTTAGCGCATAACATCATGCTTGCACATTCATATAAGGTGAAGTGTGAAAAGTGACATGCTTCCGCACCAATGCGGCACACAAAGTGCAAAGTAAAAGGATGTTCTTGTAACACGCCGCAAGCACTGCGTAACGAGCAAGTATGATGCACAAGCAATCAGTCACAAGACTCACAGTCTAGGTGTCTACTATAGAACACGAGTAGCATCAAGTGATCAGCGCACACAAACAAGAAGTGCCCTATGACACATGCTAGGTGAAGTGATCCAAAGTCCACAACCCCGAGACGAAATGATCAAGCTTAGAAATTTTTGAGCTCGTCGCTTTCAGGATCATTATCCGATAAAATTTAGGGGCGTTTGATATGATTCCCCATGGGTTTTCCCAAACCAAGCCAAAGAAGCCAAACACCCATGCAAGGAGGGGCACACAAGCGCAACACGCCCACACAGCACGAGCGCACGCGCTCCCCGCGCCCACGCACAGCGCACCCGCGCAACACGTGTGCGCTCCCTGTGCGCGTGCAGCGCGCGAGCGCACGTGCTCCCAGCATGCGTGAGCAGCACGCCCGCATGGACCGCGTGCACACAACACGTGAGCACATGCGCCCCGCGCGCGCGTTATCAGCTGCATGCGCAGGTACGCGCGCGCAGCGCGCCTGCGTGGAGCACGCGCATAGCGTGGGAGTGCACGCGCGCTGGCGGGCGCCACCACTGCCGCTGTCGGTCACCGCGGGCCACCACCGTCGTCAGGCAACCTACCCGAGCCGCTCCTGCTGCCCGAGGGGCACTTCCATCATTTTTTGAAAATTAGTGATCCATGTGACCGTAACAAAACAACTTCATTCACCAACACAAATTCCTGCACGGCGCAATTACCAGCATGACCCTCTAGAAAACTATAAATAGGACCTCAGACCTTCATTTAAGGAATGCAACTACAGAGGCTAGAAAGAGCTCTGAAGTTTTCTGACGAGGACGTGAGACTTAGATCATTCCTACGCTCAGAATTCGCTCCGCTCTCTCTCTCTCTTGGCCATCAAGCGAGCAATGTTGAACGCTGCAAGAACTTAACCATTTTTCTCATAAGAACGTTCTCATTCAAGTCTCGAAAACTTAGTGAATCCTCAGCTCCATCGCTCTTGTCAGAGCATCGTGCACTTAGTTTATTTGCTATCATTCTTGTACTCAAAACTTTGTTACAGAGAGGTGGTCTATCACCCTCCGAGGAAACTTTTGAATCTTGCATACTCAATGAAATAGTGGATTTTGGCTCGACACAGATCCGACCAAGTGGTTTTTCACCATTTTTGGGGTTTTCCACGAAAAAAGTCTCTTGTCATTTGCTGCTATTTTTCATTGACTTTTTGCGCTCCCGATCCAATTCTGAGTTAAGGCGGCCCGATTCTCCGGACCGGAGAAAAACCGGGTGACCCACAACATTGATATTACATGATATGTAATTTGGTATGAATTTATGACTCATGATATGTAATATGTTATTATTTAGCATCACAGTTCAACCCCGGTTCAACTGATCCAACCGGTCAGATCTTGAACCTTTGATCTCACTAGTTTGTTTTACGGTCCCGTTCTAAAAACCTTAGTATGGACGGACTCCGGGAGCCAACTTCTTGTTTGACGACATGTTGAAGAGCCAAAGAGCGAAAATTTTTTGGAGTGCATGTCTCTCACGTAGAACTAGATGGGAGAATAAACAACATCTTCCAAGTAGACCCACTCATTCTTTTGAAAAAATTCCACAACTCCAACATCCCGCTGCTAAATCCTGCTCTCCTTGACATCCCACGGCGAAAACCCGTCCTAATCTTCCTCCCGCGGCAAAGCCCCGTCCTATCCTCCACCGGCAAACTCATTCCTGCTCTTCCCACCGAGCATAAACACATAACAAACACATTACAAATTATCAAAACGGCACAATGTTGCATTATATAAACGTATTAACATCTTCCATTATTATTTGTATTATGATATAAGATTGGATTATGAATAATCTTCAATATAGAAGTATCGCTTAATTTATCTCTAACAAACGACAGATGCATGACAAAATACGACAGTGTTTTGCCAAAAATCTTATGGCAGCACCATTTTATCATTGCAGTTGTGGCGGAAGAAGGTTTGCTTTTACAACAATGTCATTTTTGTTGCTTGAGGAGGATATAGCACGATATTGAGTGATATATTGACAGTATTTTGGTGAAATACTGAGAATTTTGAGAGTATTTTGGTGAAATACTTGAAGTTCTGACAGTATTTGGTCAAATGTTGTATATTATGATAGTGTTGTGGTCTCTAGGATTCCTCCGTTGTTGAAGGTGGAGGAATATCGGGAAATCATAACAGATGTTCGACGTCAAAAAAAATTTCTAGCTGAAGGAGCTCGCCAAAGAAGTCAAAAAGTTTGTTATCTCGTGGGGTGCGGCCGTCGCGAGAGAAGGAAGAGAGGGGGAAAATCACTTCTAGGGTTCCGCCGCGGGAGATGGTTGTCGGAGATGGAGAAATAACCTCTACCATTCACCGGCCTATAGAATGCCGTCAGGGAGTGGTTTCATCTCAAGGGAAAATCCTCGTCTAGGGTTCGGAGATGGTTGTCGAAGATGGAGAAATCACTTGTAGCGTTCACCGGACTGTAGGGTGCCGCCAGGGAGGGGTTTTGTCGCGAGCAAAAAGCACCATCGGGGAGGAGTTCCGTCGCGTGGAGAAAACGCCCTCTAGATTTTGAGGGTGGAGAAAAAGGGTGGGTCAATTTGGAAGAGGCTATTTATTTTTCCACCTAATTCTACGTGAGAGACATGCACCAAAATGTTTTTCCAAAGAGCTACATTGAGAGATTAAGACTTCGTTTGATTGAGCGGTGGCGGGAGGAGCCGGCGGGTCCAAACGGAGGGGTTGAACCGGATGGGGGGGGGGAGGCGGGGTTGGAAAAGCTCCGTTTTGGCGGCTTTTCCTCTGTCCGGCGGGTGCAAACGGAGCAAACGCCGCCGTCTTCCGTTTGTTTACCCGACGTCCGGCGGCATTTGCTCCAAATGAAGGCGGCGAAACGCCGAAGCATTTGAGAGGGGACATTAGAGCGGGGACATTGGAAAATGGAAAGTCCATTATTGAATATATTTCTTTTTAAATTATTTTGAAATGAGTAATAAAGCCTGTAGTCATTAGAACTAGTAGAGGAGAGATAAAAATGTATTACGAGTATTTTATGAGAAGTTTTTCTTACAGATCATCTCTTGCTGGAGAGAACACTGTAGGGACTCTAAAGCCTCAAACCGATCGAAAATAAATAATCTAATTTAATATTGACCTGATTAAAAATTAACAGGTATTGGTAATTGTCGGTGGATACACGTCACACGTGGCTGTGCAACCTTGGAAGTAGGTATATAACAGGTCTGTTTGGGTTAGTAGGTTTAGCATTTAATGGGCGTGTACATGCACGTGATTGGAAATATCTCCGCGTGGAATGAATTGAGAAATAATATAAAATGTTGTGGTTATGAATAGTCCCACATCTCGTACATTAAAAGAGCCAGTGATGGACAGTTCTATAAGAAGCGGCCGGCTGCTGCTGTATATCTCACGCAGCTGCGTGGTGGGCACAAAGCGAACTATTCTTTCGCCTTTTACTAAAGAATACCGTGTGCCCGCCACATTAAGCAGCATACGCCTATTTTTGGAGGAATTTCTTCGGTGAAGAAATTCCTAAAAATTATTGTTAAATTTTAATAATTTATTTATTATTAGTATTGTAATAGTAATCTATTTGTTTTATATTTACCCAAATCTGTTAAACAGCCATCCCTCCTCAGCCACCGCCCCAAAAGGGGTGGCCTCCATTTCGCCCAGGAAGTGTGACGATGTGGCAGCCAGTCCCTGCCAGCCGACCTTGTTTTGGGGTGGCATTCCCTTTGCCCAGGATAGGACGCAGCCCTAATCAGGCCCCTTCTTGTTCGTCAACCCCAATTAGGGGCGGCCTCCCCTAACCATTGGCCGGCCGGCCTCCGGCCGAGTCCCCTCGGCCGGCCGGCCTTTCGTCGTTGTGGTCGGCTGAGTGCCCTCTATAAAGTGAGGACTTCCCCGGCCAGAAGATCTCCTTGTCGTCTGTCATGCGTTTTCTCTACCGTCCGATCGCACTCCCGCGATCGCCGCCGTCGATTACATAGGTAATCACCTACATAGCCGCCGCCCACAAGTCCTCCCGTAGTGGGGAAAGTGCATTGCCAAAAATAGAAATGGTATGCGTCTAATAAAATTAATAGGATAATTTGCGCATAATGCGTTATATTATCGGTCTGCAATTTATAATTACGGTGGTTACGGTCTGCGATTAACCGGATAATCGCCGTAATCACCCATGAGCCTATAAATATGGTCAAATCGTACTTCATTCTCATTCTCTTCTCCCAAGAAAAATTCTCCTACGGATTTTCTCTCTCCTCCTCCCACGGATTTTCTCTCCTACGAATTTTCTCTCTCATCATATTACGGATTTTCTCTCTCCACCACTTCTCTTCCTAGTGTGCTCTCACACGTGTCTCTCCCTAGCGCGCTCTCGCACACACCTCTTCCCTGCGCGCTCCCGCACACATCTTATCCTTGCGCGCGTCTCTTCCTTGTGCGCTCCCGCACGCGCATCTTTCTTGCACACTCCCGCACACGCCTCTTCCCCGCACGCTCTCACACACAGCTTATCCTTGTGCGTTCTCGCGCGCGTCTCTTCCTCGCGCGCTCCTGTGCGCCCCACTTCTTTGCGCGCTCTCGCGCCCTCCACTTCCTTGCACGCTTCCTTGCTCCAGCACCCCACGCGCTCTCTGCCAATAAGTGCCCCGCACTCGGTCTTTTAACAAGCGCTCCGCGCGCTCTCCTTCAACAAGCACCCCGCGCACTCTCCGCCTGCAAGTGCTCCAAGCGCTCTCCTTCAACAAGCGTCATGCGCGGTCTCCGCTAGCAATCGCTTTGCGCGCGCTACTCCAGGAAGCGTTTCGCGCACTATCCTCCAGCAAGGGCTCCGGTGCCAAGACTCCTCCAAAAGACAAGATGCAGAGGACAAGGCGCGTATAATGAGGTGCTCAAACTTTCAAGCCACCAGATCCAAGACAAACCAAACAAGCAGCTCCCGTCTCCAAACAATAGTCAAAGACTACAAAGCATCCGGATCATATGCCCCCCACAGCTACAGGCAAAATACTTAAATTCGTGAGTGGTGGTCTGCCATCCTCCGAGAAGCTCTCTCCCTCAAATTGTAACAAGAGACGGTCTGTCACCCTCGAGTTCTTTAAAAAAGCCTTGTAACAACGCTCAGCTCTAGTGGAAGTTTTGTTGGCATAGTCCTTATAAGCCCCCCAACCTTTGCCCGGGTCGGGCCGGAGGGGACCCAACTTTCCCAAGACATTTATCTAGTGCTCCATAAGGGGTAACGACTCGCTCTGCTAAACACTCGACGAATTTGACGAGTATCGGCTGACCTACTCAACGAATTCGACGAGTATCGGCTGATATACTCGACGAATTCGACGAGTATCAACTGATACACTCGACGCATAAGCTAACCGATAGTCGACAAATCTGACTTAGAAAATTCTAGAGAAGTAAATTCAGAGACTAAAGGTATACCCAATGAATCTCGATGAATTCGACGTGTATCGACATGTATATTCGACAAATTCGGCGGGTATCGAAAGATACACTCGACGAATTCGACGATTATACTTGATGATACTCGAAAATTTTTTATTTAACCGATTTTCCAACTGTCAGAGATTTCACCCTAAGTAAATACGACGAATTAGATGAGTGCCGGTAGGTATACACGATGAATTCGATAAGTATCAATGAGTATACTCGACGAATTCGACGAATATCCCTTACGATACTCGACGAATTTTACTTGGGTAAAATTCTATCCTTCTAATTTTCAAGTCCTTGTCCTTCCTTGATCCTTCTAATGCACTTGAGATAAAAGCACACCCTAATAAAGAGATTATACGTAAGTCAACACATTGTCCTACACAATGAAAGATTACATTGTATAGTCTTGTGTTTCATGACCCACTATAACCTGACATTGGGTTATACTTAGCAATACAGTCCTGGAAGCACATAACTAAAATAGAGCATCGAATACAATCACAATTCATCTTAGCTTAAGGGGACCCTTCTTCAAATCAGGATTATTGTGGATACAATACCCAACAATCTCCCCTTATTTAAAGAAGTCAGAACCCTACAAGTTAAGGTGAATTGTACAAATAATAATAATAAAACATAGAAAGAACAAGACATATAAAATTAAGAATTAACAGTATTATCAGACAAAACATTAAATAATATATATATGAGTTCTATATTGGGGCAACCGTTGTCTACAAATATCAATCATAAGAAACTATCAAGTCTGTTTGCTCTTGCTCTTCTGACTTTGTCTGGCAAAATATGTGTTGGTGTTTAGAGACCGGGCGGTCTGTCGGTCTGGCTCTGGCGGCTTGGAGTCCTGGCGGTCTAGCGGTTTGGCACAAGCGTCTTGGTGGCTCGGCTTGTCTTGAGGTCTCTCCAGCGGTTTGTTGGTGTAGCCGGGCGGTTTGCCTAACCGCGCGGCTTGTGCGGTCTAGTTTGTTTATAGTCGCTTGTTAATAGTCCCACATTGCTTATTTGTATTCTCCCTTCTCTCCTCCATTCTATAAAAGGGAGGTTATACCTTTGTAATAGATATCTTTTTGGCATAATAAAATTTCAGTTATACCAAGTTCCAGCTTGTTTTATAGTCGTTTGTTCGCTACTTTCACATGGTATCAGAGGACTCGATCTTTTCCTCCTGATTCTGTGTGCCCTCCCTGTCCGCGCGGCTTGCTTCGCCTGCTTGCGCCCTATCCGCACGGTATCTTTCTCTCCTTATCTTTGCCCTCTGTGTGCACGACCTCTTTGTTCCTGTGCTTAGTCGCCGCATTCTGTTCGCCGCGACCTGTTGCCCTGTTCGCCGCGACCTATTGCCCTGTGCCTTGTTTTGCATGTTGCTTCTGTTCGAGCGGACTGTCTTCTAGCCGCTCGACTTCTATCCCTCTGCTTAATTCTGCGGCTTGGTCGTGGCTTCTCTTGCCGCTGGTGTCTGACATCGTGACCGCTGTAGATCTTCTTCTTCCTATCCGCGCGGCTTGTTTCCTAACCGCGCGGCCTCTCTTCTCTCTCTAGTTCTATCCGCAACCTATTTTCGCGGTTTATCTGCCTCTGTTTTTTCGCGATCTCCTTTGCTTCGCGCGGCTCCTCCTCTGTTCATGCGGCCTTCTCCCTGCTTTGATCTGCTAATTGGTTGTTTCCTTTGCGGTTTCCTTTTTGTCCGCAACGGTCTTCTGGTTCTCACGAACTTCCCTGTGTTCGTACTGTGTTCGCTGATTGTCTATTCGCGCGACCTGTTTCTCTGTTCGCGCGGCCTGTTTCTCAGTTCTCTCGTACTTCCTTTTTAGTTCGCGCGACCTGTCTCTCTGTTCGCGCGGCCTATTTCTACTTTTATGGCTCTCTTCGATATCTCTACTTTCTCCTCTTCTTCAAAGCCTTCGGCCTCGGTGGTCACGTCTTCTGGTAGTGCCAACTTCGTTACTCAAGGAAAATGGATGATCGACTCAGGTTCTACCAATCATATGACGGGCTCTCCCTAGTTTTTTTCTCTCCTAGAAACACATGATCGGTTGCCCCCGATTATTCTCGCTGATGGCTCTCCGTCCCCGGTCCATGGGACGGGAGTGGTTCAAGTCACTCCATCTCTTCAATTGGCAAATACTCTCTACGTGCCCAAATTCCCGTGCAACTTAATATCTATTACCTCTCTATGCAAGCAGTTACGGTGTTCTGTCACATTTACTTCTACTTCTTTTTCTTTTTAGGATTCGGACTCCCAGCGGACGATTGCTACTGGGACTGAGAGTGGCAGCCTATTCTTTCTCGACAACGTTTCCGCTCTATCCGCCTTCTCCTCCACCTCCCCAGATCTACTCCAATGGCATCTTCGCCTTGGTCATGCTCCTCCGCGTCTTCTTCGTCAGCTTCTGCCCCATCTTCCTCCACAAAGTCCTCCCCTCAATTGTGAGGCCTGTCAGCTTGGCAAGCATCACCGCTCCTCCTTCCCACCAAAGCAAGTTTGTGGATCTTCCCGACCGTTTGATCTCATCCACTATGATGTTTGGGGTCCTTCTCCTACCCTTACCGTTGGTCGGGGAAGTTCATGTTTTGTCACGTTTATTGATGATTTCTCTCATTGCACGTGGGTGTATCTTTTAAAAGATCGCTCCGAATTATTCTCTGTATGGACATCTTTTTATCTCATGATCAAAACTCAGTTTGATGTTTCTATTAAAGTATTTCGATCTGATAACGCCCAAGAATATCTCAGTCATGCTTTTTCGTCCTTCTGTATACAACATGGGATTATTCATCAAACTAGCTGTGTCTATACTTCACAGCAAAATGGTGTGACAGAGCGCAAAGACCGTCACCTCCTTGATGTCGCTCGCACTCTGATGACACAGATGCAGGTTCCTCGTGCGTATTGGGGCTATACCGTTCTCATCTCCTATTTCCTCATCAATCGCATTCCATCCACCGTTCTCCATGGTCAAACCCCATTCTCAATTCTCCATCCTAGCAAGGAACCTTTCCCCCTTACTCTACGTATATTTGGATGTACGGACTTCGTACATGCTCCCTCCGTTACCCGCGATAAACTCTCCCCTCGTGCCACGAAATGTGTCTTTTTGGGTTACTCTACAACTCAGAAAGGTTATTGTTGTTTTGATCCCATTCTTCGCAAACAGTTCGTCTCCGCGGACGTAACCTTCTTTGAAAACGTATCATATTTCTCTCGTGACTCCGCACCTCTTCCTAATGTTCCTGCTTCTCCTACCGAGCCTTCCCCTCCTACTGAGCTTTCTCCTCCTACTCTCCTGTTGCTCGTCTCAGCACTATTCGGGTTCTTCTTTCTGTGGCAGTCAAGAGGGATTGACCCATTTCCCAACTAGATGTCAAGAATGCCTTTCTCTATAGAGATCTTCAGGAGGATGTTTATATGGAGCAACCTCCTGGGTATGGATCTCAGGGGGAGACACAGGTATGCAGGTTGAAGAAGGCCATCTATGGCCTAAAGCAAAGCCCTCAGGCTTGGTTTGATAAGTTTAGCAGTATTGTGGCAGCCGTGGGTTTTATAAGAAGTTCTGCTGATCACTCGTTATTTGTTCGCAAAACCTCTCTGGGTCTGGTGGTTCTTGCCGTATATGTGGATGATATATTTCTCACTGGAAATGACCAGGCTGGGGTTTCCTTGACAAAGAAACATCTCAGTCAACATCTGGTCACAAAGGATATGGGCTCCCCAAAATACTTTTTGGGGATAGAAATATCTCGGAAGTCCAATTCATTAGTTCTCTCCCAGCGTAAGTATGCTCTTGATCTTCTAAAAAAGACGGGGTTGACTGGAGCTAAACCTACCCGATTCCCCATGGCCACTAGAGAAGATAAAACCTAGACAGATGACTCGCCTCTTCTATCAGATGCTACGAGATACCGGTGCCTGGTCGGCAAACTCATTTATCTGACGGTAACAAGACCTAACATCTCCTACGCTGTAGGAAAGGTTAACTAGTTCATGCAAGCTCCTAGGGAGTGTCATTTGCAGTCTGCCCTAAGGATACTAGAGTATATAAAAGCGGCGCCAGGTAAAGGGTTACTATTTCAGAAGAATGGTCATTTAAAGGTAGAAGCGTACTCAGATTCTATCTATGCTGACGACAAAGGAGATCGCAAGTCCACATCGGGCTTTTACACTTTTGTGGGAGGAAACCTTGTGAGCTGGAAGATCAAGAAACAGTCTGTTGTCTCCAGGTCTAGTGCAGAAGCGGAATATCGAAGTATGGCGTCGACCACATGTGAGTTAAAGTGGTTACGAGCTCTCATGTTTGACTTAGGGGAGATTTATAACTATCCTCTACCTATGTTCTGTGACAACAAGGCTGCGATATATATCTCAAAAAAAATCCCGTTTTTCATGAGAGGACAAAGCACATTGAAGTCTACTTCCATTTTGTTCGGGAAGAAGTTTTGAAGAAACAGATCTGTACTCCGTTCGTTACCTCCGACAACGAGTTAGCATATATCTTCACCAAGCCTGTGTCTGGTTCCCTTTTTCACATTTGCGACAAGCTGGGCATGGTTGATATATATGCTCCAGCTTGAGGGGGAGTGTTGGTGTTTAGAGATCGGGCGGTCTGTCGGTCTGGCTCTGGCGGCTTGGGGTCCTGGCGGTCTAGCAGTTTGGCACAGACGTCTTGGTGGCTCGGCTTGTCTTGAGGTCTCTCCAGCGGTTTGTTGGTGTAGCCGGGCGGTTTGCCTAACCGCGCGGCTTGTGCGGTCTAGTTTGTTTATAGTCGCTTGGTAATAGTCCCACATTGCTTATTTGTATTCTCCCTTCTCTCCTCCATTCTATAAAAGGGAGGTTATACCGTTGTAATAGATATCTTTTTGGCATAATAAAATTTCAGTTATACCAAGTTCCGGCTTGTTTTCTAGTCATTTGTTCGCTACTTTCACAATATGCTTTCGGCTTTGGATAATATCTTGGCTCAGCTGGAGGTGCATTTGGAGCATCAAAGTTGAATTTCCTGAAATGAACTCTTCTTTTGGCGCATGCTACCTCATACTTCTACCATTCATCAGTGCTATAGTAATCCCACCTGTTTTCATTCGCCAAGTCCACTATTTTGAAGGTGTCCATAATGATACTCTTGGAAATCAGACTCCATACCTCATCCATTTCTCTATTAGGATCAACCCTGACAGAAGACGAGCCTTCACCATATTTTCTCCTTTTCTGAGCTGGTTGAGGTATGTCTTCAACTATCTGAACTTCTAGCTGATCAGTAACAACAATATGTTTTGTTTCAAACTGAGGAAAATCCTGAGTGTCAATCCAGTACTGAGAATAATCCTGAGCAGGATTAACAGAAACATCTACTAGAGCAGGCACTATAGGTTCAGGAATTCTAGCTTGAGTATGACCTTGACCACCAAATATCTCATTATGAAGCCAGCTGAAATTATCGTAACTGTAGATGTTGACTCCCTTGAAGTTTTCTACCATGGCTGCTTCAAGGGCTGTCACCTTAGCTTTCAATGCATCCTCCCCCTTTCAGACTTCTTCAAGTACAGTGGCTGCTCTTACACTAGAATAATGGACCATTTGGTCATCAAAGTAATTCATTCCTTCATTTTGGCAACTAATAATTGTTTTGGCGTTGTCTTCAACGTTCTGAAGCACATCCAAGTTACTCTTGATGTTTTTAGTTGTCTACCTAAATCACCTAGATGGGGGTGAATAAGTGAGGTCTGCGTCTTTTTGCGGAATAAAAAATGAACGAACGAAGCGCAAAAAATAAGCACACACAACACAGAGAACATCAGATCTATAGTGGTTCCCCAATCTTGGGTACATCCACTCTCCACCTCACCGATCTAGCAACACGCTAGACTCAACTACTTCACTATTACCTCGGATTGAAAACCAATCCTACAACTCGGAGCAACGCCCCTACAACTCGATCCACAAAACGGATCTACACTCTGGAGAAATATTTCCTACAACACTCGGAGACAAAATCTCCTACAAGATAAAGATTTTGTAAATAAAATTATACAAACAGAATATCTCAGATCTGAATCTTCAGCCTTTCTTCTTTCTTGAATCTTTGAAACTTTCTCAGAAATAGGTTGAAGAAGACAAGCCAAAAACTATTCTGGATCTGAAAACCTAGATCAGTACGATCAAGATGAGGATCTGTGAGAATAAGAATGCTTTGATCTGTTGATCTAATCTTGCTCCGAATCTCTGGAATCAGAGAAGGAGCGGCGGCGAGATCGTCGATGAAGAGCGGCGGTGGCTTCCCGTTTTAGAATGAAGAAAATCGATTCAAAAAACCATCTCTCTGACTTAACGAACTTTCAGAAAAATTATCTGCATTACGCGAGTGGAATATGACTACTCGAGTAATCACTTTGATTTCTCGAGAAAAGGATGTAAAGTTCCCGATAACAATCATTAGAGAAAATCTGGAAATTAACTTCTGGCTACTCGAGTAATAGAATTGACTTCTCGAGAAGTAGCTGGACTTCTCGAGTACTAATGCTTCACTACTCGAGAACTAGATATACTTCTCGAGTACTCTACTTCTGTTACCCGAGATAAGGATAAATTTCTCGAATACTCGACTTCTGTTACGCGAGACAAAGTCTTGTACTACTCGAGTAATAGCCTTAGCTACTCGATTACTACACTTAGAAAAATTCTAAACTAGACTTTTCTGATAACTCGAGAACAAGCAAATATGTACTCGAGTACTACACAGCTTCTCGAGAACTAACTTTAAATCATCTCGAGAACTACTTCAGTTACTCGAGTGCTAGACATAACTTCCTCGAGAACTGACTATAAATCTACTCGAGTACTTAAGTTACTACTCGAGTAAAATACTTAGAAAAATGCTGCTTTCTGAAAATTTTCTTTCTTCAAGGAAATCTGCAACTAGTCTTTCTCCTACAGGTTTAGTACTTGAAAGTGAAGTGTATCCCAATAGAAAGGCTACACATGAGTCAACACCATGGATCACACAATGAGGGATTACATTGTATGGTCCTGTGTTTGGTGACTCATTGTAGATTGATATAGGTCTACACTTTGGCAACTAAGTCCTGCAAACACATAACTCAAACAAGATATCAAATACAACTTAATTCATCTTAGTTTAAGGGTGACTTCATACAAATCTAGATTATTATGGATACAATACCCAACAATCTTCCCCTATTTGTAGAAATCAGAATCCTCTACACTAAGGTGAATTATATCAAGATAAAAAAACAAAGTGACTAGCTACCACATAGATAATAGAAAATAAAATGCTAAGTAATGACAAGAAAATCATATCATTAAAATTAAAGATTTATATCTATATAGAATTGTCCATGAAATCCATTTCAACACAATATAGATAATTTGTCATTCCTTTCTCTGCTGTTGTTGATGTTATTGTTGCTGTCTTTCGTTCTTCTCTTGCTGTCTTCTCTGATAGCTGAAGGGTTTAGGATAATACTTTGTGGGGTCTAGGAGGAGCATTTGGATTGTTCCTTCCATACTCTCTATCATAAATTCTTCTCTTAGTTAAGGATTTCTCATATAGTTCCCACTCAGAGGAGCTATAATGATTAGTCCTGCTTTCATTGTAATCCATAACCAGTTTGAGAGTATCAAGGATTAAAGACTTAGAAGTATGGCTCCAAATTTCAGCAAATTTTTATGCTCTCCTCTTTTCAGCTTTTGGATTGGTGATGAAATTGCTTGCAGATGCTCCATCACCATACTTTCTTTTCTTGGGAATTTGAATTTCAGGAGGTGCTTGATGAAGCACATCTGCCTGATCAGTTTCCCAAACCTGAGCATAAGTATCGGGAGATGGTGCTTCCGAGCCTTCAGGTATTGGAGAAAAAGTTGGCTGTTGAACTAGAGGATGCGGAGCAAGAGGATTCAGATGATGGGGAATCACATTTGGATCAGCTTTGAAATCAGGGAATATTTGATTATGCATCCACACAAATGTATCATAAGTATGAAACTTTACACCATCTATTTGATTTTGGACATCAGCATGAATTTTCTTCAACTTTTCTTCCCAGAGAGTTTTCATGTTTGCATCTGATTTTTATAAGTATTCTTTTACTAAGCTCTCTCCCTTTCTGACTTCTACAAATAAGGTGGTAATAGCAGCTTTTTTGAAGGTACCAACTTCTTCACAAGTTTTGAAGTTATGTTCTTGGGATTTCTTTTCTAACTGGATTTGATTATTAGCAAGATTTACTGTCTGGTCCATCACCTGACCAATGCTGGTTATGGTGTGGTCCAGAGCTTTCCCACCTATTTAGAATAGATGTTTCAGCTCATCAGTGTAATGCTAGATCTCTGTAAATCCTCTGCTCATCTCTTTTTCCAGAGAAGTTACTTTATCATTCACAACCATTAGAGATTCATCAAAGTACTATCTCTGTTGTGCTAGCAGTAATTCAATTTTACCCAAAATATCATCAGCAACAGGAGTTTGAACTTGAGGAGCTGGAGGAGGAGCAGTCCATGGAGCAATTTCTTCAATGACAACTGTGCTCTTAGCTCTTGTAGTTTGAATCAAAATATCACCTTCCTCACTAAGAATGGTGGGAAGAGAAAAATCCAAGTTCTTGAGAGGAGCCTCAGCTGGTTCTGGGGTGGCTTCTTTCTCATCAGAAATAAGAACTGGTTCTTCCTCTTGAATGTCTGCAGCAGGTGATTGATGAAAAGGGGATTCTTGTTTAGAAAGATGATGAGAGGGAGATGGTTCTGGAGAGGGAGACTTCTGTAACGCCCCAAAAATGTTGTAGGAGCGACGGGAATCGCTTTTGGCCAAAACAGTTTTTTTTCTTTTTTGAGCAGGTGACACGGGTCCCGACACGGCCGTGTCAGAGGCCGTGTCGGCCGTGTCGAGCTAGCCGTGTGGTCGACCATGTTAAGGCCGACGATCGTCGAGTATGGAACACGGCCAGGCACACGGCCGTGTCCCAGGCCGTGTAGCCTGGGTCGTTTCGAAATTTCCTGAGGTTTGGCACACGGGGTATGACACGGGTCCGGACACGGCCGTGTCCCAGGTGACACGGGCGTGTCGAAGGCCGTGTCAGAGGCCGTGTACTTCTCTGACTGAAAATGTTGAAAACGAGTGCCGTGACACGGGTCACGACACGGCCGTGTGGAGCGAGACACGGCCGTGTCGAAGGCCGTGTCAGGAGCCGTGTGCTGGTTTTCGAATCGATCGAGACGACGAATGGCTAACACGGCCATGCACACGGCCGTGTTGCAACCCGTGTTCGGCCCAGATTTTCTAATGTGAGTTCCGATCGTGGCCGTTCGTTCTTTTCTTTGGAAGATCCAACGGTGGGGAGCCTCCCTGGGTAGTTTAAGGCCGGGAATAGGGTTCCAAACCCTCATTCCCCACTTCCTTTTATCTCTCTAAGTTCTAGAGAGAAGGGAGAGCAAGGAGGCCAAGTTCCGGCCGCCGGCGAAGCTTCGGAGGTCCGTTTCGCGAGCGAAGTTCAGATCCGCGAAGGTGGGAGCGTTGCGGTGGTGTTCATCCGAGCAAATCTTCTCCATGGCTAGGAAGAGGGGACGGAAGGTAACGACACTTCTCCTCTCGGATTTTAGGATTTAGGATGCATGAATAGCATCCCCTTCCTTTCGTATTTTGAGCACCGGATCTCTCAAATGAGAGGGATCCGTGTAGCCTAGGTTCAAGAGGACCTCCGGGTTGAGTATGCTCATCCCGGCATGCTTTGCATTAGAGATCCGCTCCGTTAGCGGATTAGGCATTGTGGGTGAAGCCGTGGTCGCGACCGATAGTTCGACCCGGTGATGTTGCATAGCGAGCTTCGGTAGAAAATCCGTTGCGGCAATACGCCGTTGTGTGTATGCGTTTTCCCCCTTATATTTGAGTGAGTACTCGTAGTCGGAACCGGACGAGGTTAGCTCCGCTTTGTGCGGTAGATGGTTTCCTTGGAGCACGGGAAAGACACGGTGCGAGTGGCAATTGGGGTGGGGAAACCTTTGTTTGTGTTGTGCTAAGGCGCGGCTATGTCTCCGTGGTCGGCTGGCTATCCCGTGACGCGCAAGTCATGTGGGGAAAGTGTCCCGGCGAGACTAGCCCTTGCGTGAGACTGACGAGAATGCCGAGCGGAGGGCAAGCCCGGGCAATGTGGCCATGAGCGGGTGGGGTCCAGCAAGGCTTCTTAGAATCGGTCAGTGTGAGACGGAACCATGACGTGCGACGTCAGATTATGCGGGCAAGCCTGGGGTTTAAGACCCATGTGCGGGTGGGGCCCTTGCAAGGTTCCGTGTGACGGCCTGTGTGCCGTTGGGGACATGGTGTCTCCCTTTTGTTTGCGGCTTTAAGCCAATGGGGAAACGGAAGTACCCAATGTTTGATGTTGTGCTAGATGCATACGAGCTAGGGTGCCTTGGGTGAAACCCGGGTTGCATTCATGTTGCATAGTAGGCCCCTTTTACTTTGTACAAAACATAAAGAACATGTATGCTGTTTGAGACATCCAAGCCTGTTTACCGCTAATATATATATATATGCTCTTTTGGTATACGAAGTGCTAACTTGCAGGTGGAGTGGTACCCCGGGGTCCGTTAGGGACGGCCGGGAGGAGATGTGTTTGTTACACAGTAGAGGTCAGCCTTTGTTGACCCACGTTACTTCAAATCCTTTCAGGGCAAGGATCGTATGCAGGAGCCAGCGCGCCGGGCGAAAAGCCCTAAGCCTCATGAAGTGTTGCTGTGCTTGGCTAGTTTCTTTTCCATGTTTTGTTGATGTTGTTTGATCATGTCCGGCTTGCATGCTGAGGTAGCCTAGGGGTGCTTGGCACTTTTATATGTTTGGACTTATATTGTGTAAGGCCTTAAGGCCATTTCGATACTCTATTGTTAGTGGATAACTTCTGTCTTTTAGTTTTATGCTTCCGCTGTGTATGTCTTGAGTTTTGAGTTTGGGTAGTTTCATATCATCTTTTAATACTAAAGCTGTGGTGTCCGTATGTTGTGGGGCCCCGGCCGGACCCATATTATATGGTCTTTACAGGGGAGGTGTTACAATTTTGGTATCAGAGGGAGGTTTGCGTTCCAAGGAGAAGTTTCGCGGTCGAAATTATAAGTCGAGTCGCGTATTAGAAGTTATCCACATAGGAGTATCGCAGGACCATGAGTGTCCTGGTGTTCGAGTCTTGCGATTAGAGGCTGATTTGTGTTTTCTTGCTGGTGTTTAGAGTGCAAGCAACGAGGCTGGGACCTCGAGGCCAAGAGAAGAGATCTCGGCAAGTAGTGCAACTGCGCACGGTCCGCTAGGAATGGGTGTCACCCCGGCCGACTTTTGTCGTATGCTTGCAGAAGCGATGGTGGCGGCTCAAGCTGCAGCGACAGCACAGGTAGCAACTCCTGCTACCCCGGATATGGCAGCGACCGTGCAGGTTGAGGAAGCCAGGCGGGCAGAGCCGCAGGCCGAGAGAGTGGTTGTCGGGCATGGGGACCGGCAAATGAAGTACTTTCTGAGTTTCCACCCTCCAACCTTCAAGGGAACCGGCACACCCACCGATGCAGAGGATTGGTGGGCTAGAAGTCAGGAGCTTCTGAGGGCGGCGGAGGTGCCAGATGAGAAAAAGGCAGAGTTCGCAGCCTTTATGTTGGAGGGAGATGCCAAGTTATGGTGGGTGAGCCACAGTGGTCGGCAGTTCCCAGGACGCACACCGTCCATCGAGGAATTTGGGGATGCCTTCCTGAAGAAGTACATACCCGCCTCAACGAGGTTATCCCTCCAGAGGCAGTTTCTACATCTTGTGCAGCGAGACAAGACAGTGGATGAGTATGTTCAGGAATTTACTCGATTGGGTCGTTATGCGGGGACGACCATGGCGGACGATGAAGAGAGGGACAATCTCTTCTACCATGGATTGAGGGAGAATCTAAGACAACCCCTCATATCGATGAAGCGTGCGGGCTTCAACGAATTGGTGGAGGCGGCCCGAATTTTGGAGAGCGATATGGAGCGATCCCAGCGCCGAAAGGGTTTCACACCCAAGCAGGGGGAAGAGAAGAAGTCGGCTCAGTCCCATGGAAAGGCGGAAGGGAGCCGATGGAAGAAGAAGCCTTCCCCGTTTAAGTCGGGCGAGAAAAGTAATTGGACGTCCGGAGGGTCACGCTCTAAGGGACCGCAGACGTGTTACAGTTGTGGCAAGCCAGGCCACATATCAAGATTTTGTACCCAAGGGGGCGCTGAGCAAGAGCCAAGGCAGGAGCAGACTGTGCGCTCCGGCCCCAGTGCCGCAGAGAAAGGGAAGATGGCGGAGTCGAGTGCTTCCCGGTTTCAACCAGTGCAGCCAAGGGCCTACAACCTGGGGCAGCAGGAAGCAATCCGTCAACCCGATGTGGTGACAGGTATGAGAATTCAACCTGCACCTTAGATTTCTTCCTTTCAAGCCTTTTTATGTTTGTTGCATGTGTGTAGGCTTTGTAGTGGTATCAGGGTACCCCGCTAGGGTACTTTTCGATACGGGAGCGTCGCACTCCTTCCTTGTGGAAAGTTTCATCCGGAGGATTGGAGTTGAGTCTTTCTCAACGGACTCAGAGTTGAAGGTGCGCATGCCCAATGGGTCATCTATGACTACCAGGGCTAGAGGCCGGATTTGTTGGAGTCTTGAGGGGGTCGACTTCGTGTTGGTAGCGGCGATCTTGCCATTGTCCGAGTTCGACGTGATCTTGGGGATGGACTGGCTAGCGGAGCAGCGTGCCAGTATTGACTGTTTGTCCAAGGTGGTAACCCTGAGGAGCGTGGGGCAAGCAGAAGTCAAGTTTGAGGGCCTGCTTGGAGTGGCTTGTTCCCTAGTTTCGGCACTTCAACTAGTGCGAGCTGTTAACCAGGGAGGTGTAGCTCTAGTAGCGTTGTTGGAGGTTAGCCTTTTCAGGCTGTCTCTTGGGGAAGTGCCCGTGGTGGCGGAGTTTGGAGATGTTTTTCCTGAGGAGCTACCGGGAGCACCTCCTCGGCGGGAGATTGATTTCTCCATCGAGTTAGTGCCCGAGGCTAGACCGGTGTCGCGTCCACCTTTTAGGATGGCACCAAAGGAGTTGGCCGAGCTCAAGGTTCAGTTGTAGGAGCTTTTGGAGCAAGGGTACATCAGACCTAGCTCTTCACCGTGGAGTGCGCCGGTGTTATTCGTAAGGAAAAAGGATGGTAGTATGCGTTTGTGCATAGACTACCGAGAGTTGAACAAATTGACAATCAAGAATAAGTATCTGATTCCCCGGATAGACGATCTCTTCGACCAGTTGGTGGGGTCGGTGGTGTACTCCAAGTTGGACCTGAAGTCCGGATATTATCAGTTGCGGATTCGTGACGAAGACATACCCAAGACAGCGTTTGGTACGAGGTATGGTCATTTTGAGTTCTCGGTGATGCCGTTCGGGTTGACGAACGCGCCGTCCGTGTTCATGGACTTGATGAACCGAGTGTTTCGCGAATACTTGGATAGGTTCGTCGTCGTTTTTATTGATGACATTTTGGTGTATTCCAAGTCGGAAGCAGAGCACGAGGTGCACTTGAGGACAGTGTTGCGAGTATTGAGAGAGAACCAGCTCTATGCGAAGTTCTCCAAGTGCGAGTTTTGGTTGGAGAAGGTGGCGTTTTTAGGCCATGTGATTAGTGGGGATGGGGTGGCGGTAGATCCAACGAAAGTGGAAGCCATCAGAGATTGGCCTGTTTTGAGGACTGTGGCGGAAGTCCGGAGCTTTCTTGGACTAGCCGGGTACTACCGAAGGTTTGTGGAAAACTTTTCGCGGATAGCTCTACCCCTCACTTCGCTAACTCGCAAGGATCAGAAGTTCGTGTGGACTCAAGAGTGCAGTCAGGCGTTTGAAACCCTGAAGGAGAGGCTGATGATGGCACCGATCCTAAGTCTACCAAAGGGGGCCGAAGGATTTCAGATTTTCAGCGACGCATCCGGATGCGGTTTAGGGTGCGTGTTGGTGCAGCATGGCAGTGTGATAGCTTTTGGGTCGAGGCAGCTGAAGCCTCATGAGAGAAATTACCCCGTCCATGATCTGGAATTGGCGGCGGTAATTTTTGCTTTGAAATTGTGGAGGCACTACGTTTATGGTGCGAAGGTGGAGATCTTCACGGACCACAAGAGCCTGAAGTATCTCCTGGATCAGAAGGACCTAAATATGCGGCAGCGCAGGTGGGTCGAGTTCCTTGGGGACTACGAGGTGGCGATTCAGTACACGCCAGGAAAAGCCAATGTGGTGGCGGATGCTTTGAGTAGGAAATACTCGGGGCAAGGAAGTTGGATTGAAGCTCACGATGAGCGGTTAAGGCGGGACTAGGAGACCCTTGGTTTGGAATGTGTGGCAAGAGGCGAGTCTAGCGTGGCTCGGCTAAACTGGATTGAGATGCAGAATGACTTATGCGATCGTATTCGGGAAGCGATCCGTATGGATGAGGAGTTCCAACCCTTCGTGGAGGAAGCTCTTAAGGGCGAGGGTAGTGCCTGGGAGATGGTTGATGGGGTTCTGAGGAAGGGCGGAAGGATTTGTGTACCGCAGTTCGGCAAGCTCCGCGAGGAGTTGATGTTTGAGGCCCACTTCACCAAGTACTCCATTCACCCGGGTAGTACAAAGATGTACTTGGACTTGAAGAAGTCCTATTGGTGGCCTGGGATGAAGCGGGACGTAGCTTTGTGTGTGAGTCGGTGCCAAACTTGTGCCTTGGTGAAGGCCGAGTGTCAGAAGCCGGGCGGGTTCTTGAAGCCTCTTCCAATCCCCGAATGGAAATTTGATGACATCTCCATGGATTTCGTGCATGGGTTGCCTAGATCGCAGCAGGGTAATGATGCCATTTGTGAGATTGTGGACCGCTTGACCAAAGTGGCACACTTCATCCCAAACCGGAAGGAGGACGATGTGGAAAAGTTGGTGGAGTTGTACGTCCGCAATATTGTACGACTCCATGGGATTCTGAAGAGTATAGTCAGCGACCGGGATGGACGTTTCACGTCTAAGGATTGGCGGTTGGTGCAGAAGAGCTTGGGCACAAAACTCAAGTTCAGTACGGCTTTTCATCCTCAAATCGATGGGCAAACTGAGAGAACGAACCGTACTTTGGAAGACATGCTAAGGATGTGTACTCTCGATTTCGGCAAGAAGTGGGAGGATCACCTCTTCATGGTGGAGTTTGCGTATAACAATAGCTACCAAGCTAGTATCAAGATGGAGCCATATGAAGCTCTTTATGGGAGGCGGTGTCGAACACCGATGTCTTGGACAGAGGCGGGAGACACAAAGCTTTTGGGGAAAGAAGTGATAGCCGATGCTAGTGAGCTAGTGCGGACCATCCAAGAGCGCATGAAGGTGGCTCAAGATCGGCAGTCGAAGTATTTCAATGCTCGCCACATACATGTGGAATTCGCGGTGGGCGACTGGGTGTATCTTAAGATCAAGCCGTTCAAAGGCGTTTCACGAATTCGCCGACTCAAGAAGCTGAGTCCGAGATTTTTGGGACCATTCAAGGTCATCGAGCGAGTGGGAGAGGCAGCGTACCGGTTGGCGTTGTCCACGGAGCTAAGTGGATTGCATGACGTTTTTCACGTCTCCGTCCTGAGGAAAGCCTTGTTAGAGGCCAGCGTGGTGATTGAACCGGCGGCGGTGCCGGTAGAGGAAGACTTGAGGACGCGAGTACGTCCCGTCGGGATAGAAGATTCGGAGGTTCGGCAACTGCGGAACAAGGAGGTCCGACTCGTAAAGGTCCGTTGGGACAACTGTGGCTGCGAGGAGCTCTCATGGGAGCGAGAGCAGGCCATGCTAGAGGAGTACCCCGAGCTTTTCTCCTCAGGTATCGTTTAGAATTTGTGTTTTTTCCATGTTTTAAATTTCGGGACGAAATTCTTTTAAGGGGGGGGGGGGAGAATTGTAACGCCCCAAAAATATTGTAGGAGCGACGGGGATCGCTTTTGGCCAAAACAGTTTTTTTTCTTTTTTGAGCAGGTGACACGGGTCCCGACACGGCCGTGTCAGAGGCCGTGTCGGCCGTGTCGAGCTGGTCGTGTGGTCGACCATGTTAAGGCTGACGATCGTCGAGTATGGAACACGGCCAGGCACACGGCCGTGTCCCAGGCCGTGTAGCCTGGGTTGTTTCGAAATTTCCTGAGGTTTGGCACACGGGGTATGACACGGGTCCGGACACGGCCGTGTCCCAGGTGACACGGGCGTGTCGAAGGCCGTGTCAGAGGCCGTGTACTTCTCTGACTGAAAATGTTGAAAACGGGTGCCGTGACACGGGTCACGACACGGCCGTGTGGAGCGAGACACGGCCGTGTCGAAGGCCGTGTCAGGAGCCGTGTGCTGGTTTTCGAATCGATCGAGACGACGAATGGCTAACACGGCCATGCACACGGCCGTGTTGCAACCCGTGTTCGGCCCAGATTTTCTAATGTGAGTTCCGATCGTGGCCGTTCGTTCTTTTCTTTGGAAGATCCAACGGTGGGGAGCCTCCCTGGGTGGTTTAAGGTCGGGAATAGGGTTCCAAACCCTCATTCCCCACTTCCTTTTATCTCTCTAAGTTCTAGAGAGAAGGGAGAGCAAGGAGGCCAAGTTCCGGCCGCCGGCGAAGCTTCGGAGGTCCGTTTCGCGAGCGGAGTTCAGATCCGCGAAGGTGGGAGCGTTGCGGTGGTGTTCATCCGAGCAAATCTTCTCCATGGCTAGGAAGAGGGGACGGAAGGTAACGACACTTCTCCTCTCGGTTTTTAGGATTTAGGATGCATGAATAGCATCCCCTTCCTTTCGTATTTTGAGCACCGGATCTCTCAAATGAGAGGGATCCGTGTAGCCTAGGTTCAAGAGGACCTCCGGGTTGAGTATGCTCATCCCGGCATGCTTTGCATTAGAGATCCGCTCCGTTAGCGGATTAGGCATTGTGGGTGAAGCCGTGGTCGCGACCGATAGTTCGACCCGGTGATGTTGCATAGCGAGCTTCGGTAGAAAATCCGTTGCGGCAATACGCCGTTGTGTGTATGCGTTTTCCCCCTTATATTTGAGTGAGTACTCGTAGTCGGAACCGGACGAGATTAGCTCCGCTTTGTGCGGTAGATGGTTTCCTTGGAGCACGGGAAAGACACGGTGCGAGTGGCAATTGGGGTGGGGAAACCTTTGTTTGTGTTGTGCTAAGGCGCGGCTATGTCTCCGTGGTCGGCTGGCTATCCCGTGACGCGCAAGTCATGTGGGGAAAGTGTCCCGGCGAGACTAGCCCTTGCGTAAGACTGACGAGAATGCCGAGCGGAGGGCAAGCCCGGGCAATGTGGCCATGAGCGGGTGGGGTCCAGCAAGGCTTCTTAGAATCGGTCAGTGTGAGACGGAACCCTGACGTGCGACGTCAGATTATGCGGGCAAGCCTGGGGTTTAAGACCCATGTGTGGGTGGGGCCCTTGCAAGGTTCCGTGTGACGGCCTGTGTGCCGTTGGGGACATGGTGTCTCCCTTTTGTTTGCGGCTTTAAGCCAATGGGGAAACGGAAGTACCCAATGTTTGATGTTGTGCTAGATGCATACGAGCTAGGGTGCCTTGGGTGAAACCCGGGTTGCATTCATGTTGCATAGTAGGCCCCTTTTACTTTGTACAAAACATAAAGAACATGTATGCTGTTTGAGACATCCAAGCCTGTTTACCGCTAATATATATATATATATATATGCTCTTTTGGTATACGAAGTGCTAACTTGCAGGTGGAGTGGTACCCCGGGGTCCGTTAGGGACGGCCGGGAGGAGATGTGTTTGTTACACAGTAGAGGTCAGCCTTTGCTGACCCACGTTACTTCAAATCCTTTCAGGGCAAGGATCGCATGCAGGAGCCAGCGCGCCGGGCGAAAAGCCCTAAGCCTCATGAAGTGTTGCTGTGCTTGGCTAGTTTCTTTTCCATGTTTTGTTGATGTTGTTTGATCATGTCCGGCTTGCATGCCGAGGTAGCCTAGGGGTGCTTGGCACTTTTATATGTTTGGACTTATATTGTGTAAGGCCTTAAGGCCATTTCGATACTCTATTGTTAGTGGATAACTTCTGTCTTTTAGTTTTATGCTTCCGCTGTGTATGTCTTGAGTTTTGAGTTTGGGTAGTTTCATATCATCTTTTAATACTAAAGCTGTGGTGTCCGTATGTTGTGGGGCCCCGGCCGGACCCATATTATATGGTCTTTACAGGGGAGGTGTTACAACTTCTCTGTATGAAAAGGGGAAAGAGGCTCTTTTGAAGTCAACTCCTCAATCATTTTAGTTATGTCTTCCTCTATAGATAAAATGTTCTCTTGAACTTGGGCATCTGAGAGTGGCTCTTCTGGGGTAGCAGGATGGAGTACAACATCTGGAGGAGGGGTAGAAACTCTTTCTACTGGAGTTGAAGGAGCAGGCTCCCCCTCAGCAACTGCACTAGATGTGCCAGCTACTTGAGGTGGATGAGGAAATGGAGTCCTGTCCTCATCTTCTGGATGATCCTGTGCCTTAGCAGCTTGGGTAGGATTCTTGAGTTTAAGCTCCCATCTTTGTATATAATATATAGAGACTTTCTCCATGTGGTGAAGGGTTGTACCTTTGGATAAGGCAAAAATCTCTGTCTTGAACTCATGCAGAAGTAGAGAAATAATCCTTGCATAGTTAGGTGCTTTGATGCTTTCTCTTATCTTATCAAAAATCATCATTGCAAACTGAAATTTCTTCCTACATATAATTGTTGTCATCATATAAAAGAAGTCTGCACTGATGAAGCTTATAGAAGTAGTCTTGCACAGAAGTACTTTGCCAAGAATATCAACTAGAAGTTTGCCCTCTGCAAACTATAGGCTCTGTCATAATCCTCAGCAGTTAGGTCATCTTCTTCTTCAATCACAGGTAGTCGAAGAAGCTTAGAAACAACTGTCTTAGAAAGTTTGATTTTGATTCCATGAACTCTTGTCTTAAGAATCTTTCCATTTCTCCTTACCTTTGCATTCTGAAAGAACTCTTCAACCTCTGGAAATAAAATCTTGCACGGTTGCTCTAAAACGAAGGATAATCCGGCGGTTTCCAGAAGAAGAAGATTCTGAAAGTCATTTGAAATCTCTGCAATCCCAGTCGAAACAAGTTCGCTTCCAATCCCTATCTTGGAAGTAGGCGCCATCGATCAAGAGAATAGAGAGAATTTACTGCAGGGAGAGAATCGACGGCAAGTTCTGCGACAGCGGCGGAAGGCGAAAAGTTTCCTTCTTTTCTCGAGAAAGGGTTTAGAGATCGAGTGATTTGGAGATTTCCGGACTTTTCTATTTATATAAGTCTTAATTTATGATGATTATAGAAATAATATAAGTAACATACCTGAGAATATGGCGGCATAACATCTGGTGCGAATATCAAAATTTGAACTTGAAAACTAAAAGTTTCTTCAGATTTCTCGAGTGGACAAGCATTACTCGAGTGAATAGACCTAGTTCTCGAGTAATAACTGGAAGTTCTCAAGAAGTATCTTATTACTCGAGAAGCATTTCTCGAGAGGCAGACTTATTTCTCGAGTGGTCCAAATTAATACTCAATTAGTAAGGGTCTTACTCGAGAAGTGAAGTCCAAACTTAAGAATTTCTAAATTTTTGAAGTGTTGCCTGATCCTTGAGCTTTGTTGCGAGTTCTCCTTCTTTATTCTTCTTTGTTGAGCATGTAAAGTTCTGTTTTGAAGAACGAGAACTTGACCTCGTCTAGCGGCTTCGTGAAAATATCTGCAACCTGCCTGTCAGTTGGGACATACTGGAGGTTGATGTATCCATGCTCCACATGCTCCCTGATGAAGTGATACCTCAGCTCTATATGTTTTGTCCTATTGGGAGAGACTGGGTTGTTGGAAATTGCAATTGCACTGGAAGAGTCACAAAATATTGGAATATTTTGGAACTTCATGTTGTAATCTTCATACTGATTCTTTATCCATAACAGCTGTGCACAACAACTGCCTGCAGAGATATACTCTGACTCGGCTGTTGAAATTGCGACACAGTTCTACTTTTTGCTACTCCAGGATATGAGCCTTCTTCCTAGGAATTGACAAGTCCCGGAAGTGCTCTTCCTATCATCTTTGCGACCTACAAAATTTGTATCTGCAAAACCAATTAGTTCACTATCATTACTTCTTGGGTATCATAAGCCAAGATTTGGTGTACCTTTAAGGTATCTCAAAATCCGCTTTGCAGCAGCGTAGTGAGATTCCTTACAGTTCACTTGAAATCTAGCACACACACATGTTGAAAACATTATGTCAGGTCTACTAGCAGTAAGATAGAGCAAGGATCCAATTATGTTTCTATACTTGGTTTCATCAAAAGGTTTCCCTTTCCCATCCTTGTCCAGAGACATGACTGAACCCATTGGAGTCCTCATAGAGGTTGTGTTCTCCATTCCGAATTTCTTAATTAACTCCTTGGTGAACTTCGTTTGAGAGATGAAAATTCCATCTTCAGATTGTTTCACCTAAAGTCCTAAGAAATACTTCAGCTCTCTCATACTGCTCATTTCAAACTTCCCTTGCATAAGTTTTGAAAACTTCTTGCATAGATTGTCGTCAGTAGAGCCAAATATAATGTCATCGACATAGATTTGCACTAGCAAAATCTTGCCTTTTATTTCCCTAAGAAATAATATTTTATCTATCTTTCCCTTTGTGAACTTGTTCTCAAAAAGAAAGCTAGACATCGTTTCATATCAAGCTCGAGAAGCTTGTTTCAAACCATATAATGCTTTAAATAAAAGATAAACATGATCAGAAAAGTTAGAATCAACGAAACCTGGAGGTTGTTCTACATACACTACTTCTTTTATGTCACCATTAAGGAAGACCGACTTCACGTCCATCTGATAAACAGTGAAGCCCTTAAGTGCAGTATAAGCAAGAAACAACCTGATTGCCTCCAGTCTTGCCACTGGAGCATACGTCTGGTCGAAGTCGATTCCTTCTTCTTGTCGATATCCTTTGACAACGAGTCTGGATTTGTTCTTTATGATGGTTCCATCTTTGTCCATCTTATTTCTGTAGACCCACTTAGTTCCGATAATATTCTTACCTTTGGGTCTTGGAACAAGCTTCCAGACTTGGCAATGCTTGAATTGGTTCAATTCTTCTTCTATTGTTATTATCCAAGATGCGCCTGAGTTTGCTTCCTCAAACTTCTTTAGTTCAACCTGCGAGAGGAAACTCAAATATAAATTTTCATTAGTTATATCTCTACGAGTTCTGACACCATCTCGGGGATCTCCGATGATTTGATCAATTGGGTGATCCTTCAAGTGTGTGAGCTCTAGGTTCCTTGCATCTGGAGCTTCTTCTATCCCTTGAGTGACTTCATTAACTTGGATGACGTCTTCATCATGGTGATCATCTTCTCCAATAGGGGTTGGAGTGGTGATCGTGATGAACTCTTGATCTTTTTCCTTAACTTGCTCATCCAAGCTCAATTCCTTTAGTCGTGAACCTGCATCTTCAATGAACACACTAGAAGAACTGCTTTGCAGCAAACTCGTCTCATCAAATACAACATGAATAGATTCTTCTACAATCATGGTTTTCTTATTGAAAATCCTATATGCCTTACTATGGATACTATATCCTACGAAAATACTTTCAAAGCTCTTTTCACTAAATTTAGTGGTATGATACTTGCCATTGTTCAAAACAAAGCATTTACTACCAAAGATTCTAAAGTATGAAATGGTCGGTTTCCTGCCCTTTAGTAGTTCGTAAGGTATCTTATTATGGTTTTTGTTTATGAGTGATCGATTTTGCACGTGGCATACAGTGTTGACAGCTCCAGCCTAGAAATACTCTGGTAGTGAGGAATCACTCAACATGGTTCTGCAAGCCTCTATGAGTGTTCTATTCCTTCTCTCAGCTACTCTGTTCTGTTGAGGAGTACGAGGGGAGGAAAACTCATGAAAGATACCAAGGTTTTCACAGAATTCTGTCTTGGCCCTAGACTTGAACTCTGTTCTATTATCACTTCTAATTTTGACAACGGAGTAGCTTTATTCATTCTGGATTTGCTTGACAAAATTTGTAAAGATTCAAAGGAATCTGACTTGTGTTTTAGAAAGAACACCCACGCAAAGCAAAAGTAATCAACAACAATAACCAATGTATAATCCTTACCTCCCAAACTTCTAATTTATAGTGGACCGAACAAGTCCATATGAAGTAGGTGTAAACACATATTAGAATCTTTGCCAATAATGCTTTTAAAGGTAGCCCTTGTTTGCTTGCCTTTTACACATGCGTAACAAGGTCTATCTTTAACGCACTTGATATTTGGGGCATCACGTACTAAATTAAGAGAAAATAATTTATTAATAGTTTTGAAATTTATATGTGCTAATCTCTTGTGTCATTGGTTATCAAGAGACGCACTATCTTTTGCCAAAAAGCACACTAGTGTGTCTATGTAAATAAAATTTAAGCTTTATATATTCCTACTATGAGTGTCTGATAAAATCATTTCTAAATTATCAACCGATTTTATCAAACACTTGTCTTCATGAAATTCTACGATGTATCTTTTATCGCAGAGCTGGCTTATGCTTATAAGATTGTGCTCCAATCCTTCAACGTAAGCCACATCGGAAAAGGATACACTACCATTAGTGATCATACCGCAGTATTTTGTAATTCCTCTGTCAGAACCTCCAAAGATGACCTTTGGTCCGTTCATGATTGGTGAATAATCTTGGAGAAGGCTTCTAGTCCCGGTCATATGCCGAGAGCATCCACTGTCCAAATAAGATCAAGTTGCCTTAGGAACCCAAACTTGTTTGGGTCCTTGGTCTCTAGTTAACACACTCCCCTTATGTATGTTAACATTGTGAGCGGTCTTTCTCACATTATTAACTTGAGGAGTTTCATAATATCTGGGATTAAACCAGCAATCTATGGCGAAGTGACCAACCTTGCCACAACACCAACAGTCAAATCTGTTGTATCTTTGCCTAATGATCTCCTGCTTGACCTTTTGAGATTGTGGTCTAGCAGGGGCAGTAGATTTGGAAGTAGAATCTTCGTGGTGATGACACTCACATGGCTTCTTCTCCGTAATAGGCTTTTCTACAACGGGTTTGGCTTTTGGATCATTCTTGATGTTGTGACCATGATTATAAAGTTCATAGCTCTAAAGAGTGATCTCCTCATAAAGTGCCTTGAAGACACTCGCCAAAGTTCCGGGACGAGTCCATCCTTGGTACCGAGACTTGGGATCTACATGAGTAGGCCTAGCAAAGTGACCGTAGGACGAGTCAAGATCAAACTCGTTCATTGGAAAGATAACATTTTTGACAGGAGTTTGTTCTTGAGGAGCTTTCCCCTTCTCCTTGGCTAGAGCCTTCTTGGCAACCTTATTTCTTCTCTGGGCTTTATTTATCCTAGAAGATTTACTAGGAGCAACCACATGACCTAAGTCAGAACCTTTGGCCAAAGCAGAGAATTCAACAACAAGCAGAAGGACTGTCTTGGGCTTAGAGAAACTTTCAACAAGTTTCTTTTCAGCTTCAAGTTGTTCTTCCAATTCCTTGATGATTTTATCCTTCAGATTTAGGTGCTCGAGAGCCTTATTATATTCTTCCATTGCATTATGGAAGTCTTTCCAGAGTGAGCCCATCATTACAATTTCCTCCCTCAGATTGCTCTCTTCAGTCTTAAGAGATTTGATCTCCTTAGCCTGAGCTCTTGCAACTCTACGACATTTGTCATAGGCTTTGATCAACTCTTTATATTGAGTCATGAGTTCAGACTCCTCGTCAGAGTAACATTCCTCATGATCATGGTCAGAATCATCAAATTCAGAACGAGGGATATGTGAATTTACCTTCCCATTGAACTTGGGTTCTTCGTCTTCATCTATCTATGTCATGGGCCCAAAGTAGGCTTCCTCCTCATCACTGACTCAGATGAATCAGTGTCATTGAGGGTCTTGCCCTTCTTGGCTACCAGGCTTCTTTCAGTCTTCTTCTTATTGTAAGAAGTTTTCTTTCCCTCTCTTCTTCGGCCCTCCTCCTTCTTATGAGAGCAGTCAGCTATGACGTGTCCTGGCTTGTTACAATAATAACAAACAATGTCAGTAGAAAATTTTTTGTTCTATTTAGGGTGATACCTGTCTTGGCTACTTGAGCCCTTCTTGTGACGACCACCATCGTGACGTGATCTTCTGAATGAGGCATCCTTGCCTTTCCATTGCTTCTTCTTGTTCAAGAATTTCTTGAACTGCCTTGAGAGAAGAGAAAAATCTCCTTTAGATAATTCTGAGCCTGAGGTGCTTGGCTCTAAAGATTCTTCTTCACTTTCTTCTTGTGTTGGGGCAGGAGAAGCAACCTTAGACTTCCTTGAGGTGTCTTCCTTTAGAGAGACAAACTTCTCCTTGGATGAAGACATGTTCTTATCTTCTTCAGCTTTTCTTGAATTTATTTGTAGCTCATATGACATAAGCTTTCCGAAGAGATTTTGAGGGTCTGTCTCTACTAGTTTTTCAAGTTCCCGGATAGCACAAACCTTGTTATCTCATTCTTTAATCATAGATCACAGAAACTTATCATTCAGTTCCCCATTTGTGAAGACCCGGTCATAGACTCTTGGGCCGTTGACAATCTTGAAGAAATTCTCAAAGGTATCTGCAATGGAATCCTTGGTACCTTGTCGGAATGCTTCATATTTCTTATTTAGAAGAGATCTTCTGTCATCCCTAACTTCTTCAGTGTCTTCCATCTGATGATAAGAGACTGCCACATTTCCTTGGCAAACTGGCAGTGAATTAAATTCTGTAGCATAGAGTCATCGACTACACTTGCGATGATATTTTTTGCTTTCTTGTCTAAAGAGACAAGTGCAATCTCATCCTTATCAAGATCAATCAGTTTCTTAGGAACTTGCTTTGTTGAGTCAATGATGGAGGTGGTCATAGAAACATAAGGTTCTTCTTCCACTATCATAAAAATTCTAGGATCCAGAGCTTCCATGAAGAACTTTATTCTTTCTTTCCACATAACAAAATTGTTATTTGTGCACAGAGGAAGCTTAGCAAAATCCTTAACTCTGTCCATGTTTAAATCCTCTAAAGACAACTAGGAGGAGATTTGTTCAAGATGTTAACCTTTTTGATGAACAACCTGCCTCTAATACCAATTGATGTTTTTAGTTGTCTACCTAAATCACCTAGAGGGGGTGAATATGTGAGGTCTGCGTCTTTTTGCGAAATAAAATATGAATGAACGAAGCGCAGAAAATAAGCACACACAACACATAGAACATCAGATCTATAGTAGTTCCCCAATCTTGGGTACGTCCACTCTCCACCTCACCAATCTAGCAACACGCTAGAATCGGCTACTTCACTATTACCTCGGATTAAAAACCAATCCTACAACTCGGAGCAATTCTCCTAAAACTCGATCCACAAAACGGATCTACACTCGGAAGAAATACTTCCTACAACACTCGGAGACAAAATCTCCTACAAGATTAAGATTTTGTAAATAAAATTATACAAACAGAATATCTCAGATCTGAATCTTTAGCCTTTTTTCTTTCTTGAATCTTTGAAGCTTTCTCAGAAATAGGTTGAAGAAGACAAGCCGAAAACTATTCTGGATCTGAAAACCAAGATCAGTACGATCAAGATGAGGATCTGTGAGAATAAGAATGCCTTGATCTGTTGATATAATCTTGCTCTGAATTTCTGGAATCGAAGAAGGAGTGGCGACGAGATCGTCGAAGAAGAGCTGCGGCGGCTGCCCAATTTAGAATGAAGAAAATCGATTCAGAAAACTTTATCTCTCTATTAGGGTTAGTCAAATATGATAAGACCTTTTATAGGAATAGTCTAACGGTCTTAATCATAAATGACATAACACATGGACCAATAATCATGAAGATTAATTTGAAATCGGGTCCCATCAGTCTTAATGAATTTTCAGAAAAATTGTCTGCATTACTCGAGTGGAATATGACTACTCGAGTAATCACTTTGACTTCTCGAGAAAAGGATGTAAAGTTCTTGAGAACAATCCTTAGAGAAAATCTGGAAATTAACTTCTGCCTACTCGAGTAATAGAATGACTTCTCGAGAAGTAGCTGGACTTATCGAGTATTAATGCTTCACTACTCGAGAACTAGATATACTTCTCGAGTACTCTACTTCTGTTACCTGAGATAAGGATAAATTTCTCGATTACTCGACTTCTGTTACTCGAGACAAAGTCTTGTACTACTCGAGTAATGGCCTTAGCTACTCGAGTACTACACTTAGAAAAATTCTGAACTAGACTTTTTTGATAACTCGAGAACAAGCAAAGATGTACTCGAGTACTACACAGCTTCTCGAGAACTAACTTTAAATCATCTCGAGAACTACTTCAGTTACTCGAGTGCTAGACTTAGCTTACTCGAGAACTGACTATAAATCTACTCGAGTACTTAAGTTACTACTCGAGTAAAACACTTAGAAAAATTCTGCTTTCTGAAAATTTTCTCTTCAAGAAAATCTGCAACTAGTCTTTCTCCTACAGGTTTAATACTTGAAAGTGAAGTGTATCCCAATAAAGAGGCTACACATGAGTCAACACCATGGATCACACAATGAGGGATTACATTATATGGTCCTGTGTTTGGTGACTCAATGTAGACTGACATTGGTCTATACTTTGGCAATTAAGTCCTGCAAATACATAACTCAAACAAGACATCAAATACAACTTAATTCATCTTAGTTTAAGGGTGACTTCATACAAATCTAGGTTATTGTGGATACAATACCCAACAACTCTTTAGCCCTGTCATTGTATGAACAATTGCTTAGCCGCCTTGTACGAACCAAGATTTTAGCATATCATCCAGTTTATCAAAACGCACATTGATCGCAACAAGGCCATTATTCATATCTTTCTCAGTTTCTTTGACTTTCTTCATCATCTTCTTCAAAGATCGATATAAACATGCTTAATGTCGGGCCATCATGGCTTCGATGGATTTCAGAATAGATACATCTGTATTGGTAGACGGTATATCTATAGTTGGAACACTAGTAGGGGAAGGAGATCTTCACTTTCCTCAGAGTCACTAGAAAACTCGTCCATGGGAGTAATATGAGCTTTGGAGAGAAGCTTAGGAGAAGGAGCCTCTAGGACAGGAGGATGCACCTCTGCATCTCCTTCCTTATCAAACATATCAACAATCTCTACCTCCTCCACTGGAGGTCCACCTGGAAGGTCAGCCATTCTCCTTTGTAGTTTTCTGACAAACCGATCAAGTTGTGTCGGCATCGAAGCCAACGAATGAGTCTGCTCCCCCTCAGTCCTTACAGGGAGAACATCGGGGAGAGCTGTAAGCAGATTCTCTGGGACAGCAAGCGCAGTAGAATCATTTACATTATCTACAACAGCAAGCTCATCATCATCAGCAATATCATAGTCAGCAACATCGAGCTCAGTATCATCTACTGGCTTATCCACAACCACAACAGCTTCACTTTCAGCAATAACAACAAATTCACCAGCAACATGATCACCCTCCTGATTAGTAGAAAGCAGAACATCGTCAGTTACTATCTCATTCTCAGCCTCACCAGGCACTACCTCAGCAGCAGCAGTACGAGCAATCTCTGTAACCTCTGTAAGAAGATCAACTATCTCTGGAACTGTAAATGCAACGATTGGAACTGTAATTGAAATCTCTGCATCTATAGGAACACTCAAGGGCACTAACTCTGAAAGTGATGATAGATACATCTCTAGAGGGGGGGTGAATAGAGTATTCAAAAATTATGACACCCTACTCAACTCCCTTAGAGTTAATTTGCGGAATTAGTTTATAGATATTGATAACCCTAGAGCCTAACACAAAGTGTAGTGCACAAGAGAGAGCTAACTGTAATTACAGTTAAGCTTGGGATCCTATCACAGCAACTAGCAATCCTAGTTATTTCTACTCACAACCACAGTGCAATAAATTAAATAAGCAGCACAGAAGACACAAGAAATTTTATAGTGGTTTCCTCTAAATAGGTACGTCCACTCTTCTACCACCCTGATAGGAATCCACTACAGGTTTTTGTTCAGGTGCCCTGCCACCAACTGATCTGCTTCAGGTAGATCAAGTAGACCCTTTGAACTTTTGATCAGGATCTCAAAATCCAACACAGGTTTTTGATCAGGTGCCCTGCCACCAAGGGTTCACTTTTGAAGGGAGTAATAACCCTTTGTACAGGAGGTTGAGAGAGTTAAGGCTTCTTCTCTATTGTTAAACAGATTAGAGAAGCTAGTGGATTGCACAGAGCTAGATAGCTCTAAAGAATCAAGGCTCCCCTGGCTTAGAGAATATCCAGGAAGGAGTCTTGCTTCAAGGTGCAGGAACTCTTCTGAACTAAGACAAAGAACTGTCTTGAGGTTCTGAAGGAGAAGCTTGAAGAAGACTCTTGATTGGGAAAAGGTGTTCTTCTTCAAACAGCTTCCATTCTTCTTCTTCTTCTTTTAAAGGCCTCTGAGTGAAAGTCTTCCTGTAAGCAGGATGAACTCAGGATGAAGAAGAATGCTGAAGAGATTTGATCTTCTCAGTTGAATGTGAATTTCTGAGAGCTGTAGAACTTTCTTGCTTTTTCTCTTTCTCTATGCTGCTGAGTGTAAACTTCTTGTGTATCTGTATTCTGTGTATGTTTTCTTCTTTCAAAAGAAGCTCTTTATATATGAGCCTTTGCAACGGCTCTAATTTGAGTTTGAATCTTGTCTTCTTCTGGAATCAGCAATCTGAGCTGCAAAAAGCATAAAGCAAAAACAAATCCTGCAGACAGACATGCTATAAGGGGATAAAGCTTTCTAAGAAGCTACATATCCAATCAGAAAAGAAGGGTGCAAGAAAAAGGTCATATCAGAAAGAACTCTTTACGGCCAGAGAAGACTTTCTGAGTCTAACGGCTATAAAAGACGGCCTGGCAGATAAAGCAGAAAATATATTTCAACTAATAAGACAAAATACTTTATCAGATAAAGATTGGCTCATGCATAAGGAATGGAGTAGAGATTGTCTGGAAATAATAGCATAAATTTACTGAAATAACATGCCAAATAAATATGAAATAAATCATAGAATAGAAGAGGACAAAATTACTAAAGACATACAACAGAACATCGAACGACCCTCGGAGATCGTCGACCGAAGCACAGAGATCGTCGACCTATCAAACAGATAGTCGAACGATACAGATAGTCGAACTATCAAAGCAGATAGTCGAACTACCATAGCAGATAGTCGACCTATCAGAACAGATAGTCGAGCTATCAGATAGTCGACCTATCAAGACAGATAGTCGAACTATCAAGCAAAACAGATAGTCGACCTATCAAACAGATAGTCGAACTATCAAAGAAAACAGATAGTTGATCTATCAAACAGATAGTCGAACTATCAAAGAAAACAGATAGTCGACCTATCAAACAGATAGTCGAACTATCAAAGAAAACAGATAGTCGACCTATCAAATAGATAGTCGAACTATCAGATAGTTGAACTATCCAACCAGATAGTCGAACTATCAAACACAACAGATAGTCGACCTATCAAGACCGATAGTCGAACTATCAAGCAACACAGATAGTCGACCTATCAAACAGATAGTCGAACTATCAGATAGTTGAACTATCCAAGCAGATAGTTGAACTATCAAGAAATCTGTCTGGTCAAAAGAAGTCGAGCGGGGTTCGACGATCGGCGAGGCAGATTCCACAGAACGTCGAGCTAACAAGAGTTGAACTAACTCAGAGATAGACGATCTGCTGACAGACAAACGTCGACCAACTGATAGACGATCGTCGAACAGTCGATAGACGATAGTCGAGCGGCGTTCGACCATAGTCGAACAAAAAACAACTTAACCAAATATTCATCTGGATAAGTGACAATTCTAAAACTAGAGCAAACTAACTAAACAACTAACCTTTGACCATAGATAAATCTTGGGTCAAGAGACTAAAAGAGAGGACTGAACTCAAATCCAAACTAGGGTACCAACAATCTCTCCCTATTTGAGTTAAGTCTCTCAACAACAAAACACACAAAACAAACTACTGAAAATAAATAAAATACAGGAAGGGAAATATCTAAGCAGCAGATAACATCAATCAAACAGACAAATAAATAACTGTCAATCAATGAAATTTAAGAAGCTTCAGAATTTGGTTTAGATTAAGAGGAACTAGGAATAAAAGTAATTTTACTGAAAGGGTCTAGAGCTTCTTTCTTTGATAGCTTTAGATCTTGCTCTCCAATAATTTTAGATTCTGATGTCCTTGGAACAACTGCTTCAGGATGCTTTTCCATATATTTTGAAGGATCAAATACCTCAGGTCTAACCTGGAATTTATCAAGCTCCTTCTTTTTGAATTTATACATAGTCGTTAATCCTGTAGTATCTTTACCTTCAGCTTTGGCTTTCCTAATCTGGGCTGATCCAACTAGCTCAAGAAATCTAGCCATCCTGAAATCATGATCAAGCTCTTGACTTTCATACACATTTTCACAAATTGGATCTACAGGTTTCACAGCTTTAAATTTAATAGAGAGATCTAACAGGCTTTCAGCTGGCTCTTTATTTTCCTGAGTAACTAGAGAAGAAGAAAGAGCAAACTCAGCAAATTTCTTACTCGATTTTTCAGAGAAAATAACTCTTTTACCTTTTGAAACAGTTTTCTCTGCATGATCTGGCTTTGAAGAGGATATGCTCTTGGTTTCTTTGGAAGGAGGAGGAGAAAAGGTTGGTTTCTGATAAACTACCTCCTTCACTTGTTCTTTTGCATCAGCATCATGCCTTTGGTATCCAGATTGCGATCTGCCTTGATATCCTTGATTGCTTTTCTTTTGAGAAGTTTGGGATGGAGTAAACCTATCAGACGGAGTAGAAGGATTTGCAGACAAGTTGCTAGAGGCTCCTGCACTGGGAGGTGGAGGAGGAGGACCTCTAGGAGTCCATTTTGGAGCAGGACTGTCATACCTTTTAGATTTCTTCCTTAACTTTTGCTGATTCTTTGAGAATCCCATCCAATGCTGAAACTCTTTAGATTTGGGATCAATTCCTTTCAAGATATAATAAGGGATATCATTGTCAGGGTTTGGAGGAGGAGGAGCCACAGCTTTTCTTTTCTTTTTGGCAGACTTCTTTCTCTTGGATTCTTCAGATTCATCAGAATCATCCTCATCCTCAGAGTTTGATGAAGGAGGATGATCATAAGGATCAAACGCTTCTTGCACAGCTTTTTCTTTCTCTTTTAAAACAGCTTTTTCTAACTCTTCTTCCAAGGCATCCTGTGCCAGAAGAGTGTCTAGATCTAATCCAGGGGTGTCATCCCAGACTGTAGACTTTTCCACTTGAATTTCTGAAACCTTCTCTTGTTCATCAGTAACTGTCATAGAGACCAGTTCTTCTTGCACAGCTAACTGAGCTGGTTGAGCAGCCTCAGGATCTTGAATAAGTGGTTTTGGATCAGGTTGAACTTCTAGAGCAGGTTGATGATCATGTTCTTGGACAGCTAACACTTCTTCCACTATATCTGTAGTATCATGAACACAAATTTGTTAAATGACATTGTATCATTCCTTCTAGGTATTCCCATACTAACATGTCAGTTATCAAGTCTAGAAAATGAGTGAAAGAATTACCTTCAGGATTTTCCTTAGAATGTCCTAACTCCCATAATTCATCTAGAAAGGAGGTAATGACTCCTTCTAGGTAGAGGGCAATTAGGGGAGTGGAGAATTCTTCTAGGCAGACTTTGACAACAAATTCAATTTTCATTATAGCATCACTAATATCTTTTTCAGACAGTGGAGGTACTGTTTCTTCTATCTCTTTTTCTGTATCTGCTGGAGGATCTGCTGGAAGAGAGGCCAGGGGCAGTTCAGAGGCATCTTCATAGAGCATCTCCCCCTGCCTGATTTCAGTGGAAATTGAGACCAGGCCCCTAGATGAAGAGGGCTCAGCAGATTTGGAGAGGGCTTGGATGGAGGCAGTCAGAGAAGAGATGGAGGATACAAGGGGAGCAATTATTTCTTCAATCATGATTTTGATTGAAGGAGTAATTAACTCCAACATGCTTGAGATGAAGGCTGGGGTGATTTCAAATGAAGATGGGGGAATCACAGTAGATGGATGAACAGCAGGGATGGTGTATTCTTGATGAGATGGAGAGTGAGCTGGAGAATGATGGGTGGATGCAAGAAGATCAATATGATCTGAATGAAGAATTGGTGACTGAGGAGGAGTGGATAGCTCAGAAGCCAATAAATCAAAACTAGGATGAGATATCCTAGCAAGATGAGAAGGGAGTGGAGATGCTGGTGGTGATGCATGGAGAATTGTGGAGGAATCAAGAAGATGAGATATAGAAGATGGAACTTCAACTGAAGTAGATGGAACTGAAGTAGATGGTGGCACTTCAGTGGAGGGTAATGCAGAAGAAGTGGATGGAAAGGAGAGATTGGCTGAGTCTGCTTCTTGAAGGAGGGGAGTGACTGAAGCAGTCCTTGTGCTCTCAGATGCAACTGGAGCAACCCCTGCTGGAGCGGGCTTCAGAAAGCTCCTTTTCCACTTGACAAACAGGGTTGGGTCCATCTTTTTGCTGGCATTGATGGATGTAGAAACTGAGACCAACAGATGGGGATATTTCTCCTTTAGAAATATCCCAAGCACCCTACCCAGGGTGACTTCCTTCTTGCTATTCTTTTTCCTTATCAAATCAAACAAAACTCCTGCCCAGTTAATCTATTTCTTGTTCACGATGGCACACATCAGGGAAAACTGTTGCCTGGTTATATTATCATGGGCAGAGTGCTTTCCCAGAAGCACTTTTCCGACTAGTTCAGCAAGGAACTTTATCTTCAACGCAAAGTTCACCTTTAGCAGCTTAGAAGGAATGCCGTCGGCATGTCCTAATTCAGTCAACATTCTCCCAAATTCTGGGGTATCTTGCTCATAATCCTCTTCCCCATTCAATAATCCAAAAATTTCAATTAAAACGGGCGGGAGTCAAAATTACCTCTTCTCCGCCTATCGTTCCGATCATAGATTCGTCATTGGAGGACGAAGTGAACGCCCATTCTTTAATCTCTTGAACGTTTATCTTTATTCTTGTGGACATGAACTTTTCCAATCCTTGATCTTTGTAGAGGTTGAGGATTTCCACTATCGCAGATTCACAGCAGCTGAAAGAATCGAAGTACACGCTGAAACCAACATCGAACTTCACCACGGACAGGAGGGCTGGAGCAATCGCCATCGAAGGGGTTGGAGAAGGCGAGAGAGACGGCGAAGGCGAAACGGCAGAAATCGCGAGACAGGGAGCAAGCAAAAAGACGGAATGCGAGAAGACGCTCTCCGTCGACGATAAAAAGAACGATCTCTTAACCTAGGTCGACCATCGGTTTTATATTAAACTAGCAATCGTCGATCTATTTTTAAAGATACTAGAGACGATGGTCGAACGGTCGTTCGACGATTGTTCCTGAAGCAGAGTAGTCGATCAATCGTTCGACTATTTCTGTCTTCACAAACAACAAGCTGTCGTCAACCATAGATCGACGATAGGCTCGACCTGTTCGACGATCTTCGAACGTCGGTCGACGATCTTTGAGCAGATAAGCCATCATCAACCATAGGTCGACGATAGGCTTCATCCGATCGACTATCTTCGAACGTCGTTCGACGATCTTCAAACAGGCTTCAACAAAGGCAGACATCACACTTAGTCTTTTCCATTAATCATGCCTAGTTGAACCAAAAAGAACAGATGCTTCTGTTCATCTAAGGGCTTGGTGAAGATATCACCTCTCTGAAGGTCAGTGGATATGAACTCAAGGCTGATCTTGTTCTTTTCCACACAATCTCTCAGGAAATGGTGTCTAATCTCAATGTGCTTGGTTCTAGAGTGGTGCACAAGATTTTGTGCAATGGAGATAGCATTGGTACTGTCACACATGATTTTTGTGTTCTTGTGTGTGTACCCATAATCCAAAAGCTGGTTTTGAATTCACAGGATCTGTGAACAACAACTAGCAGCTGCTATATATTCAGCCTCTGCAGTTGAAGTTGAGACAGAAGTCTGCTTCTTACAGAACCAAGAGACCAATCTCTCTCCCAAGAACTGACAAGTTCCTGAGGTACTTTTCCTGTCAACTCTACAACCAGCATAATCAGAATCAGAGTATCCAATCAACTCAAATTCTGATTCAGCTGGGTACCATAGTCCTAGATTTGGACATCCCTTCAGGTATCTCAAGATTCTCTTGAGAAGAATCAGATGAGATTCCTTGGGGTTGACCTGGAACCTAGCACACAGGCATGTAGCAAACATTATATCTGGCCTACTTGTAGTTAAATACAATAGGGAACCAACAATGACCCTATAATTCTTTTGATCAACAGGCTTACCCTGATCATCAGAATCTATAACTACATTAGTAGCCATAGGTGTATGCATTGCTGAAGCATCAGCCATCCCAAACTTCTTTACCAATTCCTTGGCATATTTGGATTGGGAGATGAAGATGCCATCAGCATCTTGCTTTACTTGGAGACCAAGAAAGTAAGACAGCTCACCCATACTACTTATCTCAAACTTAGAATGCATCAAGTCAGAGAACTTTTTGCACAGTTTGGGATCAGTGGAACCAAAAATAATATCATCTACATACACTTGAACTAACAGGATTGTGTCCTTGTGGTGCTTGACGAAAAGGGTTCTATCAACTACTCCCCTAACAAATTTGTGCTCTAACAGGAAACTAGCTAGAGTCTCATACCAGGCTCTGGGTGCTTGTTTGAGTCCATAAAGAGCTTTTTGCAACTTGAAAACATGTGAGGGCTGAGTTGAAGAAACAAACCCAGGTGGTTGTTCAACAAATACCTCTTCCTTTAGCTCACCATTTAGAAAGGCACTTTTGACATCCATCTGAAAGACCTTAAACTTCATATAGGCTGCATAAGCTAGAAAGATCTTTATTGCCTCTAGCCTTGCAACAGGAGAAAAGGTTTGGTCATAATCTATACCTTCCTCCTGTCTATAGCCCTGAGCTACAAGCCTAGCTTTGTTCCTTACAATAATTCCATTTGCATCCAACTTATTTCTAAACACCCACTTGGTGCCTATGATCAGTTGGCCTTTAGGTCTTGGAACCAAAGTCCATACTTTACATCTTTCAAACTGATTGAGTTCCTCTTGCATAGCAATGATCCAGTGGGGATCTAGCTCAGCATCTTTAATGGTGAGGGGCTCAATCTGTGAAAGGAAACAAGCATGCATCACATCCTGTCTCAATTGATGTCTTGTTTGAACACCAGCTGATATGTCTCCAATCACTTGAGATGTAGGATGATCTCTAAGTGTGACAATATCAGCAGGTGGGATGTGATCTTCACCAACAGTTGGGATTAATTCCTCAGGAGGAATTGGATCTACTATTGGTGGTACAGCAATTGCTTCTGCAAAGTTTTCATCACTGTCTGAATCAGTAATATGAAGAGTTGATAGATGGAGAATCTCTTGAGTGACATCCTTACTAGATTCTGGTACCTGCAATGAACTTGAGGAAGGGGAAGTTTCCTTCTCCTTGTAAAACATCTGAGATTCATCAAAGGACACATGCACAGATTCCTCAATTTTAGAAGTTGATTTACTAAATACCCTATAAGCTTTGCTTACTTGGGAATATCCAAGAAAAATTCTCATTGAAGCTTTTGCTTCAAACTTTCTAAGGTATTCTTTATTATTGTTATGAATGTATACTACACAACCAAATACTCTAAAATAATTAATTTTAGGTTTCTTTCCTTTAAGCAACTCATAAGGAGTTTTACTCGTATGCTTGTGTACAAGACTTCTGTTAAGAACATAATTAGCCGTGCTAACAGCTTCTGCCCAATAGGAGAGAGGCATATTAGCATCTGCCAATAATGTACCAGCAGCTTCAATCAGGGTTCTATTTTTCCTTTCCACTACCCCATTTTGTTGGGGAGTTCTAGGAGCAGAGAAGTTATGTTTGATACCTTCTTTCTCACAGAATTCTTGCATGAGAAGAGACTCAAACTCAGTACCATGATCACTTCTGATCAAGGCTACATGAGTAGAATACTCAGTCAGCACACACATTAGAAAATCTGTAAGAACTTTGAAGTTATCAGCCTTAGTTCTCAAGAAGAACACCCAAGTGAACCTAGAGAAGTCGTCTATAATTACTAAGTGTAATACTTCCCTCCTAGACTCTGTACATTTATTGGGCCAAAAAGGTCCAAATGTAATAGATACAGGATTCTAGGTGAATCACTTTTATTTACAGATTTAAAGGAATTTTTGGGTTGCTTGCCTAATTGACAAGCCTTGCATAGCCTCTCCTTCTTGTAGGGGCAAGAAGGTAAAACTCTAACAAGGTTGTATTTAGATAACCTAGATATGTTCTTAAGGTTAACATGGCTAAGCCTTTTATGCCATAAGGTGTTGTTATTTGTTACTTCATTAAATAAGCAGATTTCAGAATGGGTTGAATTAAAATCTACTAAATAAATATTACCTTGTCTAATACCTACTAACACAACATTACTATTTAAAGTAATATTATAAAGAGTGTTAGTGAACGATACCTGATATCCTGCATCATATAACTGACTTACTGAGATAAGATTATGCTTCAGTCCAGTTACATATGCAACCCTCTTGAAAGTTATTGCTCCAATGGTAATCCTACCATATCCTTCAGTTTGACCACAACTAGAATCCCCAAAGATCACCTTTGGTCCAAGCTTGGCCTTGAACTTTGACAGATTTTCTTTATTCCCTGTCATATGTTTGGAGCAACCACTATCCAAATACCACTTGTCTTTAGTATATGGATAGGTCTTCGCCTGCAGAATAGACAATTAGACATTGTGGACCCAGGTAACCTTGGGTCCATTATTCTTTACATAATGAAAGCTTGAAATGAAAGAATAAGCAGGTTGGGGTTTATAACCTAAGGGGTAAGATCTCCTAGGTGGGATGCTCCATGCAGTTAATGGGTCCACAAACCTAGGGTTTCTATTCATATTAAAGTTTCTAAGGTTCTGGTTATAATTTTGAAATTCATATTGAAAACGTCGATCGGCGTTCGACGATGGATGCACAGATCGTCGAGCTTCGTTTGACCACTGAGCCTGCGATCGTCGAGCAGCGTTCGACGCTTTTTGTATTTCCTTAAACTTTTATTTTCTTTTCTCTCTCTTTGCTTTATTTAAGGCTTGATTAACTTATCTTACTTGCTCAGTGTTCTTTATCCCATCAGCTGAAATAAAGTTCACTGGAGTTGAAAGATGATTTTTAAGAATAATTGGGGGTTCACAAGATGAAGCTCCCAAGCCTAGCTTATTATTGCCTGACCTAGTGTTTGTCATGCTGGTGATTTCTAGCAACTTAAGGCTTCTACCATTTAATGATTCTTCCAATCTCTTGGACTTTGCTAGTTCATTTTTAAGAAACTTTATTTCAACACTAGATTTAGTGAGTTCTGCTTCTAACCTAGCATTTTCAATGGAGATAGATTCTGATTCAGCTAACTTATTTCTAAGTTTCTTAATCTCCTTTTCTGAACTAATTAAATCTAAGCAAAGGGATTTAAACTCAGTTTTAAATTCAGAAGAAGAAAAGTCATATGAAGATAATACCTGATCTTCTGTAGGCATCTCTTCATCATCATCAGAACTCTCTGCAGCTGAGTGATTGCTGCAGGCATCAATAGCCATAAGGCAGATTTCCTTTGCCTTCTTCTCTTCCTCATCCTCACTGGAGCTTGAGGAGGAAGATTCCTCATCTGAATCACTCCAAGTTTCAGCAACAAATCCCTTCTCCTTTTTCTTGTTTTTGTAGGAGGACTTGGAGTGTTTCCTGTGATGTTCCTTTTCCTTTCTCTTTTCTTTGCTCTTTTCCTCTGGACACTCTGGTAGAATGTGTCCAGGTTTCCTGCAATCATAACAAATGATTTCTTTAGCAGGAGATCTATCATACCTTGGTTTATCTTCATATCTTGAAGATTTCTTTTTGAAGTTTTTTCTTCCCATCTTGAGAAACCTTTTGGCAAAGAGTGTCATCAACTCCTCATTAGATTGGCTTCCTTCAGAAGCATCAGCAGCTTTGAGAGCAAGAGTTTGTTCTTTTCTTGCTAGAGTTGGAGTCTTTGCTTCAGCCTCAGCTTCCCTGGTCTTCAGCACTTGCTCAAAAGACTTGAGCTTGCCAAGGAGAGCTTCTGTTGAGATTTTAGTTGTACTTCTGTCCTCCTTGATAGGCCAGATCCTAAGATCCCATGTGCTGGGGAAGCACATCAGTATCTTATCATTGACCTCTGTCAATGTAATTTCCTTATCAAGAGTTCTCAGCTCATTGATGATTGAGCTGAGTCTGGTGTACATGGCTTCAACTGATTCAGTTTCAGTTTTCTTGAAGTTTTCATACTGGGATATAAGGTTAGACCTTCTGTCCTTCCTTTCATCAGCTGAACCAGCTACAATCTGGTTTAGTGAGTCCCACATGGCTTTTGCAGAGGTGCAATCAGCCACTTTCTGGAAAATTTCATCAGACATAGTCTGAGCCAGAATGTTCATAGCTTTGGCATCAGCTATCTTTGCCTTCTTGTAGGCATCATTGTAATCTGGAGGAGGCACTGCACTTAGATTTGTAGATGTTGTAGCAGTGGTTGCAGCAGGAGGTGCTGGAGGTCCTGTCAAAATAGAGGAGAAAATGTCTTCATCAATAGAGTTCATATATATATAATCTTATTCTTGCCTTCCAGATGCTAAACTTAGCTAAGTTGCATGCTGGAGGTCTGGTGCTAGAGTAATCCTTGGACTGGGCCATGAAGTGAATATCTATAAGCTTGGTATCTATCAGAATCTTGTGACTCAGGTGTTAGCCTGTACAGTCAGTCAACCTCCCTCTGATACCAATTGAAAGTGATGATAGATACAACTCTAGAGGGGGGTGAATAGAGTATTCAAAAATTATGACACCCTACTCAACTCCCTTAGAGTTAATTTGCGGAATTAGTTTATAGATATTGATAACCCTAGAGCCTAACATAAAGTGTAGTGCACAAGAGAGAGCTAACTGTAATTACAGTTAAGCTTGGGATCTTATCACAGCAACTAGCAATCCTAGTTATTTCTACTCACAGTCACAGTGAAATAAATTAAATAAGCAGCACAGACGACACAAGAAATTTTATAGTGGTTCCCTCTAAATAGGTACGTCCACTCTTCTACCACCCTGATAGGAATCCACTACAGGTTTTTGTTCAGGTGTCCTACCACCAACTGATCTGCTTCAGGTAGATCAAGTAGACCCTTTGAGCTTTTGATCAGGAGCTCAAAATCCAACACAGGTTTTTGATCAGGTGCCCTGCCACCAAGGGTTCACTTTTGAAGGGAGTAATAACCCTTTGTACAGGAGGTTGAGAGAGTTAAGGCTTCTTCTCTATTGTTAAACAGATTAGAGAAGCTAGTGTATTGCACAGAGCTAGATAGCTCTAAAGAATCAAGGCTCCCCCTGGCTTAGAGAATATCCAGGAAGGAGTCTTGCTTCAGGGTGCAGGAACTCTTCTGAACTAAGATAAAGAACTATCTTGAGGTTCTGAAGGAGAAGCTTGAAGAAGACTCTTGATTGGGAAAAGGTGTTCTTCTTCAAACAACTTCCATTCTTCTTCTTCTTCTTCTAAAGGCCTCTGAGTGAAAGTCTTCCTGTAAGCAGGATGAACTCAGGATGAAGAAGAATGCTGAAGAGATTTGATCTTCTCAATTGAATGTGAATTTCTGAGAGCTGTAGAACTTTCTTGCTTTTTCTCTTTCTCTATGCTGCTGAGTGTAAACTTCTTGTGTATCTGTATTCTGTGTATATTTTCTTCTTTCAAAAGAAGCTTTTTATATATGAGTCTTTGCAACGGCTCTAATTTGAGTTTGAATCTTGTCTTCTTCTGGAATCAGCAATCTGAGCTGCAAAAAGCATAAAGCAAAAACAAATCCTGCAGACAGACATGCTATAAGGGGATAAAGCTTTCTAAGAAGTTGCATATCCAATCAGAAAAGAAGGGTGCAAGAAAAAGGTCACATCAGAAAGAACTCTTTATGACCAGAGAAGACTTTCTGAGTCTAACGGCTATATAGGACAGCCTGGCAGATAAAGCAGAAAATATATTTCAATTAATAAGACAAAACACTTTGTCAGATAAAGATTGGCTCATGCATAAGGAATGGAGCAGAGATTGCCTGGAAATAATAGCATAAATTTACTGAAATAATATGCCAAATAAATATGAAATAAATCATAGAATAGAAGAGGACAAAATTACTAAAGACATACAGCAGAACGTCGAACAACCCTCGGAGATCGTCGACCGAAGCACAAAGATTGTCGACCTATCAAACAGATAGTCGAATGATACAGATAGTCGAACTACCAAAGCAGATAGTCGAACTACCATAGCAGATAGTCGACCTATCAGAACAGATAGTCCAGCTATCAGATAGTCGACCTATCAAGACAGATAGTCGAACTATCAAGCAAAACAGATAGTCGACCTATCAAACAGATAGTCGAACTATCAAAGAAAACAGATAGTCGACCTATCAAACAGATAGTCGAACTATCAAAGAAAACAGATAGTCGAACTATCAAAGAAAACAGATAGTCGACCTATCAAACAGATAGTCGACCTATCAAACAGATAGTCGAACTATCAGATAGTTGAACTATCCAACCAGATAGTCGAACTATCAAACACAACAGATAGTCGACCTATCAAGACAGATAATCGAACTATCAAGCAACACAGATAGTCGACCTATCAAACAGATAGTCGAACTATCAGATAGTTGAACTATCCAAGCAGATAGTTGAACTATCCAAGCAGATAGTTGAACTATCAAGAAATCTGTCTGGTCAAAAGAAGTCGAGCGGGGTTCGACGATCGGCGAGGCAGATTCCACAGAACGTCGAGCTAACAAGAGTTGAACTAACTCAGAGATAGACGATCTGCTGACAGACAAACGTCGACCAACTGATAGACGATCGTCGAACAGTCGATAGACGATAGTCGAGCGGCGTTCGACCATAGTCGAACAAAAAATAACTTAACCAAATATTCATCTGGATAAGTGACAATTCTAAAATTAGAGCAAACTAACTAAACAACTAACCTTTGACCATAGATAAATCTTGGGTCAAGAGACTAAAAGAGAGGACGGAACTCAAATCCAAACTAGGGTACCAAGAAACTCAGTGGCCACTTGTGTCTCAGACTCCCCCTCAACTCCTGCACTCAATCTCTCAGGAATTTCACTAGGGGTGGAAGTAGGAATCCTTTCTTCAGGTACATCCTCTTCCTCTACCTCAGGAAGGTCTCTATCTCCCCCTGGCCTTTGGATTCTCCTATCCCACCTCAAGAAGATGGATGAGTCGATTTTCTTTAGGTGGTGTATAGGTACACCTTTGTACATGTCAAACGTGTTTCTGTCCATCTAATTCAGATACAAACTTAGAATCCTTCCAAAGTTGGGAGCGCAGAGACTTTCTTTGATCTTGGCAAATTGTGTGGAGACTATCTTTGACCTATGGGGATCTCGACCTGTCCTCGGCGCTGCTGGGCCACCATACTCTGGTGTAACGCCCCAAATTTCTTAAAGCGGGAGATGCATCTCTGGGGGTTATCGCTCGGCGGTAGCTAATTACCGCGCGGCGGTAGCTCCAGAGTTTGCATCGAGAGCGTTGAGTTCTCGAGAAAGATGTTACCGCGCGACAGAAACTTGTTACCGTGCAACGGTTGCCGGGTAGCACTCTGGCAAAGTTCTCGGGAAGCTATCACACGACGATAGTATTACCGATGGCGTTAGTGGGGCCAATTAAATTGACGGAGGTCTCGGGATTCTACCACATGGAGGTATAAGTTAGCGCGTAGCGATAGGATTGGTGTCGAGTCGTAACCGATGTCGGCTACTGCGCGGCGTTAGGGCCCTATCGTGCGGCGATAACGAATCCGTAACGGCGTAGCCACGTGGTGACCTGTGATTGGAAGCTTTGGGTGGTTGTGCTCGAAACGAGATGTTGAATTAAGGTACCGCGCGGAGGTAGCTAGTTACCGTGCGACGATAGCTTTATATATATATCTGGTTTGACCGTTTTCACTCCATTTCCTTTTGGAGTTCCTGGTTTCGTGGAGGAGCAGCGGTGCTGCCAGGGGAGATCTCATCGCCGTTGAGGTTTCGAAGCCCCGATTCGCAAGCCGAATTCGGATCTGTGGAGCCAAGATCGTTGCGGTTGCGTTCGTCCATCTAGATCTTTAGCATGGCACCAAAAAGAGCGCTAAGGGTAACGATTCTCTACTTGGACATGTGAAGTCCTCTTCCTTTTGCATAGGAAACTCTCTCGCGCGAGTGTGCGGTGAGCGTGAGGTCTTCCTTCGGGTAGATACGGAGTATCCCCATAGTTTTGCATATAGAGTTCAGAATCGAAGTACAAGCATAGACATGGTGTGTGAAGCCCATCCGGACAGGTTGGTCTGGATTGGTGATGTTTTTCATTATGCTTGTTGTTGCCGGAGAAGACTCCGTGATGTTTGTTTTTCGGGTTTCTAAGCGGTAGATTGCAGCAGGGAACCTTGGGGACTAACTCCGGGGGGCACCCAGAAAACTGGGAAGAATCATATTTCTGCCAGGTACCGCACGACGGTAGTACGACCGCCAGCGGTAGCTCCTTGAGAGATTTGTTTGAGGCCTGTGTCGTGGAGACCTAGGGCCAGTGTTTGAGGCTCGTGTCGTGGAGACCTAGGGCCAGTGATGTGGGGCTGAGTGCTTTGAGAGCCAAACTTGGTGGTTAAAGAGCCATCCGTTTTGCATCGAGAAAGGGCCGAACCTACCCAGAAGCTATGTCGAGCGTCCGTGGGTAGTGTTACCTTTCGCTGCCATAGTTACGGGTCTTAGGCCTTGCGCAGGCCATAAATACTACCAAATGCTCATGTATGTTGCTGTCTTGTGAACGGTGGTGAGTCCCTAGTTTTGTCTGGACACTGAGAATGTGCCCTAAGAGCACGGGGCGTGTGGCCTTTCGTGCCTACACCTGTGGTGTAGTGTGCTTAAATTGCACTTACATTGCTATGTTTGATTTTGCTAATATATTTGTAGGGAAGGAGAACTGCCGCCCCGAATAAGGGGTGGGGTCGTTATAATTTGGTCATCTTTAGCTGACCGTTTCCTTGTTTTACCATCGTCCAGTGGATTGTTTGTAAGCATGAACAAGTGAGCCAAGTGGCAAGTAGCGGGCTGAAGCCCTTGTTGCAGTGCTGACCCTTGAAAGTCAAAGCGAAGTGTTTTCTTTTACTATTCTCATGTGTGGCCAGCCTGCGTGCCAAAGTCTGTGAAACACTTATTGTTTAAGTAAACAGTTGTAAGGCCATAAGGCCGAGACTTTTTATGTATTATTACTTTTATTCCTGTCTTGGACTATAGTGGACATTCAAGTTTTGTGATTGGTTCTTCTAACATATTTAAAAGTTTTTGCTAGAATGCTCTGTGTTAGGTTTTCGACATTGTATCATAGTAAATTGGTATAAATATGTAACTCCATTGACTGTTCGTGGAATATGGCGTGGGGCCTCGACCGGACCTTCTGTTATATCCCATGAGATGGATGAGGGTGTTACAAATTTGGTATCAGAGGGCAGTGTCGGTCTTTCTTATGAATAATATTTTAAATATCCTCCGACATGTCCGACATGTCTCCTGACATGTCATTTTTTAGAGCAAAATGATATGTTTTTCTAAAAAAAATAAATTATGTCATTTTGTAAAATATAGGCCGACATGTCCGATTTTTTACGATATATCGGCCGATACGACATTTAAATATATCGCAACCTATTTTATTTTATGTTATATTAGCAAACTAACATCATATGTTTAAATCACATACATATATTATATTATGTATGTTTAAATCGATTAAACTTGTTGCTTTCGTTTTTTTAACATTTCATTCTTACAACTAATTTTGTATAATTGTTTTACAATATTTTAATTTCATATTACAAAAAATATAAAAATATTTAATGCATTTATTAGTTGATTATTTACATGTTTTTAATATAAATTTATATGTTTGAAAAGATTTTATAATCAATCAAGGAATTTTTAACTTTTAAAATTTGTTTATTTGGACTAAACTTATTGTCATCAAAATAAAATTATTGTATAATATTAAATATATTTTACAATGTAATATTTTGTATTTGTTAATAATATTTTATCTTAGATACTATTCGATTTTATTTTGTAATATTAATGGCTCCTTATTTATCTATTTGTTATATTATTTTTCTATTTTTATAGCATATAATTATAATTAGTATACATAAAAATAAAAAAATTATCTATAACTTATGGAAATCCGATATTTTAAAATATCCCTGACATGTCACCGAATTCCGACATCCGACATTTAAAAACTCAATCTGATATATTGGCGACATCCAATATTTAAAACATTGCTTGTGAGAATTTGTGAACGAATTCTTTTAAGGGGTGGTGAGTACAAGCATGTATGTCATCGTTATAACATGAAAAGAACCCTTGAATGTCCACTTAAGAATGAAAATACACATATTTGAGGAACATGTGTGTTCCTATGATTGCTTTTTGCAATTTTGTTTGGTCACTTAATTGTGTGTCCTGCAATAATAGGTGACCATGAGTAGTGCAGGACAGTCAGAACGTCCACACTCTGCAGACAGCAGTGCACCTAATGATGCGCCTGCAACCCCTCCTTCAGCAAAAACGATAAGACTCGTGGCTGAGGCGGTGTTTGCAATGATAAATGCCCAGCCAGGGAGGCAAGCACAACCTCCTGCCCCTGTTGTGGAGCAAGTGTCGCTTCGTGCGGCAGAGCCTGGAGAGGTGGAAAGAGCGGCTGTAGAGCCTTTGGTGCCAAGAAGAGCAACAAAAAAGCAGCTCAAACATGTGATGAGCTTCAATCCTCCAGTGTTTACGGGGACTGGAACCCCAACCCAGGCCGAGGATTGGCTCTCTCGTGTTAAGAGAGTCTTGACGGCAACTGAGATGGAGGAATGATAGAAAACCACCATAGCCACCTTCCTGTTAGATGGAGAGGCGAGACTGTGGTGGGAAGAGTTGGAGCTGCATATCTTGGTTGGAAGACAACTCACCGATGTCTCGGTGGAGGAGTTCTCGAGGTTATTCCTGACTAGATACCTCCCCTCGGCACAGAGGATCGAAATGGAAAATCAGTTCCAGAGACTGATGCAGGGAGAAAGTAGCATGGATGAATAAGACCAACCGGTTTTATGAGGGTTTACGTGATGACCTAAGGCTATTGCTCTCTGGGCCCATGACGCAGGGTTTCCTAACTCTGGTCAATACCGCCCGATCTCTGGAGAAAGATGTGAAGAGAGTTCAAGCAAAGAAGGACTCAAGCTTGAAGAAGTTGGAGTTCAAGGTACCGAGCTCGTTAAAGTCTGGGTTTCGTAAGTGGAACAAGAAGGCTAGGACTTCGACTCCAGCCCCACCATCGGGTGCGTCTGGAGTAACTGCATGGCGAAGTCCGGTTACTTGCTATTTTGTGGTAAGAAGGGACACATCGCCCGAGACTGTTGGAGTGGGCGCCTGAAGTCAGAAAAGAAGCCTGGAGCATCTTATGCGGAGAAGGGTAAGGCGGTGGAGTCAACCGCATCCCACTTCGCTCCAGCCCAGCCTAGAGTTTACAACCTTGGCCAGCAGGAGGCCATAAAGCAGGCTGATGTGGTGACATGTATGATTTCATGCATGACACATTTAGATTTACATACTTGTTGTCTTATGCGTGTTAGTATGTGATTTGTGTGCTAGGCTTTGTTTTGTTCTTTTATTTTCCGGCGAGAGCATTGTTCGATACGGGAGCTTCGCACTCCTTTTTGTTTGAGGAATTCGTATCGCGCATCGGAGTGCCTTCTTCGATGACAATAGATAAATTGGATGTGCTATTGCCTAACGAGTGTTCTATGCACGCGGATAGAGTTTGCTGCGTGAAGGTACGGATTGGGAGTCAAGAGTTTGACTTGCAAGCATTACTACTACCGATAGTGGAGTTTAATGTGATATTTGGCATGGACTGGCTCTCGGAGCAGCGTGCAAACATTGATTGCAACTGCAAGGTGGTTAGACTGGGAGTGGGTACAGAGCTTGAGACGACATTCTCTGGCTTGAAGGGTTCAAGCAAGACTTTGATGTCTGCTCTCCAAGTGGTTAAAGCAGTTCGTAGTGGTGCAGAGCTTTTTATCACCTTAGTGGAGACTTCGAAGCCCAAGCCAGGACTGGATAGTATCACAGTCGTATCAGAGTTTCCTGACATTTTTCCTGAAAATCTCCCTGGAGCCCCACCTCAGCGGGAGAACGACTTCACCATCGAGCTAATGCCATGTACCAAGCCTGCGTCATGCTCGCCTTACCTCTTAGCGCCTAAGGAGATGGCGGAATTAAAGGTACAGCTGCAAGAGCTACTAGATCAAGGGTATGTGCGTCCAAGTTCGTCGCCTTGGAGCGCGCCAGTCCTTTTTGTTAAGAAGAAGGACGGAAGTTTGTGACTGTGTATTGATTACCGAGAGTTGAATAAGTTGACGGAGAAGAACAGATATCCGATCCCGAGGATTGATGATCTGTTTGATCAGTTGGTCGGGTCGACAGTGTACTCGAAACTAGATTTGAAATCCGGGTACTATCAGTTGAGAATTAGGGATAGTGACATTCCCAAGACAGCTTTCAGCACACATTATGGGCATTATGAATTCACCATCATACCGTTTTGGCTGACGAATGCGCCATCTGTGTTTATGGATTTGATGAACAGGACGTTCAGAGAGTACTTGGACCAGTTCATGATAGTCTTCATCGATGATATACTGGTGTACTCTCAGTGCGAGGAGGATCATTTCAAGCATTTACATATGATTTTGGAGACCCTGAGGAGGAACCAACTGTATGCCAAACTATCCAAATGTGAGTTTTAGCTGTCCTCGGTAGCATTCCTTGGTAACGTGGTTAGTGGAGATGGAATAGCAGTAGATCCGACAAAAATAGCTGTCATACGGGAGTGACCTGTGTTGTCTACTATGTCGGAAGTCCGGAGTTTTCTATGGCATGTCGGCTATTACATGCGCTTCGTGGAGAACTTCTCGCGGATAGTACTTCCCCTCACTACTCTGACAAGGAAAGATCAGAAGTTTGTTTGGTCGCCGGAGTGCGCACAAGCGTTCAAAGAACTAAAGTGTTGTCTGACCACGACACCTGTCTTATGTTCGCCTTGTGGATCGGAGGGCTTTGAGATTTATAGTGATGCCTCTGGATGTGGTTTAGGTTGTGTTCTGCTTCAGCACAAGAAGGTGATAACCTATGGATCGCGCCGGTTGAAAGTGCATGAGAGGAATTACCCGGTCCATGACTTGGAGTTGGCGGTCGTGGTATTCGCTCTTAAGCTTTGGAGACATTATCTGTATGGGGTTAGGGTCGATATCTATTCAGATCACAAGAGCCTGAAGTATCTGGTAGATCAGAAGGACTGAACATGCGTCAGTGAAGGTGGATGGAGTTCCTTGGGGATTACACTTACAAGATTCATTATATTCCCGGGAAGGGGAATGTTGTGGCAGATGCTTTGAGCCGTAGGACCCCTGCATTATCCAACTGGATACAGATGCACGACGAGCGGCTTATTCAGGATTTGGAGACCTTGGAGATCTCTTGTGTTGACAAGGGATCTAGTAAAAACGTGTGTTTGAGTTCGACAGAGATTCAATACGACCTAGCTGATCGGATTCGGCAGGCTTTGGAGCTGGATGACAACATGAAGCGGTTCATGGCTGAGGCTTTGGATGGGTCAAATGCCCAATTTACGATCGCTGATGGGTTATTATGGAAGGACGGTCGTTTGTGCGTCCCAAGAGTGGGTAAACTTTGAGAAGAATTGATGTTTGAGGCGCATTTCACAAAATACTCAATTCATCCCGGGAGCACAAAGATGTTCAAGGACATGAAGAAACTGTTCTGGTGGCCAGGACTGAAGAAAGACATAGTGTTATATGTGGCGAAATGTCAGACGTGTGCCTTGGTAAAGGCCGAATGTCAGAAGCCTGGCGGATTCCTGAAGTCCTTACCTATACTGGAGTGGAAATTTGATGACATTTCCATGGATTCCGTGCACGGCTTGCCGAGATCGCACAAGGGAAACGATGTCATTTAGGTGGTCGTCGATCGTTTAATGAAGGTGTCACATTTCATACCCAATAGGAAGGATGATTCGGTAGAGAAGCTGGCGAAGCTTTATGTGGACAGCATAGTCCGTTTGCACGGTGTACCCCAAAGCATCGTTAGTGACCGAGATGGTCGGTTCACATCAAACGATTGGAGGCTCATTCATCAGTTGTTGGGTACCAAGTTGAACTTTAGCACGACTTTTCACCCACAGACAGATGGTCAGACTGAAAGGGTGAACAGGACGATGGAAGATATGCTTCGTATGTGTGTTTTGGATTTTGGGAAAAGGTGGGAGGACCATCTTTTTATGATTGAGTTCGCGTATAATAACAGCTACCAAGCTAGCATTCAGATGGCGCCTTTTGAGGCTCTATACGAAAAAAGGTGGCGTACGACGTTGTCTTGGGTAGAGATGGGAGAATCGAAGTTGTACAAGCGAAGGGACGGTGAAGATGCTACTTCAATAATACGGTTGATTCGAGAACGGCTATTGATTGCTCAAGATAGTCAGTCCAAGTACTATAATTTCAAGCATCAGAACGTGGAGTTTGCGGTGGGCGATTGTGTATACCTCAAGATAAAGACGTTTAAGGGCATATCAAGGATTCGACTCTTAAAGAAGCTTAGTTCGAGGTATGTTGGGCCTTTTGAGATCTTGGAGCGGGTTGGTGAAGCCACCTATCGTTTGGCTCTTTCGGTGGATTTGAGCAGTTTGCACGATGTATTTCACATCTCGGTGCTGCGAAAGGCTATTCAAGAGCCTACTCAAGTGATTCCTGTGAATCAAGTGCTGGTCGACAGTGGGTTGACGACGAAGGTCAAACCCATTCGTATCGAGGACGAAGAGGTCAAGCAGCTGCGGAATAATTCCATTAAAATGTTTAAGGTCCTTTGGGACAACTGTGGTCATGAGGAGTTTTCATGGGAGCGGGAGCAGAACATGAAGTCGGAGTTCCCCGAGTTATTCAATTGAGGTACACAGTCTAAAGTTGATTTAATTTCTTAGTTTCCTGCATCGCTTAATTTCGGGACGAAATTTCTTTAAGTGGGGGAGATTTGTAACGCCCCAAATTTCTTAAAGCGGGAGATGCCTATCTGGGGGTTATCGCTCGACGGTAGCTAATTACCGCGCGGCGGTAGATCCAGAGTTTGTGTCGAGAGCATTGAGTTCTCGAGAGAGTGTTGAGTTCTCGAGAAAGATGTTACCGCGCAGCGGAAACTTGTTACCGCGTGGCAGTTGTCGGGTAGCACTCTGGCAAAGTTCTCGGGAAGCTATCGCACGACGATAGTATTACCTCTAGCGTTAGTGGGGCCAATTAAATTGACAGAGGTCTCGAGATTCTACCGTGTGGCGGTATAAGTTAGCGCGTAGAGATAGGATCGGTGTCGAGTCGTAACCGACGTCGGCTACCGCGCGGCGTTAGCGCCCTATCGCGCGGCGATAGTGAATCTATAATGGCGTGGTCATGTGGCGGCCTGTGATTGGAAGTTTTGGGTGGTTGCGCTCGAAACGAGGCGTTGAATAAAGGTACCGAGCGACTGTAGCTAGTTACCGCGCGGCGGTAGCTTTATATATATGCCTGGTTTGGCCGTTTTCACTCCATTTCCTTTTGGAGCTCCTGGTTTCGTGGAGGAGTAGCGGTGCCGCCAGGGGATATCTCACCGCCGTTGAGGTTTCAAAGCCCCGATTTGCAAGCCGAGTCCGGATCTATCGAGGCAAGATCGTTGCAGTGACGTTCGTCCGTCTAGATCTTTGGCATGGCACCAAAGAGAGCGCTAAGGGTAACTATTCTCTACTTGGACATGTGAAATCCTCTTCCTTTTGCATAGGAAACCCTCTCCTACGAGTGTGCGGTGAGTGTGAGGTCTTCCTTTGGGTAGAAACAGAGTATCCCCGTAGTTTTGCATATAGAGTTCGGAATCGAAGTACGAGCATAGGCATGGTGTGTGAAGCCCATCCGGACAGGTTGATCTGGACTGGTGATGTTTTTCATTATGCTTGTTGTTGTCGGAGAAGACTCCGTGATGTTTGTTTTTCGGGTTTCTACGTGGCAGATTACAACAGGGAACCTTGGGGACTAACTCCGAGGGCACCCGGAAAACTGGGTAGAATCGCATTTCTGTCAAGTACCGCGCGGCGGTAGTGCTACCGCCAGTAGTAGCTCCTTGAGAGCTTTGTTTGAGGCCTGTGTCGTGGAGACCTAGGTCCAGTGTTTGAGGCCCGTGTCGTGGAGACCTGGGGCCAGTGATGTGGGGCTGAGTGCTTTGAGATCCCAGCTTGGTGGTCGGAGAGCCATCCGTTTATCATAACGTGATTATGAAATGTCTGGAGAAATGGGAAGGGGGAGGCCGACCCACATCGTGGCTTTTTGCGTCCGGCGATGTGAGCATCGGGAAAGGGTCGAACCTACCCGGTAGTTATGTCGAGCGTTTGTGGGTAGTGTTACCTGTCACTGCCATAGTTACGGGTCTTAGGCCTTGCGAAAACCGTAAAGACTACCAAATGCTCATGTATGTTGTTGTCTTGTGAATGATGGTGAGTCTCTGGTTTTGTCCGGTCGCCGAGAATATGCCTTGAGAGCACGGGGCGTGTGGCCATTCGTGCCTACGCCTGCGATGTAGTGTGCTTAAATTGCACTTACATTGCTATGTTTGGTTTTGCTAATATATTTGTAGGGAAGGAGCACCGCCTCCCAGAGTAAGGGGTGTGGTCATTATAATTTGGTCAGCTTTAGCTGACCGTTGCCTTGTTTTGTCACCGTCCGTTGGATTGTTCGTATGCAGGAATAAGCGAGTCAAGTTGCAAGTAGAGGGTTGAAGCCCTTGTTGCAGTCCTGGCCCTTGAAGGTCAAAGCGAAGTGTTTTCTTTTGATATTCTCATGTTTGGTCGGCCTACGTGCCGAAGTTTGTAAAACACTTATTGTTTAAGTAAACAGTTGTAAGGCCATAAAGCCGAGACTTTTTGTGTATTGTTACTTTTATTCTTGTCTTGGACTATAGTGGACATTCATGTTTTGTGATGGGTTCTTTCAACATATTTAAAAGCTTCTGCTAGAATGCTCTGTGTTAGGTTTTCGATATTGTATCATAGTAATTTGGTATAAATATGTAACTCTACTGACTATCTGTAGAATATGGCATGGGGCCCCGGCCAGACCTTCTGTTATATCCCATGAGACGGATGGGGTGTTACATCTGGTCTAACTCTAATGCCGCATCGTGAGTCGCGATGGTGTGGAAGGTGGACTGAGAGATCATGATCAAGACCTGTCTCAGGTCATCACGCAAGCCTCGGTAGAAGCGACCAACCCTAGCTCAGTCAGTGTTTGTTAGGTTCCCAACAAAGCATGTCAGGTGGATGAACTCTCTCTCGTAGTCTGACACCGTCCGATCACCTGACAGATGTGTAGGAATCTCTCCTGCAGTGTAGCTCGGTCGGTGTCCGATATGAAGTGCTCCAAAAAAGCCTCTAAAAACTCCCCTATAGGATATTGCTCACCGGTCATCCTCTGAATGCCAAGCAGCTGACCGCTCTCCACCAGTCTCTAGCATATCCCAATAACAAGGTCACCACTAGTGACACTGCAGCTACTACCGGTCACATCATTCCTACTAACATCTCCTCTACGCGCTCAACCCACTCTTCTTCCTGTATGGCAGTCTCTGTGCCTCTGAAGATGGGAGGCCTCAACCCTCAGAAAGTCGTCAATAGGTCAGTGGGTACTAACAACTGCTGCAGTGGTAGTGCCAAGGCTATCCGAAACGTCGCCAGGATAGCTGTCAACATTTTCCCCAAGTCGGTGTCGGCAAACAGCACAGCTGCAGGGGTAACTGGGTCTGGAGGTGGGGTGGCAGAGACATATCCTCTGGAGGAGGATCTCTCATTACTAGACTCTAGTATCTGGAGAAGTAACAAGAAACAAGTGTTAGTATTTTGCAAAAGTAAGGTAAATTTGCAAGAACTGACAAATCGGAAACAAAGGTGTGTGAGTGTTCTATCGTATAGTCTAGAATCCCTAAACTTCTACACCAGGGTCTACCAAGCTTCCACTACATGGTTCGTCCCGAACCAAAGAATGAAGCGAGGGGCGGAGGGATCCTGAGACTGCTCCACAAGAATGGATCGTGATCGCTCTGATCCATTTGTAAGCCCCCAACCTTTGCCCGGGTCGGGCCAGAGGGGATCCTACTTGCCTAAGACATCCACCCAGTGCTCCTTAAGGGGTAACAACCTTCTCTGCTAAACACTAGTTGGCCGTCTTGCTCGGCTTGAATCGCAACATTCACTTTTCATCACAGAGTTTAGCAGAAGCATTAACAGGAAGCCACCGCAAATATATAAAACGATATATATTTAAAAGGAAAAGCAAAAGGTCGTAGCCACTGTTTATACATAAAGCTCGTAGGCTGTAAAAGTATTATAACTAACAACTCTTCTCTCTCTCAATCCTGCTCTCTAGTACTCACACCTCGAAACTGTGGGGCCGACAGGGGTGCCTCTCTTCGGGTAGTCCAATCAGTTGGCATATCATCCTGCAGCAGCTGGTCGCTACGGTGCTCCATCTCCTGTGAATGATTATTAAAATAACTGTTAGTCATAGAGCTAAGTGAAAACAAATCTCCTCTCCGGATCCATATCCTAGGGATGAGTGCACGATCCCAGCAAAAGTAGATGTCGAAGTAAGAGAGAGTTAGTACAACATTTCATATAAAAGCTAGGAGCAACCATAAAAAGAGGTGCATCCTAGTATAACTGGAATATAACAATAATATACATCAGTTATAATTTAAGCTCCACTAGCACAGTGGCACAACAGGTATTCACAACCCGAATTCATACCGTATGCATTCATAACCGCGTACACATCGCAGGCATTCACAGCCGCGTACATACCATATGTAGACATAGTATGGACCGTTTCTTTTCAAGAAGAGTAGCGAGCCCTGCGGGCCTCGCTGATGTGACAATTAGGAAAAGATGAAAGTGGTATATCTATTAATCAAACTCCATATAGAGGGATGATATGTTCTTTATTATATTTAACCGCATCTAGACCTGATATTATATTTGCAGTCTGTTTATGTGCTAGATTTCAGGCTAATCCTAAATAATCACATTTAAAAACGGTTAAACGAATCTTTAGATATCTTATTGGTACTTCAAAATTAGGCTTATGGTATCCCCATAATGATGATTTTATTTTACATGATTATTCTGATTTAGATTATGGTGATTGTTCTTTAGATCGTAAGATCACTAGCGACACTTGTCACTTTTTAGGCCCTTCACTTATTTCATGGTCGAATAGGAAACATAATTATGTTACCCTCTCCACCACGGAGGCCGAATATATTGTACTAGGTAGTTGTTGTGCATAAGCCTTATGAATGAAACAAACTCTAAAAGATTTTGGGGTAAATCAACAAATCATAGAATTAATGTGTGATAATAAAAGTGGGATTGATCTAACTTACAATCCAGTGCATCATTCATGGTCTAAACACAAAAATGTCCGACATTATTTTATTAGAGAACATATTAAAAAATAAAATATTAAAATCAACTTTATAGGAACTGATTCTCAAATTGCAGATATTTTAACTAAACCACTTCCTGATTCACGTTTTTCAACATTATGATTAGAGTTAGGTGTCCTAGATTTTTCAAACTGAAAATTACAATGCATATATATATATATATATATATATATATATATATATATATGTGTGTGTGTGTGTGTGTGTGTGTGTATGTGTGTGCGTGCGTGCGTATGCGTGTGCATGTGCGTGTGCGTGTGCGTGTGCGTGTGCGTGTGTGTGTGCGTGTGCGTGTACAAAACTAATAAAGAGACTAAAATTAACAACTTTAAGACAATCATATCACACATAATCATGATAAATTCAAACATAATTAAACGCCACCAATTGTCTTAGCACACAAAATAGTCTCATAAAATCCATTAAACAACATAAAAGTCTCACATCACAAAAAACAACAAAGATAAAAATTCACTATCGTCGGGCGACAGGTGCTATCGCCAGGCGATAGCTCCCAGAAAGCTAAACCTGCAGTAAACTGGTATCAAACATCCCAATCCTTATTGGTAGGTGTATGGTCTTCACTGGAGCTTTGTCCTCGTTCCCTCGGTCGTCTCACGCGACGAATTGAGTAACACTGAGGATCCACTACTGGACTCTCTCATTCTTTCTCTTTCGCTGGAGTAGGTTTGAGCTTCAATCCTCGAGCAATAAAGTTCATGAATTTCTTTATCCCAGTCAACCTAGCTGTCGTCTCAGCATGACGCGTTTTCACCTAACCATATAAATCATCCACTTTTTCTCGAAGAGATCCTCCTCGAGGAAGTGGCGGAATAGTGGATGTCAAGGCTTCACCTTGATTCAGTCTTGCTGAAGAAGCTTCATCGCATCCCGATGAGAACCTAGTCAACTCGGCATTGTAGATAGGAAGAATATAATCATCCACATAAAGGTTCTGATGAACCCATCTATATTTCTGGTATATCACTCGATGGATTACACTTCCAAATGGAAGTGTGTTTATCCTCTTCCTCACCGGATCTTTCACCCTTTATGTGTATCGAATCACAGATAACACTAAGTCTGCTACATCAAACAGCACCTTCTCCAGTATCATATGAGTCACCAAGGTGAGTTGTGCAATAATAGTCCTAGTATCCCCCGCCTTAAACAACAATGTATTCCTTAAGATATCTTGGACCAAATATGCATCAGAAGTAAGGCTAGTTGTAGAACTGCCGAGTTTCTTTCTGGAAGTTCCATGAAGCACTAGGTTGGTCTGTGCCCAATCCCTATCTTTTCGGTAATTTTCCATTATATCAAGTGCATTACCACAATCTATGAGTTCAAATTCATTCCGCAAATCCTCATGTGTTATCTACTATACCACTTTGAATGTGAGATCACACTCCTCCATTTAGCTCGGTGAAAGAAGGATCTTCTAAATGATTGTAGAATTCTCGCACAAAGATCGAGCTAAACATATCAGGGGTGATTAAGGACATTATACCTGCCTGCGCTAGTAGATCATAGATGTGTGCGTCTTGTGGTAGATCGAATTCCACAATCTTAGAAATTCCTATAGCGGCCTTCTCGATTCCTGAATACGATTGATATCTCGAATGGGGGTTGCTGGAAGAACTCTTGTGTGCTATTAAACTATAAGCCATTCCTGCAGTTGTATAAAACAAAATTTTTGTTAAAAAAGTAAAATTTCACTAGCGCCGAGCGACTGTAGCTGCCATTGGGCGATAGCCGAAAACTCTCCAAAACCCGAAAAATCCATCTCTTATTTTTAGATCTATCGTTTCTATGCCTTTAAAACATCTAAGAATTTTCAAAAACTTCATCTACTCTATAGATCTACTAGATTCACGAAAATCTCACTTTAAAACTTCATTTTTTTAAAGATCTTGCACAAATCATCAATTCTTCCAAAAAATCTTTTTTTGATCACAGAGGATTCTTAAAATTACATTCAAAAACACAATCCCTAAAAAAACTTTCAAGAGAAATCACCAACTAACCTTGAATTTAGAGGTTTCGCTAGCGTCGGGACTGTTTCTCGCGATAGGGTTTCAAGAAATAAGGGGGAGAAGTGAAATCCGGACTCAAGCCCGTCTTTTATATTAAATTTGATATCGCGACGCGATATCACTATCGCTCGCGGTAGTGCGCTTTTTGCTTCAAAAATCTATTTTTTTATTACTTCTTGTTTCATGTATTCTACACATTCTTCAGCCAAGTTTTTGTTGGTTTATGCATTCCTGAAGTTGTGCAATGTGAGTTTCATTTTTCAAGTTACATATAATATTGTGTGCGTACTTTCATGCTTCAAATAATCTTCTATTTTCTAATGGATTTGGGACTAGTAAATGCTCCAATTGTTTGTGCATGCCTCTAAGTATGAGTAATATTTTATACATGATAATGACTTCACACGTACACTTTTTGGTACAATACAAGTATTTATAAATTTTCAATCTACATGAATGTGTTTTTTGTTCCACATTACTCTTTGAAATACATACACCAACTTGTTTATCAGTGGTTCTTCCACATTTTTCTTAAAATGACTTGGATTTTAAAAAAAAACTAATCTGTTGTGATATACAAGTGGATTCGGAGTCCTGCATGTTGTAAAAAAACAAAACAACAAAATACAATATTCAAATAATATGCTTAGGATACTCCACCAAATACTACTCATCATTCTGATAAATCTTAATAAATATTATGAGATTGAACACCTTGGAAAGAATCGTAAAGTACCTTGTGCACACATTTGTGGCCATTTTTTCACTAAGGTACAAAGACTAACAAACTGAGTACAACGTTGTCTATGTACAATCAATGTTATGTGTTTACAATTCACCTTTTTCATGTGATTTTTAATTATTTCACTTATTTTTGTTTACCAAAACACACTTTGTACACCTCAGTATCTAATATAAAATTTCTTCTCATGAGAACTGGACATAAAATAAATTTCACATTTCTATCTCAACTTTCATATTTCTTTTAGATATTGTTGTGTGAATCTCACAATATTTATGTCTACTAAATATTTTTAACTATTTCACACTGTTCGCTTTTCTTTTCAACATAAACTAGCATTATCTTGTCTATTTTTGTGCAGTATATTTAATTCTACCTTTCTCTCAATCTTTTTTTCAAATTCTTTGTTCCGTTTCCGCTTTACACTCCTTCCCCATTCTTTTGCTGATATCAAAAGAGGGAGAATATCGAAAGAAATTGAGACCTCGCTACAAGTTTTTGACACAAGTATTTAGGGGGAGTTCACATTAAGGGTGAGTTCATGTTAATTTAAGCATTACTATGGCATGGAATTAAAAAATTTTAAACCTCAAATTACCATGGAATTAAAAGGAATTTAAGGCCAACCATTTATGGGGAGTTTGTGCACTTACAAGTACTTATGTTGCTTATCATATCTATAGATCCTACATGATTTCTTTTTAAGCGGATTTGTTATTATCAAAAGGGAAAGATTGTTGGAGCATGCGTTCCACATTCCTTTGTTTGAAAATAACAAATCTCGAATGTATTTGATCATATTGTGTTTGTTGTGCGCAGATATAACATGTACAATATTTTGATGATTTTGCATGGGCGAAGTACAACAAGTTTTTACAAAGCAGAGGTATCACAGGTGATAACTCCTATCGCCCAGCGATAACAATGCTGACGTCAACCATGACGTAGGTCATGTTTCTCGACAGTTACCACGAAGCGCATAACTCGAGCTACCGCCAAGCGATACTAAGTTATCGCGGCGCGATAGGCCCACGACCGTACACGTACTCCAGCTTCTCAGCGTGATTACTGCAGAGTGGGTGAAAGTCCACCTAGTGCCAACTACCTTCACCTATGGGGGGGGGGGAATAGGTGTCTTGCAACGTTTTTACCGAATTAAAATTGTACCTGCACAAATAAACCAAACAACACAGCACAGAAAGACACAGGCAAATTATAGTGGTTCCCCGATTTGGGTACGTCCACTCTCCCCCTTCGACCTATCTCCCAACCAGGGACGACTAGGTCACTTCACCAACAGGATTGAAATCCAATCCTCACACTAACGGAAGGAACCCTTCCAAACGAAGGAGTCACCACTCCTACACCACGGGTTGCACCCAACCCTTACAACTAGGAACCAACGTTCCTTTACAACAAAATTGAAAATGGAGTGTATTAGAAATACAAACTACTTATGGAGAATAAGGTGTCCCTCTTCGTTCGATGACGTGTTCTTGAAGACGACGAAGAGTCCACGACCTTAGGTCTCACTTGGAAAGGATCTTCTCTAGATCGGCGGCGGCAAAGAATGAGGCGGCGATGCTATGTAGATCCAAACTTCGTAGCTAAGTCGGCAAGGTCTACCAACGGTCTTTCTTGGATCAATCGTCTCAATCGATTCGGATAGAGAAGGTATTCCCGATCTACAAATCAAGAGACAAAGGTTCTCAAGAAGGACTCGTGAGACGCGTTGCGAGACAGAGCTTCTGTCGCCGGGAGATCAGGAAGAAACCACGATCAGCGGCGGCGACCAACTAACACGAGCGGCGACGGCGACGGAGCGAGATTCGCGATCTAGGTCACGTCGGCGGCTCGGCTTTCCTTCTTCTCAGTTCGTTCTTTTTACTGTTCAACATACCGATGTATTTATACAATAGCATGATCCAATATGACCGTTGTGGGCCCCACCAGTAATAACCCTAAGTCCGGCTCCAAACAGCGCATGTTAACTTGGACTCGTACAGAGAATAGCAGAAATTTGCCTAAGTCAAATTCGGCGAGAATCGTAAGTGATTCTCGACGAATCGGCGAGAATCACCTACGATTCTCGCCGAATTCCACTTAGCAGAATTCTAGCTACATAGAAATAGCAAGCCGGAGAGAAACAGCGAGAATCACAATTGATTCTCGCCGAATCGTCGAGAATGCAGAGTCATTCTCGACGAATCGGCGAGAATCACTTCGTGATTCTCGACGATTCTGCCTTAGTAGAATTCAGGGCGGCGTCGAGACAGCCGGCAGCATTCGGCGAGAATCAGCGAGTGATTCTCGTCGATTCGGCGAGAATCACTAGTCGAATCGGCGAGAATCACTAAGTGATTCTCGAAGATTTGTACTTAGACGATTTTCGCTTTTCTTCCCTTGAGCTGGTCTTTGGCCCATCCTTGCTCCTTGTCTGCTCTTGATCTTTCTTAACCCTGTGCTTGAAAGTAAGTACACTCCAATAGAGAGAGTACACATAAGCCAACACACTGATCTGCTCAACGAGGGATTACGTTGCACAGACCCGTGTATATTGACCTACTACACCCTGACATTGATGTGTACTTAGCGAGGAATAACTGCAAGCACAACTTGAAAGATTTCATCAAATACATTGTGACTTCATCTTAGTTTGACAGGAGGCTTCCTCAAATCCAGGTAATTGTGAATACAATACCCAACAATCTCCTCCTATTTGAAGAAGCTAAAATCCTACTAGCTAAGATGAATTGCACCAATCCAGATAATACATACATTGAATCAAGAGAAAGATAATAAAAGCAACCAGAGCAATATGAGAGTCAATCATCAAATCACACACATATATATATAGATATCCACAAAAATTGTTCATATGTATACATGATGATAATAATAAAAATATAAGGAGTACATTAGCTAAATTCCTAAATCTCTTTATCCTTAGCTATTTCGTCTTTTAGCTGCTGCGCCAAGTGCTTGCTGCTTTGACGTTCAAAGTATTCCTTTGGCTTAGGGTAGTATCTGGGAGGGAGAGCTTTATTTGCCACAGTATTGGACCTGAAGAAGATGCTTCTTTTGGCTTCAAAGGTCTTGTGCAGCTCCCACTCGTACTGACTGTAGACATCGTTCCTTTTTATCTCCCCCCGCTGTTGCAACGCAAATGTGTCCAAAATGATGCTTCTTGATACTGGGCTCCACCTTTCATTTCGCACCTCATCCTCCTTCAGTCTGATTCTCTTTTCAGTTGGCGTTTCCTTTGAGGTTCCTTCTTGATTTTTTTCTTTTGCCTTTAGCTTTTGCTAGGGCATCTTGATCAAATCAGCCACTGCGTTCTGCTCTTGCAGCAGCCCTAGCAGCCTTCTTGGCTTCAGCCTCACTCAGTATAACTTCTTCAATACTTGCCTCTTCTTCAGCAGCAGCAGCAGTATACTCCTCTTGCTCCGGAGGAGCAACGGGAACGTGTATGCCCGAGCCTTGTTGTACTAACCAATGGGCCGTTTCAAACACATACCTATTCGAATGATCGAATTTGTCAATTATTATCTATTAGATTGATTGAAGGTGTCAATTATGATTTTGTTAGAGTTTAAGAGCATACCTATTAGACTGATCGAAATTTTTGATGATTATCTGTTGAAGCCCAGCCATCTTAGCTTTGTACTCTTCCTCCCCCTTTTTGGCTTCCACTGCAATTGAGTTTGCGTAAGCTTGCAGGGACTCATCGATGTGTTTCACAGTTTTTGTAAATTCAGCGAGCAGTGTCTTTTGATTGGCGTTTAGGGTCACCATGTTGGCATCAAATTTTTGAATATTATCTGGCACAACATGTGCGTTCTGATTAATGACAGCCAGATCATCCGTGTTCTTCTTAAGACCTTGCATCAGCAGAGAGACAGCTGTGCCGGCTTCAGTATACTTTGCCTCGAATTTCTTTTCCATAACGTCCAACTTGTGATTGACTTCCACAATGTTCTTTAACATTAGATCCTCAGATTCTTTAACCCTTTTGAGCACGTTGGCTTGTGTTTTCTCAAACGAGGCCTTTAGCATCCAGAATTCCTTGAACTATATTGACAGTATGATTTGCCAGATTGGCTTGCAGTGGATGATCTTTAGGCAAGCCTTGATCTGGCTCTTCAGCAGATGCACTTGGTGAGCTGAACACAAGTACTGTTTCCACAGGGGGAATTTGGGCAGCCTCGGTAGGTATTTTAGGAATGCTTACCGATAGTCGCTGGGAGGACTCCCCCTCCATTTGAGCACCAGACTCCTCAGGAGTTCGTTCCCCAGATGGAACTTCAGTATCATCCCGATGATCCATCTCTTCACCCCTCTCCTTTCCTTCTTCCTCCTCTTCATCCATATTCTCATTCTCATCAGCAGCAGCGTCCACATCCAGTTCATCATCCTCCAGAACAGCACCTCCATCTCCCACATCAGTATTGTCCAGGGCCTCCCCATCTTTCTCCACATCCACACTTCCTTCTTGCAGGTTCTCAACTGCATCCCTAGCTATCTGAGAGATATCAGATATGACATCAGCAGGAGCAGGTAGAGGCTCCCCCTCAGTCCCTGCAGCCAGTACATCAGGAACTTCACCGGGGACAGCCACGGAATCTGCTGGAGTTCCATTGTCCTCAGCCCTATGTGACACAGCCGGAGATTCATCTCGTTCTTCTCCCACGGCAGCTTTCCCTATCCGTCTCTCTCATCTATCAAATACACTGGAGTCCATCTTCTTCAGATAGTGGATGGGAACTCCTTTGCTCATATCAAACTTATCGTCATCCAGTTGGTTCAGATAAAGACTAATGATCCGTCCAAAGCTGGGGGTTCTCAGAGTGTCCTTAATTTTCTCAAACAGCATGGCCCCCCAGTTGAATCGCTTTCTACAGACGATGACCATTAAGATCTTAAACATCTCCCCTGAGATATGATCGTGGGAGCCTGGTTTACATATCAGGACTTTCCCAACGATGTCAGACAGAAACTTGCCTTCCTCGTTCATCTCCTTCCTTTTGATGGATTTGATTCCTCTAGGTAGGCCGCAGAATAGAAGAGTCCTGGCTCTATCTTGTTCTTCCAGATAATCCTCGTGAACAGAGCTGGAAAGCTGCAAGTATCGAGTCAGTTTCCTTGCAGACATCTTGATCCTGCACCGGCAATCTTACACTTGATGACAGTGTCTTCATCCCGAAGTTTGGCGGTCGCAAAGAACTCCATCACCTCCTTATCCAATATCTTGCAGGGGTGCTCCAGTATAAAGGTGAGTCCAGCCTCTTCAAGCATGAGGATGATGTTCCTGAACTCATCTGAGGCATGTGAAAAACCGGTTCGAACTAGTTCACATCCAGTGACCAGGCCGGCGGTGGTTCTTGGAGCCATTATAGACCTAGGGAGGAAATATCCAAGTCGATATCTTATCAGCGATCCTAGTAGGAGGCTACACATTAGACAAGCCACTAAAAAGGAGGAAGAACGGGAATAGACAGTTACCCTAATGTCGAGTGGAAGCCCTTCCGTCCTTTGTTCTTAGTCGTCGGAGGCACAGAGGAGATCCTTGGCGGTCGCAGCTGTGATCGATGGGATGGTGTCGGGATTGTGCGATTCCGTTGGGTTCGGGCGATCGAAGGGAATCCACTAACCAGGCGAATCGACGGGAAGAACACGAACCAGCGAATCGGCGGGATGTTAGTGTAGTAGGAAGGCGAACAGACGGGATTAAGGCGTAGGGAGAAATCGGCGGGATTTACGCGATCTATATATACAGTAACGAACCGGGTGGGTTCGACGTGATTCCGACAGATTTTCCCAACTATTTTGTACCGAGAGTTTAGACGGAATTTTTCACACAGCGTTATGAGGCATAAGGACTATATTATACCCTAGTTCAATAATTTTGTAAGGATGCAAATTAATTCTGGTGCACCCTAGACAATAACCGAGGCAGGCAAATTTATTAAGTTATTGCTCGATCGAGATGAACACAATATTCTGATATCAGTTGTAATCTTTTGTAACTCCCATTGACGTACCTTCTTAATTTTAAGTGGGCTGACTTATGCTTGTTGAGGTTCATTTTCAAATGTATAAGTGTGTATCTACCAAGAATTCTTTAATATTGTATCTAAAGGTCATTTTACAATTTTAATCTTTCCTTAGGTGTACAAGCATATATGTGTATATATACACATAACCATTTACTTTCGAGAGAAGGAATTCACAAATTTGTGTGGATATGTAAATATACATATATATATATGTAAATATCGATACAATATGACTCAAATATTGAAACTGAATGCAAGTACCTGGGATTATAAGATTTATCATTTAGATCTTCTGTTTAAGGCACACCAGGTGGTCAATTTGAGTATGCCTGTGTCGATGGCACTGCTCCTATTCAAGATACTTGTTCCAAGTCATTCTTGGAACATCTCCTGTCTGGTTCTCATCAAGTTTACGGGAACCAAGACTACCCTGCAAAAGAGAATTACCTTACCTTAGGAACCCAATATGTATTGGGTCCAAGGTTCTTGTCAGCATAAAAACTCGAATGCCTTCCTACAGAAATCCTGTCAGGAAGGCTAACTCTGCCCAGAGGAGGTGGATATGCCCCTGCCCTTGACACAGAGGGGTTGTGCCAACAATCTATGGCAAAGTGACCCACCTTGCCACAGCACCAACACTCGTGAATGTTGTATCGCCTTTTCAGACCTGACCTACTGACTGAGGTAGTCATGATCTCAGGTCTAAACGGGATAGAGTCGGTTCTGCTCACCACTTTGCCTTTTCCACCTTGACACATGGGAGGGAGGAAAGAATGCATGTGGTGTGAGTCATGAGGCCTGGGAGGTGGTGCCTTCCTTTCAGTCAGCACACTCCCAAAGGCCCCACGGGAGCTTACCACATTTTTCCAGACCCCCCTTTCATGTGTCCTAGGGTAGACAGTACTGCCGTGAGAGCTGGTTCCGGCAGATTCATGACGATTTGGGGCAGAGGCCGAGAATACAAATGGTTCAGGATGAGCCTTAGGTATTCTCTCATGGGTGGCCATGACAGCCCTTGCACTGTGGGTGTTTCCACATGAAGGCTGGTCATCCTTGCAGTGACCACGGTTGTTCTTGTGGTCATACCTGAAGGCATGATGAGTACCCTTCCTACTTGGGGTGGGAGGTCTGAACACAGTCTCCCCATTTCTCCATGAATTAAGAATTTAGGAGATCCACCCATTTTCTACTTTTCTTTTGATAGCATCTATCTTGGAAAAGTTAGAAACAATCCTCTTCTCGGTCTCTAGACGACTCTCTAGATCCGAGATCTTTGAGTCCTTTACCTTGATGGATTCCAATTGGAGATTCATCAAGGTCTTCAGCTGAGCAATCTCCTTAGCTTGGTCCTCCACAAGTAAGTTGCTCTTCTGAAGGGCACTCTCCAGGGAATCAAGATTTTCAATCTTTTGATTGAAATTCTCCATATACCGTGCATCATTAGATGGGCAGCCATCTGAGCTATTCCTGTCTTCAGGAACATCAAGGGAAGAGGGGAAAGATAAGGAAGTTACATGCTCCTGATTCAGCTCTTCAGAGTTACTGTTAAGATTGGCAGAGATCGTTGAGTCAGCTTCATCAGAACTGCTTTCCTCAATTTCTTCTTCAGTCTCCGACAAGGACACCGGAGCCCTGATACTGACAGATTGGTCATTACCTTCATCTTCAGAGACGAGGACCCCCACATAGGCTTCATCCTCTTGTTGACAACCGGTCCCTGATTTCTCTGATCCCTCCATGAGGTCTGAGATGGTTTGCCACATTGCCTTGGCCGTCCTACATTTTTCCAGTCTAGATCGAGAAGGTCCAGACCAGACATTAATGATGATCTGACGAATCACCTTATCCAGATTGTACAATGAGAGTTCAGTCTCAGACATCTCAGTAATGCACTTGGGGATTTGGATATCCTTTCCAGAGCTAGAGGTCTTCATGGGAATGAATGGACCCTCTTCCAAGATGAGTGATGCCCGAGGATCGATAGCCTCCAAGTGAAAAGACACTCTCATCTTCCAGATGGGATAATACTCCTTTGTGCACGTGGGGAGTCTTAACGAAGAGATATCATAATCCAGCTCCATTCTTGTTGACACTGGTGGCAGGATTCTACTCAAGGTGTGAACCTTTTTGATGAGTAACCTCCCTCTGATACCACTTGAAAGTCCACCTAGTGCCAACTACCTTCACCTATGGGGGGGAATAGGTGTCTTGCAACGTTTTTGCCGAATTAAAATTGTACCTGCACAAATAAACCAAACAACACAGCATAGAAAGACACATGCAAATTATAGTGGTTCCCCGATTTGGGTACGTTCACTCTCCCCCTTCGACCTATCTCCCAACCAGGGACGACTCGGTCACTTCACCAACAGGATTGAAATCCAATCCTCACACTAACGGAAGGAACCCTTCCAAACGAAGGAGTCACCACTCCTACACCACGGGTTGCACCCAACCCTTACAACTAGGAACCAACGTTCCTTTACAACAAAATTGAAAATGGAGTGTATTAGAAATACAAACTACTTATGGAGAATAAGGTGTCCCTCTTCGTTCGATGACGTGTTCTTGAAGACGACGAAGAGTCCACGACCTTAGGTCTCACTTGGAAAGGATCTTCTCTAGATCGGCGGCGGCAAAGAATGAGGCGGCGATGCTATGTAGATCCAAACTTCGTAGCTAAGCCGGCAAGGTCTACCAACGGTCTTTCTTGGATCAATCGTCTCAATCGATTCGGATAGGGAAGGTATTCCCGATCTAGAAATCAAGAGACAAAGGTTCTCAAGAAGGACTTGTGAGACGCGTTGCGAGACAGAGCTTCTGTCGCCGGGAGATCAGGAAGAAACCACGATCAGCGGCGGCGACCAACTAACACGAGCGGCGACGGCGACGGAGCGAGATTCGCGATCTAGGTCACGTCGGCGGCTCGACTTTCCTTCTTCTCAGTTCGTTCTTTTTACTGTTCAACATACTGATGTATTTATACAATAGCATGATCCAATATGACCGTTGTGGGCCCCACCAGTAATAACCTTAAGTCCGGCTCCAAACAGCGCATATTAACTTGGACCGGTCCAGAGAATAGCAGAAATTTGCCTAAGTCAAATTCGGCGAGAATCGTAAGTGATTCTCGACGAATCGGCGAGAATCACCTACGATTCTCGCCGAATTCCACTTAGCAGAATTCTAGCTACATTGAAATAGCAAGCCGGAGAGAATCGGCGAGAATCACAATTGATTCTCGTCGAATCGTCGAGAATGCAGAGTCATTCTCGACGAATCGGCGAGAATCACTTCGTGATTCTCGACGATTCTGCCTTAGTAGAATTCAGGGCGGCGTCGAGACAGCCGACAGCATTCGGCGAGAATCAGCGAGTGATTCTCGTCGATTCGGCGAGGATTCTCGTCGAATCGGCGAGAATCACTTAGTGATTCTCGACGATTTCTACTTAGACGATTTTCGCCTTTCTTCCCTTGAGCTGGTCTTTGGCCCATCCTTGCTCCTTGTCTGCTCTTGATCTTTCTTAACCCTGTGCTTGAAAGTAAGTACACTCCAATAGAGAGAGTACATGTAAGCCAACACACTGATCTGCTCAACGAGGGATTACGTTGCACAGACCCGTGTATATTGACCTACTGCACCCTGACATTGGTGTGTACTTAGCGAGGAATAATGGCAAGCACAACTTGAAAGATTTCATCAAATACATTGTGACTTCATCTTAGCTTGACAGGAGGCTTCCTCAAATCCAGGTAATTGTGGATACAATACCCAACAGTGAGACACGTGATAATAAACAGAGATATTACAGGCGATATTGAGCTACCGCCGTGCGATAATGCAAAATCTATATATAGGTTGGATTTCAGGAAATTTATGTTACACACCTCCAAGAGCCTTCATTCCGTGCATTCTAAGCCCGATAACTTCGTGGAACCAGAAAAAATCCTACAGTGTTCGAGGAAATTCAAGAGCGAAGAAATGACCGTTCGTGTTTTCCAACTCCGACGACCTTTGAAAAGATTTATTGTCTTCTTCAACGCTCAAGACCAGAGAGAGTTTTTTGTTTAGATCTCTTTTCTTTCTATTCATTTTGTAAACGATAGCAAATCGTCGCCGTGTGAGTGGCAACTAGGCCCTTATGTAGTTTAGGGGGAAATCGCCGTCTTGTGTACACGACTAGGTCATGGAGAGATTTAGGGGAGGCTAGTTGTTGTATTTAGGGAGAGAGATGCTTTAGCTGGCCGGTCCTTGGGGGGAATTCGAAAAGAAGACTTTTTCATCACAGCTTTGATTTCAAGCTTTATTGAAATCTATTGTTTACATTTTAAATCACTTATGAAATAAATTTTCATTTCGATTTTCTTATAATCTTCTAAGTGTTTGTCATGAGTATTTGGTTGTGAAAAAGTTTATTTGAATTCTGATTTTTATTTGGCTAAGTAAAAAAGTTAACCAAAAATTATCATTTGCCCTTATTCACCCCAAAAAAGTTAACCAAAAATTATCATTTGCCCTTATTCACCCCCCTAAGGGCGTCTCAAGATCCAACACACTGCTCTTAAGCGCACCTCTATACGCTCTGATCCCAAGTGTGCACCAGCGCGCGTCTCTGTGTGCTCATCTCCCAAGCGCGCTCCCGCGTGTGTAGCTCCTAGGCGCGCCTTTGTGCACTCTGCTCCTAAGTGTGCGCTCCTATGCTCACCTCTGTGCACTCAGCTCCCAAGCGTGCCCCCATGTGCGTCGCTCCTAAGTGCGCCTTCGTGCGCTCCGCTCCCAAGCGTGCCCCCGCGTGCGCCGCTCCTAAGCACGCCTCTGTGTGCTCTGCTCTTAAACGTGCCCCCGCACATGTTGTTCCTAAGCGTACCTCCGTGCGCTCCACTCCCAAGCACGCCCCGCGCGCTGCTCCTAAGCGCTCCTCCCTGCGTGTCGTTCCTAAACACGCCTCTCTTCGCTCCCCCGCACGCGCCACTCCGAAGCGCGCCTCCGTGGACTCTACTCCTAAGCGCACCTCCATGTGCTTTGCTCCCAAGTGCGCCCTTGCACGCGCCGCTCCTAAGAGCGTCTATGTACGCTCCGTTCCCAAACGCACCCCGCTCTCAAGACTACTTCCGTGCCCGCGCCTTGCACTTGAACGATGCCGACAATCCACAAGACTCACTACAAAAACATTGAGCACCTCTCAAGCATACTCCAGCACGCTCAGCACGCTTTGCTCCCTCCAGTCAGTAACAACCCCCAGACAACAGCAAGCACTCCGCGCCAGATTCCTCTGCACACAGTAAAAGACAAGTCGTCGATACCAAGACACACGGAATGTGCCGCACAAGTTTCCAAGCAACAGCCAAAGGCCATCCAGGTTCCAGAGTATGGTGCTCCCCACTATGACCAAGAAAAGACAACTTCGTGAGCGGTGGTCTGTCACCCTCAGAGCCCATCTCGCTTTCTCTCTCTTCTCTGACAACTGAAACGAGGAGCGACGTGTTGCCCTCAAATTCTCCCAAAAATCTTTGAACACAAACAATAAATAGTGAAGTTTGGTCGGCACTGATCCGTCCACATGATTTTTCGCCCTTTTCTGGGGTTTTCCTCGTAAAAATTCTCTCGCCAGTTGTCTCCTTTTCTATGTGATTTATTGCGTGCTTGACCGATCTGTGGCTAAGACAGTCTAATTTAGACCGTTCTACCAAGAGCCTCGAGTGAGCCGCAATAGCTTGGCGTAGTCTGTGAGTAACAGTTTCCTGAAGCTCTAAAGACTCAGAAGACAGTATCCTCCACACAATGATACTCAAGACTGGTGTCCAGGCAGCCCGCAAACTTGGATCATCAGAACTATACACCCCCCAATACCTCCAAGACCAATATACTTCACGCAATCCAATACAATGTGGCACTCCGCAAGACAAGACCACTCTCTAAAAATGTAGGCGACCAATCAAAGTACTGCGAGTTCCACCATGGACGTGGATACAACACAAAAAGTTGCTCAAAGCTAAAGGAGGAAATCAAATGCCTCATCAGAAAAGGATTGTCGGGGAGGTTCTTTCATGGCCAAGCACTGAATCGGCCAGTCGGGGGTTAGCATCCGTTCGTCGGGAAAGGTCGGGGGGACGCCCCTAAGGCAATCATCCTAGGATGAGGCTCTCTATCCATCAACAGAGCTCCACCCGCGTCACCTATCCACTCTACCAACCTTATATATTTGTTTTATAATATTACATGTAAATTGCCACAAATTTAAGTCATCCTAGTAACTCTGATAGTTTTCAAATTTTGCTCATTTTAGACCTATAAAGGGTAAACACCGTCCATATCATCAGGACTACATACACATTGTCGAAAGAAAGGACATTCGCTTATCTTTGCAGCACTTGCCTCCGGGCAGCGCGCTCACAATATTTACCTCAGGGAAGAGCGCTCATTTACAACACATGTCTCCAGACAGTGCGCTCACAACACCTGCCTTAGGGCAACACACTCATTTACAACACTAGCCTCCGAGCAGTGTGCTCACATCACCCGCCTCAGGGCAGCACGCCCATTTACAACACTTGTCAGGGCAACACACTCATTTACAACACTAGCCTCCGGGCAGTGTACTCACAACACCCGCCTCAGGGCAGCACACTCATTTACAGCACTTGTCTCTGGACAGCGCGCTCATTGACAACAACTTTGTCTGAATAACTCAGTCATTTACAACACCTATCTCCGAACAGCGTGCTCATTTACAGCACCTGTCTCTGGATAGTGCACTCACAACACTTGCCTCAGAACAATGCACTCATTTACAGCACCTGCCTCCGACCATCACACCCACAACACTGTCATAGGGCAGTGCGCTTATTTACAGCACCTGTCTCCAGACAGTGCGCTCACAACACCTGTCTCCATACAACGTACTCATTTACAACACCTGCCTCCGGACAGCACGCTCACAACACCTACCCCCCACAACTGTATCTCGAAGGTCTACCCTTCGCCTCCACAGTAGGACACGACATCGCCAGGAACTGCCCCCCTCACGGTCGCCCAGGCTCAAAGGTATGCCTTTCACCGCCTTAGCCAGGACAAACCACAACACGATGGACTTGACCACACTATCACAGCTTGAAGGGTCCGCCCTTCTTCCTTGTAGAGCCCGCAACACAGTAGCCTTACCCTTATTACCCCGGCTCGAAATGTCCGCCCTTCGCCCGCGTAGTAGGGTACGACATTGTTGGGGTCTCTTTAGGGTAATGCCTATGTGACCTCTCACTGCCCCGGATTGAATATATGCCCTTCTCCCCTCCCGATCGGTCACGACATCATCAGGGCCTCCCCCTCGCACTCACCAGCGGTTAGAAGCGCCTTCTCATCACCTTCGTAATACGTTACAACGCTGTTAGGGACTCGTCCTCACACCGCGCACTGTGCACATCTCATGCACATTGCGCCTAGTGTCCACCTCAGGAACTTTGCGCCATGCACATATTGCACCTTGCGCATGTCACAACGCACAATACGCCCATGCACGTGGTGCATTTCGCTATGAATTTACATTAAAAAAATTCAAAGTTACCAAACGCGGATTGAAACTCTCAATTGGGGGGTAAATGATATGGTCGCATAATTACGGCTCAAAAACTACTAAATGCATGCCCACGCATGAGGTGCGGGTATCAAAAAACTCCCCACTAGCAGGGTAACCGCCCGAGAGTGAGGGGAGCCGATCGAGGCATAATCGCCCTAGGCTAACCGCTCAACCTTCAGGCTGCCAAAACCCGGAGGCCCTCTGGTTGCCCTAATTGGGCGGCACCTTGGCCGTTCGGCTCTTCGTCGGCGTGCGGAGGGTCGCCCCCCGGCCGCCCGGATCGGGTGGCCCCTTGCCCGCCTAGCCCTCCACCGGCATGCGGAGGACCGCCCGGCCCACCGTCGATGTACAGAGGGTTGCCCTCTGGCGACGATATCAGTGTACGGACGGCTGCCCAGATCGCCCGGCCCCTTGGCTACCCGGCCCTCCACCAAAGCATGGAGGGTCGGCCCACTTGGTAGGCAGCCTCGGTCGGGGGCACAGTCTCTCGGGATGACGCTCCTGATGGCCTGCCACCCGCCAGGCCACCCCTCACCTCGCTGGTCGGACGATCAGACCACCTGATGGATCCCAACCGCCCAAGAGTAAAACTGTCATATTCATAAAAGGGTAATTCGTGTCTCCAATCCGGGTGTTTCTATTCATCCGTCAAGTAGTTATCAGGGGAAAATTATCGGTTCACCTCTCCTAAAATCTATAAAAATGGCCCAAAATCCCTCATTGGGGAGGGGGAAAGGAGAAAAGAGGGTCCGCGAGTGGAGCATTTCCTAAGTTCCGCAAGATCGCTCCTAAGTGTGCCTCCATGCACACCGCTCCAAAGATGCCCCCGCGCGCACCGCTCCTAAGCGCACCACTGCGCTCCACCTACAAGCACGCTTCTGTGCGCTCCGCTCCCAAGCGCGCCCCCACGCACTCCGCTCCTAAGCGTGCCTCCACACGTGCCGCTCCAAAGCGTGCATCCATGCGCTCCGCTCCCCCACGCGCTCCGCTCCCAAGCCCCTCACCCCCCCCCCCCCACCCCCGCCGTCGCTCATAAGCGCGCCTCCGTGCACTTCGCTCCCAAGCGCGCCCCTGCACTCCGCTCCTAAGCGTGCCTCTCCCAAACACACCCATGTGTGCTCCGCTCCCAAGCACGTTCTCACACGCGCCACTCCAAAGTGCGTCTTTGTGCACTCTGCTCCCAAGGAAGCCCCCACGCACGCCGCTCCTAAGCACGCCTCTGTGCGCTTCGCTCCCAAGTGTGCCCCCGTGCGCACCGCTCCTAAGCACCCCCCCCCACGCGCGCCACTCCTAAGTGTGCCTCAATGCGCTCCACTCCCAAGCGCGCCCTCGCACGTACCGCTCCTAAGTGCGCCTCCGTGCACTCCGCTCCCAAAAAAGCCACCGCACGCCACTCCTAAGAACACCTCTGTGCGCTCCACTCCCAAACGCGCGCCCGCGCGCGCGGCTCCTAAGCACGCCTCCTTTTCCAGGATTTTCCACGTAAAAAAAATTATCTCGCCAGTCTATCTCCTTTTCTCTTTCTATAAGCCTAATGAACCATTGCCCTGCCTTTAAACTATCTCTGAGCAGAATCCGGCTAAGCACGGTCTGAAATGAGTGTGATCCTAAGCTAAGCTGGTGTTACAGACACAAACCTATGAATTGATGATATTTCCCATACAGCATTTGCTGAAAGCATGCAAATCTGTAAATAACAGAGAACATGCTTCTTCTAATCCCCACATGGTTTGCTTTCTTCCTTCTTGAAAAAGAGAGAAATCATAACAGAAACTGCTGGTCATGGCAAACAAGAATAGTAATAAATAAATAAAATCCCCTATTTATACCCTAAATAGGTAGTCAAAAAACATTCCTATTTCTAAAAACATACAACAGAATCAAAACATAACAAATAAAAGGGATAAATTCCACCTCCTTAATTAAGATATCAATTGAACCTCCTCAACTGGTTCAGATTAGTGAAAATTTAAATCCAGCCTAGGCTCTCTTTGAGGGGGCTTATTTTCACCGGTCAAGCGGTTACGACCGCATTAAGGTCCAGCTCATGCGGTCGTAACCGCTTGACCGGTGAAAATAAGTCCCCCCAAACAGAGCCTTAGTATCCCTCAGAAATACTTTGATCATGCATGATAATCCGAGTACATAAAAACCTCGTGCAAGAAAGAATTAACTTCAATAAAAACCAAGTCAAAGATTTTCCAAGTATGAAAACTTCACATGCCTTCCTACTATTTAACGTACAAACAATCTACAGAAGAGCAGTTATGATCTTTTGGGCACCAAGACCAGCTATAATTAGCATTGGAAAACAAGGGCTCTCCATAATGAATACATTCCACCAGATTATTGATTTGTTTTTGTTTCATAATTGGGGCTGTTACTAGCACTAGAATTCATTAAAACCGAACAGCATCACCTGCGTTGGTTCTTCCGAGGAAGAACATAAGAGAAATTAGATGGATCTCATGTCAACATGAGGAAGTAGAATCATTTTTAAGACGAATATGTTTAGAATGAGAGAGGATTATTAGTATCATACCCATTGCATTTGCTTTTGAGCACAATGGAGGCCGAAGAGCTGTGCCAGTTTCTAATCCTTTGATTCATAAACCAGTTGTTTATCTCCTTCAGATGCAACCCGGTTTCCTCAACCAGCTGAACCTTGTCTTTCTCCTAAATGAAAACAAAAATGGGGGACAAAAGAAGAAAAAAATTGAACTATCTAGAAATCACAAGGCATTAAAAAAAAGAGGTTTTATGACAGACAAAGAAGTGATGTGCGGAGAGATCTTCGCGGGGTTTTAAGGACTGAACTGGACAATGAAGTAGTAGGAAGAAGGGTGCGGGTCTAATGTTGGCTTGAACCATGATAGCGTGATAAATATGAAAATTGTTTATAATTTTTAAATAATATAAAGTCTCTAATAAAAATAGTTATAAAATGGAAAAAAAACAAATTTATATTAAATATTTACATGAAAAATATTACATTTTTATGTAACCTCAATATTATATTACATTTTTTTTTATTTCAAGCCACATAATAAATTATGAAGTTGTAGGAAAAATAATTTTTAATTTGACCCAAATATCAAAGAATTGCTTGTGAAATTAGATAAAATTTTAGTTCAAGTTGAGCTCGGCTAGAAACCAAACGATCTAATCTTAAGCCAAAAAAATAGGAACATATATGTTATTTTTGTCTTATTTTTTCTGGTATGCGTCTCTCTTCTATATATAGGAGAGGACCCTTGTTTTAATTAATCAAGTTTTCTGCTCTATTTCTCAACATAGTGTCAAAGCAAAAATAACCCAAAATGTTACCGATATGCCCGTGCGAACATGTGATATGAGAATGATGACGACCAACCTCATTCCGCGATAGTTCTCTCACAGATGCGGTTACCTTCATGGATAATATTGTATTTATAATCAATTAGGTGTATAGTATTTTAGTGTATTTCATATTGTAGCCATCTCCACCTTATATAAAGAGACAGATAGAGAGGAAGCTTGGATCATTTTGATTGTTTAGGCACTCATAGAAGAGATCTTAGAGGGATCATGCCTCAAGATTTGAATATCGAACACACCTAGGTATATTGTATCTTAATTTTGATTAATCTCCTTCTTGTTCAGTCTAACGAGAGCGTCTATCACGATACCATTAGGTTCCACAGCTTGCTTGCTTCGCCCGACTGTCTACTAACACCAATCAACTTCGTCGATCACTTCTCCCTCCTTCCACCTCGCATCTTGATCCTCCCGGCTCCTCCACCTTGCCTCTCGATCTCCCTCGTCGAGCCCGTCCTCCAGCAGCCCGCACTTACTGTAGTTTTTGAACCTGCAAGGTCGAAAGGGTCTGACTGTGTGGCAATTCTTCGTGGCACCTAGTTTGGCGACTGTTCACCCTCATATTTTCGGACGTGGCTTATCTCTTGCCTCTTTGCATTCCTTCTTAAACTCGCATTGATCTAAGGTTTATTTCTCTTGAAGCTATGGATCTAGGGTTTGCCTTTTTGGTTTGAAGGGTCGTTTCTCTATCCTTTTTATTTCTTCCACCGAAAGATCATATCTATTGAAAACAATGGAAGAATCTCAGAACACCACCTTCAATCCCTCCACTTGTATCACCTTCGAGTCTTCTCTGGCAATTTCAACTCTCCATTAGAGAATCAAACAGTTCCCGTCACAGTAGGGTTGGCTCCCATCCCCCGCCACTGATTGTAACTTCTTACACCTCTGATGACCTCCAAAGAATCTCCCTTTCCATTTCCAACAAACTCCAACCAGTTCCGAACAAATCAATTCTCGACACCCGACTGCCACCATAGCTCCCTCCATCACTGTTTCAAAGTTTCCTACTGACCTAATTATCATTACTACAGCCAATACGACGGGGAATTGTATTTGATGTTGTGCTTGAATTGAAGGTATACGTCTCGCCGTTCTCTTGCTCATGTCTTGTTAGAATAATATATCTTATTTACTTGATTGTATAATCTCAGAGCTTGCCCTAAACTATTATTGTACCTCTTTGTCATTAATTAGAAAATTTGTTAGCATGTGGTTAATCATAGTCGTCTGTAATGGTTGCTCTAAGCATGTTATGCTATAAATTTGAATTTAAGGATCGACTACTTGTTACGTTCCCTTGGATCCCTGTATTTTTCCTGGGTCACCACCCTAGCCGCACCTCTCCCCTTCATCCAAACTCATGTTTTCCGGATCAACTCATCGCATGCAACAACCCATGATGTTAAAGCCGCGCCTAAGGCTTAAGACTCACTAAGCTCAAAGGTTTGCACCTTTTTTACGCCTTTGGAGCATAAAAAGCGCACTTAAGTGAGTTTTTTGTTATAAACTATTTTTTCAAAATAAAAAAATAATGTAAGAACTTAATAATTTTTCATGATTTAGTGTTTGTGAAATATGATCGAGCATTGAGACTTAGATATGGTGCAAGTGACCACATTGATTTTATTTTTAAGAGATATAAATGATAGTAATGAATGATTAAAGAGTAGAATAGATAAAGAATTTGATCAAGAAAATGAACTAATGTTTAATACTGATTATTTAAAATGGATGTGGTTTCTCCTTGCTCTCATCAAGCGTGTGCCTGCGCCTTGAGCATAGACTCCAAGACCTTTTTGGCGTCTTGGTGCGCCTTGAGTCTTTAATAACTAATCATGCAACCACGCACCTTAGAACACACCCTTTCAGCCCGCTTCACCCCCAAAATAGGTGCATGGTGTTGTATATCCCCCCCCCCCCCCCGGACTACACCCCAACATAGGTTGGACCCTCGACGAAAAAATGGAATAATATCTTGATCTAGCCATCTGAAATTTTAGAGAATTTCATACATCATTTAGACCGTGTATTTATAGTTGTTAGAAATTTCACAGTTTTAACCATTTTTTGCACTACAATCAATTTTAGATTATCAAGAGACTTGATGAATTTTTGGTAGTTTTTGGAAATTATTTTATTTATTAAATTATGTAATTTCCCGAAATTGGATATTTCTATATATATCTCCGCCTGGATATTATTTGTAAAATCTGACCCCACTAGTGAGACAACCAAGTCCTTTCTACCTCACTTGCATATGATGTAAATTTTCTGAGGATGAGAGTAGCTTCTAGGGCGTCAATTCGAAGTTCCAAGTTTTGTGTAACCATAGTGGGTAACCCGAACCCAATTCGGTCAGGGTTCACCCTTTTAGGAGGTCATATCTTTTTTAACCTCGAATCCAACGGTGTTGACTAACGGTTACCTCAAATTTGAGTCCGGACTTTGAATTGGAGATTTAGGTTGTACGAGTTATTCTTAATTAAACTGTCAACCTTCCAAACCCTATATTTACTAGTGCTCCATCCCCAACTCCAATCATCCCCTATCTAGTAACTCCCTCCCTGCAGCAGCCAAATGCAGCCTAACAACCTTCCACCCCCTCTGCCAACTCCACAACAACGAACCACCAATCGACAGCCCCCCATTCACCTCCACCCTCAGTCGTACTCCCCTCCCCCCCAATGCCCTGCAAAACCCTATCCAAGCATCTCTTCCCCTTCCCACCATATTAAGTCAACAAACAACTACCCACCCTATGTGATAGTCCTCTTCCAGCAACACTAAACTCACTGGATCACCATCACTCCTACATTGATCGGATCTCTGCACTCTCACCTACGAGGCATCATTTTTGAGTGTTTGTTGTTTGAGTTTCATTAATCTCCTTTATTGTTGTATGAACGTGGTTATTCATATGATTATGAATGTTTGGTCAGGTAGTTTATTTGTCTGTCATTAATCTTAGCTTGCAAGACCTTTATCACTTGCACATATTAACTTTTGGACCCTCGAAACGGAAGTAATCCTAACTTGCTCGGTTATTAAAATTATTTGTCATCTGTTTGTGATAGCTGTTGGAATTTATGCTTTCATTATTAACTACAATTTATTGTCGGACTGTCTTTTGCATGCATACATCGCCCTGGGTTAAATAGTCTAACACTAGTTCAAGAACCATGAGTTCAAGAGCGGGAGCAAGTTTAGGAGCGAGCAAAGAGTTTTGTTAAATTCAGGAGCAGGAGCTCGAAAGGAAAGAGCAAAAGCTCAATCGACGAGAGCGGACTTCAGGAACCGTTTTGCTCTGAGACTGCGTGAAACAACGTCAAACAAGAGGTAATAATTTTATTACTTTACGTACTTAATACAAATACATGTACACATATTTATAACTGCGAGCGATATCCCAATTACAGACCACAATGTAGGACTAAGCTATACAAGATACTCCTAATGGAACATAGATGTGGGCCTTCATATTGGTCTTCATATCTCTTATTCTATAATAATCAACCTTATCTTGCATGCATTCCAACAAACAAGCACTCTCTAAATCCATAATCTTGATAGTCACCACCTCTGATCCCAAAAGATTTGATCATCTCAATATGTAGACGTACGAGGCAGCACCATTACAAAGAGGATCATCATTTATCTTTATAAAATTAAACATAATATTATTCCTTTGCATGACTAATTTAGGGACTAACAACCTGACAAATGATTACATGTTAATTGTTTTTGAGGCCATTGTATTCTGTTATGAATACGCAAGAGGAGGAACGAGTAGATAAGGACATGGCGCATATCTCGGTGTTGGGAGTCTTGGCTTTTTTGGCCGGCTAGTTGTGCGTGGGGATATAACTGATATGTAGGATTATTTCATGAGTCAGATCAACATTAAAGCGCAAGAAGGGATTTTTCTATATTTATGTTCTTTGGTTTTTGGCCAAATATGTTTATGTTAGGTTGATTTTAAGAAGAGTTGGATGCTATCGGAAATTGAGGATTTGGATGTAAAGTCTACTTTTTTTGCTATGGTTTGTTGGGGTTTTTCCCTCCCGAGAGTTAAGCTAAGTGGGATGAAATTAAATCACTATTAGTAATGGAATTGAAATATTGGTAGCAAGGTTTTGGATGTGATGTGTATTGGATCTTTCATGGTTACACATGTGATTACATACAAATGAGTAGTGGTTGGACATAGCAAAGGGGATGATGATTTATCATTATTTCAAGTTGTTTATCTTTATTAATGTTGATAAACGATAATTCTAGATCTTGGAGGTTAGAAGTTCAGTAAGTGGTTGTTTTTGAAGTAGTTTCGTGAATTTGATTGTAAATGTTTGGGAGGTAATTAATTGATGGAATTCGGATCTTAATTGCATTTATTGAATATTTGTTAGTCAATTTAATTAAATATGATGCAATACGCTTTGATTTAGGGATTTCTCATCTAAGTTCGCTTAATATCGGATATTACAAAAGCGGACGGCAGATGCTAAATATGACAAGAATACAAAGAATGTCAAAAGGAAGAGAAAAGCAAAGTGAGTACTTACCTCTTTAATTATGCATAGCTTTGAATTATTTTCATAATACACTTGAATAAATTTTTCATACAGAATGTATTTTAGGGATTGTGTATTTGCATGAAATTGAAATAGTTTGAATCTGAATCGTTGAAAGATGCTAAACTTGAAATCACAAGAATGAAACGATGAAAGAATTCAGATGGGAAAACTTTACATAAGAAACATTATGATACGAGAATTTGACGCAACCACAGATATGAAAAATGAATATACGTCCATCATAAAGAACCTATGAAGAAAAGAAAAGATATACGATGAATTAAAATACATTATGCATTGATACATAGAAAAATGATAATGGTTAACCGAGAGGCCGTAGGGGGGTGTGAATACCCTGCGGCGGATTGATTTTGAGATTTGTTTGAGGCCGTGAAGGCCTGAGGCCGTTGATGGCCCAGATGTCGCTGAAGACCAAGAAGGGATGAATCTACAACTACCCTTTTGATTTCCTAAATTAATAAAAATAAGAAATAAATGAAAATTTTGAATCAGACGATTGAATATGAAGAACGATTATGATAATTGAACGTGAATCACATGAGATATGAAAAAAGAATGAATATGAATGAAGATTCAGTATGAACGAACATGAATTGAATACGAAAGAAAATTGATGACGAACGAAAATCTTCGCATGAATTATGAATAGACTGAATGCAAGAATTAATGAAAAGTAATTGAAGAAAGAATACAAAGAAATGAAAAGAAACTTGAAAAACCATGAAGAAGAAATAAATAAAATAGATAAAAGAATTTGAAATATAAACTATTATTGCATACAAATTGTACGACACTACATTTTCTTACTGCATTTTTGAATACCGAAAGTTAAATACTTATGTCTATTGCTATTGACATTTATTGTCTGCTTGTACATCAATTAATGAGGTATGTTACTCACTTAGTCATATTTTTATAACTAAACCCGTCATAATTTATCATTTTAGGTAACTGATGCATTTTTGAGTGTTCCGAAAGAGATTTGTATGACTGAGTAATGAACGAAGAAATTAAACAAAGGTATGGATTAAATTACGAAAAGATTTTATTATGTGTTTTATTTTGTACTCACTATCCTTACTTCATCCACTGACGAATGACTTGAAATAAGCTTAGATACAGATTTCTTGTAGGGTTTGAATTGGGGCGGCACACCAATAGTGCCAGATCCCAACTCCTACCCTGTGTCGACCCTTCTCCCATGTGCATGCCCCCGCGGCTTCGTTCCATGGAGCACCCCGAGACCCCAAATCCTCAACCTCCTATGGATTCGACCATCTCCCATTGTATCAATGCTCACGAGGCCATCATTGCTTCCTTCCAAGCCCTAATGCAGCGGCTGGATGCGAAGTTCGATGCCCTAATCGTTAGATGCCCGGGCACATCCTCGGCCTCCAAACGCAGAGTACTCCTAGGTTCTCGACGCACCTGCGGAACTCCCACGTGGCCCAATCCCACAACAACGGACTACCTCCAGCAACAATACTCTTTTGACGGTCCCTCCTTCAATGACACCAAGTCAGTAAGGTGGATTTCACATGAGGAACAATTCTTCGACATTCACCTGACTCTGAACCCGCAAAAGGTTACTACGACTCTCATTAGCATGGAGGGGTCAGCCCTCCATTCAATCTGCTGGCTGCGATGGAACAACCCTACGCTTTCTTGGTCGGAACTCCAACAAGACCCCATCCTCTTTACGATGTTCGTTATTTCGAGACTTCAATGGAACGTTTGCGGTGTCCGCCAATAAAACCTCCTTGACGACTACATCGACGAGTTCATTGCCTTTGCAACGCACGTTCCCGGCCTATCGCCAGATCATTACTTGGGTTTCTTCATGCAGGGGCTTCTTCCCGACATTCGGTTCCACCTTCCCACCCACCACCAACGGACGATTACTGATGTCATGGATTTCGCCAACTTGGTGGAACTAGACTTAAATGTCACCTCCATCGACATCGGACGCCTACCAGGGAGTTATATGCCCTGATCGGTTTTCTGCCCTCCCACACCATTCTTCCAGCCACTCCAAGTGCATACCGCGGCTCCCCCACATCTTGGACCACCACCCCGACCACCCATGCCTCCAAACGACCCCTGGATGACCAACCAGGATTACCACTATCTTCGCACAAAGAGCCTTTGTTTCTATTGTAAACAACTCAACTCCCCCGACTAATGACTGTCCTTCGAAGGAGCACCGCATCACCATTGGCGAGGACCCTGAGATCACCTGTGGGAATTTCGAAATCCTAGAGGGCGATGACTCGCCCGTCACCACCTAACATGCAACCCCATGCATGGGTTTTAGAACTTCTTTACTCTGTAGTTGGGGTACCTCTAGCCCGCACACTATAACGCTCTATGGTTTCATGTATGCCACTTTCCTGGCAGTGATGTTTGACAGTAGGGTCAGCCACAATTTCATCTACCAGTGCCTGGGGACAGCTTGACATTCGTTATTCTATCTCATGTCCCTTCTTTCATTGTTTGCTTGGGCGACGGTTGCCACAATACCACTGGGGGTCTCTGCACGGACCTGTGCATGATTGTAGGCCTCTGCCCTCTCCTTGCAGATTTATACTCTTTTGAGCTCAGTTGCATTGACAACATACTCGGTGTCGGGTGGCTTCGTACCCTCTGTGGCATGTATGTCAACTGGAATCGCATGAAGATATGTTTTCCTTGTGCGGGAGTTGGGAGTCCTTTTACTCTTGCTAGGGGAGGTGTCACTTCCCCATCTGGTGATGGCCCTCCATTGATGCAGCTTAGGTCGCGTCTGACAACAAACCTTTGTATTTTCATATTTATGTTAGTCATTGTTGGCATTACATTATCATGTTGTTTTAGCGCGCACAGATTTTCCATTTGAAGGCGGCTTATTGGGTTGACCGTTCAGTAAGACCATGAATAAAAAGGTCTGGTAATTTAAGATGGTTAGGGAGAGAGGCAAGCACTCATCATTTAAGAAACAAATAAAAAATGCAATTTAGGAAGCATATTATTTTTGGAGGGCAACTTAAATAAAAGGAGACAAATTGAAATATATTTGGAAGGTTGATATAATGCCAAAGAATTCAACACTCACGAATTTTGTTTAAAAACCCTTAAAATCGAAAGCCAGGGGAGGTCAAAATACAGAGCAAACGAGAACCCTTCTCGTTCACCACTATCGGCCAACTGACGAGTTCCCTCCCGACCTTCTAGCGACACCAGTTCTACAAGACAGTTTCCTTCAGTTCTCTGGCGAATTGCGGCGTCCGTCGATGTTTGTTCTAACACGTGATTCTATCATTGTCGACCACGACAATCTTTCTGACAATAAACACCCTAGCATCGACGCACCTGCGATCTTCGGCGCTCCTGTTCCGACTTTCCATGAAGCCCATAGAGGTCTATCAACGTCGTGGACTCCAGTCCCATTCTCCGTTCCGTTAAAAAGTCCTGAAGTCTACTGTCGACGCTTCCAAAATCTTTTAGTGGCTCGTTGAACCTCACCCGACTCACAGAGACTCCCGTAACGTCAGTGAGTCGGATTCCTTAATCGCATCCCTTCTACGAACTGGGTAAAACTCCTCAATTTTTCCATGCTTAAACTTCATTACAATATTTTTTATTTAGTTCCTTCATTAGTTATGAGCAGTGTTGTAGATATCCTCAAACATGGCCGACATAAAGGCTTCATGGACAATGACACATTTCTGATAATTTTTTGCAAAATATTTTTTGGAATATATCCTCAGATATGTCTGTTATTGACAGATATATTCACTGATATATCGCCCGATATATCTCGACATTGTATCGACTGGTTTTTTTCAATTTATTTTAATTAGTATCTATGGTTTAATAGATAATATACCAAAATAGTTTCATTATTTAGGTTGTTTTTTCCTCCCTCTGGCTTTCTTCTTTGTTCAAGTCTGTCGTTGACTTCAATTATGCATGGTCTTTGAATTATGAATTAAAAGTTCTTTATCTTCCATTGTCATCGACAACTTCCAGACATTCTGCTTCGTTTTGTTTTATTTCAACCAGTATACCGTTATTACTTGTGTAACATAAAATGTTTATATTAGTTTGATAAATTTATGAGTTCAATAAATATAAAATTACTAATATATTAATATATATATATAAATTTTAAAAAGGATTAAATTCATAAATAATTACACATAAATAATTAAATATTAAAACCCGATATATGAAATATCTCCCGACATATTAAAACCAACATGAAAAACCTAAACCAACGTGTCCCCGATATCCGACATCTACAACTATGGTTATGAGCTTGGCCTAATCTCCTTGGTTATGAGCTTGGCCTAATCTCCTTGGTTATGAGCTTGGCCTAATCTCCTTGGTTATTCGCGTTTATCGTTATTTTTTCATAAATTGTTAAGATTCAAACCACAAACGCAAAAGAATTTCATTCTCAAATTTTGATTATTAGTTTTACAACATTCGATTGTCCGGAGATTAAGAATGAGCGAATAATGAACTCGGAGTCGAATTTCTCCTAATCGCCTTCGAGTTTATTAATTTAAAATTGAATCAAGAACTCTGGTTTAAATCATCCATCCTGCTCAGCAGCCAGAGGCAGTGGACAATGCCGCCTACTAGTGGCATGGCATTGAGCCAATCCACTCGACCGCCCTTCCACCACTCCAATCGCAGTGTATCCAAGACTTTTCTTATGCCATGAGGACAAGGCGACATTGTTACGAATACGAAAGAGGGAGAGGGACGAAGGGACAAAGAGATGAGGAACAATGCATATGTCGACATCGGGGTTGATGCGACGGGGACACGAATCCCAACACGATGACGAACGTTCGTCAGTAGTGCGTGCGGGCATCGTGCACCTATCAACTCTATATTTTATTATCACGCATGTATTTCGGGTCGTGTAGTTATTTACCGTTTTCCCTCGTGTGTTTCAGAACTAGGAACTATATAAGCTTCTGTATGTTTCTTAGTTAGATTATCTTGGGAAAAGATCATTTTGAGAAAATCCCTGTAGAGGTTGGTTCCATTCCTCTCTTCTTTCCCCTCCTTTGTTCCTCCCCTTCAAACCCTACCTCCAAACACATTCACTCTTTATATCATTTATCATCTAATGAAAAATTCTAATTTTATATATTCATCATCAATGCATTCATTCTCGTTTTAATGGCATGATAAATGCTACTACATTCATGTCGTAGTTATTGTTTTAAAGGCTCTAATTCGACAAACACCATCAATAAATTCTCTCACTATATCATCTAATAACAAAAACTCTAATTAGATAAATTCACTGTCAATACACTCATTCTAGGTCTAATGATCTATTGAATGCCGCATTCATGTAGTTATTGTTTTTGAGGCTCTCATTCAATAAATTCACTGCCAACACATTCATTAACTACATCATACAATAAGTTGCTCTTGAGTTAAATGGATCTTCATCCTGCACAATAAGCTAAATATTAAATTGGGTTTCTGCACGTTCTGTTGGCATACCTCTCCCAAATCTCATATTTGCCTGGAATGGAAAATAAAACTAGTTTTTTTTAGTTCTCCACTTTCAACTTGATTCTTTCCCAATACAAGTGGTTTAATTTCATTAACATTGAAGAAAAATCATTTGGTTCAAATTTTTGAATAAACGATTCAAGGTACATGAATAACTACATTTCGATATCTCTTTATCATCTAATAAAACTGATCGATAATTGTTAATATCACCTTCACTATGGCAATTAATGTACTCAATTTATATTCTACTAATTCAAAGACCTCTATCTTCTAAACATTGTTCTAATTTTCATCAAACTTAATAAACATCTTACCACTTAGAACTATAACATCTACAAAAAGTACAAACCACAAATTGGTTGATTATCTTTATAACTAATACAAAAGATGTGAATCATTAATGCAAACTACTGCAATTGAAAATTTTTTGATCAATTCACTAGTACTGATACTAGTTTATGCTCCAGCATATATATCTTTGATAACTTAAAGCACATCTCTGACATATTTTGTTGGGGGTCGGAAAAAGGCGGCTATGGGGAAGAGAGGAGGAGAGGAGGAGAGGAGGAGAGGGAGAGAAAGAGAGGAGGGATTTAAGGTTTAGAGAAAAAAGGGAAAACATGCATTCATTTCAGGATGAAAAAAATACAGGGCATACACGTCCTCTTATAGCGATGAGGAGCGAATACAAAAAGAAATTCAGAAATTAGAAAATACAAAAATACTTAAAATGACACAAGCAAATAAAACAACAAATAAAACGTCTCAAGCAAAAGAAGCAACCAATAAATCACTAATTATCTTCTGCGGTAATTGTGGGGCCACCCGATATACGCGCCCGGCACGTGTAAACTTTCCAAGGAGGCTCGTCGTAGTGTAGCTCTGTAACAATGCCGTCATCTGGAAAATGTGTCTTGTCCTCAAGGCAGTAGTCAGGAAACTGACGGCGAAAATCATCCCGGGGCAGTCATGTCGCGTCCGAGTCGGGCCGGCCGGTACAAGCCACAAGGACCTCCTCCAATGTACGGTCCCCTGGGGTGCGGCATCTCTGATCGAGGACCGAGGCGGGGTAGTACGGTGCCTCTCCTTCGAGGTCGAGTTTGGCCGGAATGTGATCTGTGGGGGTGTGTTCGCCCACTACGCGTCGTAGCTGTGAGACATGGAAAATCGGATGAATGCGGCTCCCGGCTGGAAGGTGAAGGAGGTAGGCGACTGCCACTATACGGGTGAGGACCTCGAAAGGCCCGAAGAAATGAGGTGCCAGTTTCGGACAAAGTCGGCGGGCCATCGAGAGCTGTCAATAGGGGTGGAGTTTGACGAAAACCTTCTCTCCTACCTCAAAGGAGAGGTCACAACGTTTCCTGTTGGCGAAGGAAACCATCTTCTGTTGAGCCTGACGTAAGTGGTGCTTCAAATAATCCAGAATGGTGTCCCTGTCACGGAGGGCGGTGGCCAAGCTCTCCACCTGGCATTCCCCTGGAAGGTGGCGAACAATAAACGGAGGAGGGCGACCTTAAACGGCCTCGAATGGCGTAGTACCGGCCGCCTGGTGGTAGGCGGTATTATATGAGTATTCTGCCCACCCAAGCCACTTGGCCCAACTGCGAGGTTGTTCCACCACGAAGCAGCGGAGGTATGTCTCCAGACATCGATTGAGGACATCTGATTGGTCGTCTGTCTGTGGATGGTATGTTGTGCTCATGCGGAGACGGGTGCCCTGTACGCGGAACAACGTGGTCCAAAAATTACTCAGGAAGAGAGGATCGCGGTCGCTCACGATCGACCGAGGAAACCCGTGGAGGCGCACGACCCCCTGGATGAAGCTGTCGGCGACTGTGGCAGCCGTGTATGGGTGGCGGAGGGGAATGAAATGAGCATACTTCGAGAGTTGATTCACCACGACCAGAATGCAGTCGTGCCCCTGTGATCGGGGCAGTCGTGTGATGGAATCCATGGCGACATCGTCCCAAATGCGATCGGGGATCGGGAGGGGCTGAAGTAGACCACCCGAAAACATGGCCTCGTACTTGGCCTTCTGGCAGGTGAGGCAAGCGACCACGAAAGCCTTGACCTGTCGGAACATGTGAGGCCAATAGAGTGAGGCAGCCAGCCGTCGGTATGTCCGGTAAGCCCCGTTGTGTCCCCCCGTGGGTGAAGCATGAAACTCGGCCAACAACAGAGGAATGTTCGGGGAGGAGGGGGCGAGTACGAGGCGACCCTTGAAGAATAGGCAGCCGTCAACCAAGGAGTACGGTGGGTGGGCTGTGGCGTCCGTGAGGAGTGCTATCCGTATCTCGTTGAGCGTCGGGTCAACTTCTACTTCCCGTTGAATGGTATCTGCATCCTCCCAGACCGGACGGGAGATGGCTGCGAGTATGGGGTTGCGCGAGAGGGCGTCGGCCGCGCGATTCAACTTCCCTGACCGGAACTCGATGTTGAAGTCGTAGCCTAGTAGCTTGGCCACCCATACTTGTTGAGCGGGCGTAGCAATCTTCTGTTGTAGGAGGTAGCGAAGGCTATGGTGGTCGGTGCGAACCACGAACCACTGACCCAGGAGGTAAGGTCGCCAATGCTGAATAGCGAGGACGAGGCCCATGAGCTCGTTCTCGTAAGTGGAGCGGCTGCGGATCGTGTCTGAAAAGGCGCGGCTGAAATAGGCCACAGGGCGGCATGCCTGGATCAATACGGCTCCCACGCCGATGCCCGACGCGTCACACTCCACGATGAAGGGTTGGGAGAAATCCGACATGGCTAACATCGGAGAACGAACTAAGGCATTTTGTAGAGCGGTAAAAGCGGCGGAGGCCGCCGCCGTCCACTCGAAAGGGCCTTCGATCGACTTCTTCAGTAGCTGGGTGAGGGGTCGAGCCAACGTGTCGTACCTCTGGATGAACCGGCGGTAGTACCAGGTCAATCCCAAGAATCCCCGGACATCGCGGAGAGAGGATGGCGTCGGTCACTGAAGGAAGGCCTCGATCTTGTCGCTGTCAATGGCGACTCCCGCAGCAGAGATGGTGTGTCCCAGATAGCACACCTCTGGAACCCCAAAGGAACACTTTGTTGAGTGGAGCTTTAGGTGGTGGCGTCGTAGAGTAACCAATGTCTGGCGGACGTGCTAGAGGTGCTCCTGCCAAGAAGAACTGTAGATCAATATGTCATCAAAAAAAACAAGTACGTGCTGACGAAGTACCGAGCGAAAAATGTCGTTCATCGTGGCCTGAAAAGTGGTCGGTGCATTGGTCAGGCCGAAAGGCATAACCAGGAATTCATAGTGGCCGTCATGGGTCCGGAAAGCCGTTTTGGCGACGTCGGCCGGTCGTACGCGAATCTGGTGGTAGCCGACACGGAGGTCCAGCTTGGTGAAGACGGTCGCGCCGTGCAGCTCATCCAAAAGCTCCTGAATCACCGGAATCGGATACTTGTCTGGGACGGTGACTTTGTTGAGTTCTCGATAGTCCACGCAGAAGCGCCAACTGCCGTCTTTTTTCCTGACCAGCAGGACCGGGTTGGAAAAGGGGTTGGCACTGGGGCGGATGAGACCTCCCATCAATATATCGCGTACCAGCCTCTCGATCTCGTCCTTTTGCACGTGCCCATAGCGGTATGGTCGGACAGAGACTTCTGAGACACCGGGCTGAAGAGTTATGGCATGATCGTGCGGCCAAGCTGGTGGCAACCCGGATGGTGCAACAAAGAGATCCGAAAACTCGGATAGGAGGGCCTTAAGGTCTGGAGGTGGTGCTGAGGCTGGTGGCGTGGCGCCCGAGATGGGCCAGAGCCAAGCCGAAAAATCGACGTCCGCAGTCCGCTGAATCGCGCGGACGGAGACGGGGGAGCGAAGTAGCGTGTCGTATCCCACAAGGCAACACTCCCGACCGTTCTGGAGGAAACACATCGTCATAGTCCCCCAGTTGACTCGTACGTTGCCCAGTGTGCAAAGCCACGCAACTCCCAGAATGGCGTCGATCCCGCCAAGACCGAAGAGGTAGAAGTCTGTCATCACCGAGTAAGGGCCCACTGAAAGGGAGACAGCCGGACAACGGCCCTGAATCGAGCGGCGACGACCATCGCCTAGACTGACAGTAAAATCTGGAGAACCATTGGAAGATGTAGCTGCTGAGCCAGATGAGATGAAAGAAAATCATAACTCGCCCTGTTGTCCACCATGATGACAATGTGGCGGTCTCCCAACTTGCCCGCCAACTTCATGGTTTGGGGGCCTGAAATGCCGCCCACAGAAAAGCATGGAAGCTCCAAATAGTGAAGGCCTGCGTCAGTGGCGGCCTCTGTGGTGTCCTCTGTCGTGATCTCAAGATCTTCAAAGTCCGCCAAAGTTATCTCGGGCTCGAAGTCGCGGATGATGGCATGAAATTCCTTGACCGCGCAAACGTGGGTAGGAGAATAGGGTTGACAACAGCGGAAACACAGCCCTTTGTGGCGAAGATCGTCGAACTCGCGGTTGGAGAACCGCTGAGGAGGGGCAGGAGGGCCTGGCCTTGCGGCCGGAGGGGGCCGAGGGGCTTGGGGCTCCGGGGTTGTAGGCCTCCATGGTCGGCCGCCTGGCGGAGGCCCGCCTGGAATCAGCGGGGGGCGAGGTGACAAATCCGCTTCCACAAAGCGGGCCATGTCGAGGGCCTCGGAAACCGTCCGGGGGTGGTGGGTGCGGAGCCGGGACCGGATGTTGGGTCGAAGGCCCTGCATGAAGAAGCCAAGATAGTGATCTGGTGGTAGGCCAGGAACATGGGTGACGAGGGCCACAAACTCATCGATGTAATCATCCAGCCCACCGGAATGCCGTACTCCACACAGTCTTTCGATGGTGGATCCGGAATAATGGCTGTCGTAGCGACGAATCATTTCCTGCTTGATTTCCGACCAGGAGATGGTCGGGTTGGTCTGGCGGAGCCATCAGGCCCAGTGGAGAGCAGAGCCATCGAGTCCCACGACGGCGGTAGAGACCTTGTCCTGCTCGAGTGTGAGGTGGAGATCAAAGTACTGTTCCACCTTGGCGATCCACCCAATCGGGTCTACCCCGGCAAAGGTGGGGAGGTCCAATGCAAGGGTCGGGCGGCCCGGGGAAAAAAAAGGTGTGGCGTCCCTGATGTGCGGAAGTGGTGCCGCCCCAAGGATTGGCGTGCCGGTAGCCGGGCACGCGGATCCGCTGGCGTAGGCTGCTGCCGGAGGTTGCAACGCATCAAGCCTTGCGTGGATGGTGAGCAAGGAGGCCTGCAAAGAGGCCACGATGACTCCTGAGTACTGACACGGCGTAGGAGGGCCTCGTTGGTGCCCTCCAATGGGGCCTCGGCGGTGGAGCGGGTGTTCGACGTCATGGCCACGAAAGGACGAGCGGCAGCGGTGGCGCGTCGCGGGTTGGATGGGCGTGGACGGGCGGCGGCGGACTGGACGGCGTTGCAGAGGAACGATGCGGACGTGCGGAACGGCAAGTCGCGGACTTGCGGGCTTGGATCGCGGAATCAACCGGCGGCCAGCGGCGGGCGGAGCGTCAAGTCGGACCAGTTGTTGGGGGGTCGGAAAAAGACGGCTACGGGGAAGAGATGAAGAGAGGAGGAGAGAGGGAGAGAAAGAGAGGAGGGATTTAAGGTTTAGAGAAGAAAGGGAAAATACGCATTCATTCCACGATAAAAAAAATACAGGGCTTACACGTCCTCTTATAGCGATGAGGAGCGAATACAAAAGAAAATTCAGAAATTAGGAAATACAAAAAAATACTTAAAATGATACAAGCAAATAAAACAACAAATAAAACGTCTCAAGCAAAAGAAACAACCAATATATCACTAATTATCTTCTGCGGTAATTGTGGGGCCACCCGATATACGCGCCCGGCGCATGTAAACTTTCCAAGGAAGCTCGTCGTCGTGTAGCTCCGTAACATATTTTCCTTCTTGAACACATGAAATCAAATATCATGGTACTCAAGCATATGTTTTTTTCTAAATCAATAACACTCATATGAGGATCTCTTTTTTCCATGTAAACTTTTACATTATATAAAGTAAGGTTTGCCTACATTTCACCCTTGTTGTGGGATCCTTCCCCGAACACTCGCTGCAAGGAGATGCTTTGTGCACTGGGCTAGACCTTTTTTAATATACTTTTACACTAATGATCTTAACACAAAAATTTGCTTTCATGGAAGATTTTCCTACTATGAAATCAAATTGATTATCTGAAATTGTAATGTTTTTCTAAGTCTATGCTACATAAACCTTCCTCATAGCTTTTTTGTATAACTAATAGGTTTCATTCCTCCAAAATAAACACAATCTTAAATATTTCATTTGTTCTTAAATATTGACACAAAATAGTCTCACACAAATTATTTGGCAATCTATTCAGAGTGAAAAGACTTGTGAATCATAAAATGCAATATCTTAGATAACTCAAAATATCTCAATAGATATTTTATTGAGAAGTCTTACCTTTATGCATCTTCTTCAAACCTAACTTGACTTCTTGAACACGAACTATGCCGACTCTAATGCAAGTCTAAGTGAATGTGTGGAATGAACACGAACAAACCAAACCGAAATGATCTGTGCCGAAATCAGATTTTAGAAACTATAATTATATAAATTAAGCAAATCTACACAATGTGAATTTGATTTTCCGGTGCACAACTAAAATCACGTTCGCCTTCACAAATGGTGCTTTGCGAGATCGCTATGCCGACTCTAATGCAAGTCTAAGTGAATGTGTGGAATGAACACGAACAAACCCAACCAAAATGATCTGTGCCGAAATCAGATTTTAGAAACTAGAATTATATAAATTAAGCAAATATACACAATGTGAATTTGATTTTCCAGTGCACAACTAAAATCACGTTCGTCTTCACAAATGGTGCTTTCAACTACAAGTTTTTCGAATGGATTATAGGAAAACAAATTAATGAAACAAAAGCGCAATCAAGATAAGATTTTCACTGAAAATATATGATATTGTTCAAATATTTAATACAGAATAATAAACACACAATAAGTTATACGTAAACATAAGGATGTGGCGGAAGGAAATGAGGGTTGGTCAATGTGGCGAGTTGGGGCCTGTTATGGAGGCTGGAGTTAGCTTGTGGTAGGAATGCAATAGCATAAAAGTGAGGGTAGGGGTGGATTTGTGGCAAAGGTGGAGTTTGGGCTCGAGGAGTGAGGAGGGATGTCGATTTGGAGAAAAATGGAGGAATTTTAGTTCGTTGTAGGGACAAGAGAATGAAAAACGGTGTTGGTTGGAACAAAGGAAGAGCAGTTGGAGTTGAATCAAGTGAGCCTAAATCAATTTGGATCGGGATACCTGATTTAAATATAATCATATGATGTGTAATGAAATTCAATTTATTACAGGTAATGTCCCCGATGATGAAAAGAGGTTTAAGCCATATTAAATCGGCGTCGCCATGAGCTGTGATTCGGCGTCGCCGTGAGCTGTGATTCGGCGTCGTGCGCGTTTTTATGAAAATGTTATGCTATGTTTATTGGGTTACTTAATAAGTTTGTATATATATATATCTATTTGTGATGCTACGGATATGGATGACACATCATATTGTGGCGTGCTCGTATACCTTGTGTAATTATATATATATGGTGCATTTTATAATTGTGCAATTGGGGTGTGTGGCTGGTTTATATTTGTGCAATTTGGGGTGTGTGGCTGGCTGGTGTATTGTGGTGAATTGGTGGGCTAGGGTGACCGGCTCAAAATGCGATGGACTTGATTGAACCGGTCTCCAGCGGCAGGTTTTGTCTTATTTTACGGGATAAATCCCGATCCCTATTCATTTCCAACATTCACGCCTCTTCTCTGCTGCCTGGCGAAAGCGAGAGCTAGGGTTTGGGGGATTTCTTCGTTCCCGTCGCCTGGTATGGTGAAAGTTCACTCCTTTTTCTTCTTCTCCCTATACGAGCCTTAAACGCTTATTCTTCAGCTGACTTTGGGGATTTTGGACCTTGGTTGGCTTTGGTGGAAGAAAGGATTACCTAGTTAGACCCAGGTACTTGATCTCTTCTCCTTCTTCAACCTAGCTTTGCATGTTTTCCTCTTTTCTTGGGGTAAGAGTAGATGCTGTGTTTGGATGGCTGGCCGACTGGTGTAGCTTTGGGTGTGCTGTCTTCTATGGCCGACTGTGCCTTTGTGTGGTTGCTGTGTTCGGTGTTTAGCTTTGTTGGTCGGTTATGGGAATTTGTTTTAGCTGGTACTGTTGGCTGTTTTGACCTTAAGGCCAGCTGTTTATGTTTTCCTTCCTGTTTCAAAATATGTTAGGATGTTGGCCAGCTGGTTACCTATGGGTTTGGCCTTTTTGGGCTAAGGCCGGCTGGTTTGGTGTTGGTATGAGCTGTTTGGTATCATATTTTGGTTAAGTTATGATTTCTTTGGTATGTTTGAAGAACCGGCTATAAGATATTTTTGCACGCGTTGGCTTGAATGCGTCGAGTCGCTGTGTGGGATGCAACCTCGTAGAATCAAATAGTGTTCCTTTATAAACGTATTATATATGTACAGGTATTGCGAAGGATGGCATCTCCAAGTGGACGCGACGTCTATTCGAGACGGGGCAAGGAAAAAGAACGAGCCACGGTGAGAATTTCTCCTGTTACTATATGCTTTACCAAAATGTTTCATTTCTATACTTTACTGCTATATTGGAATATGTTGCAAATGCTATGAATGGCCTCATATGAGGCAATCAAGCAAGAAAATATTCTGAGGGGACTAAATAAAATAAAGAACTCATCAACTATGTGTCGACACATTGAACTGTTAAGGGTAGTATAAACTGAATAATATGGATATGGTGTACTGACTTACCAAACCAGTCGAACCGAAAGGCATAAACGCGTGTTGTACGTACTGGTTTGGAGACGGATGACCCCAAAAAGGGGTCGGGCCCAAAGACTGAAAAATGGAATACTGAGACTGCTGCAGAATTCAGTTAATTACCCTTAATTGTTTCGATATGAAATGAAAAGAAAAGAACATTGGCTTACAGTTTATTGTTTATAATTTCTTATAGTTTATACTGAAATAATACTGCAAATGACTTATATTGATTTGACTGCATCAGTACAGAACTTGTGCGAAATTGTTTTATTTCTGATGATAGCATATGTACTCAAAAGAACAGGTTCTTAAAATATTTTTTTGTCAACTGTACAGGTAGATTTTCACTTAGTCTTTTTGTAAGACTAACGGTTGTATTTTATACCTTTTTAGGAACCGGAAAGCCACCGACCGGTCGTCAGTAGAGCTCAGGTTGAAATTTACTGTTTATTTCTTTTCGATATTTGCTGTATAGTATAGAATGTTGTAGTAGATATCTTTAATACTTACTCGTTATGAAAATGCATATGTAGATTTCCGTTGTATCTGAATATATATGCAGATGATGATATTATTACTTGTGACGGACAGTTGGGTCGTTACACTAGAACCTCTCACAAACAAACAATGACGAAAATGAAATCATCCGCCCCTACTTATAATGAGAGGGGTGATTGGGCACCCGGCGTGAACGACTACGATCGGTTGTTACGTCCGGTGTCCTAATAATGCAAAATAATGTCCAAACAAATAAAATACATATAAATAGTAAAACAACGCCCCGGAAGCGCTCGCAGTCTCTGATCGCCAATCCAATCAACGTATCATATGCAAGTGCACAAATGCGGGTCCCGCCGAATGGTGTCACGATCTCCGCTGTCGATCACAATCGTGCGGCTGATCCCCATCAACTCCCCCCAACTGAAAAGTATCATCTCTAATGAAAGGAGATGATCAAGTTGTAGTCGAAGATCGGGGGCAAGTCTAACAAGCTCTTTCGTCGATAGGTAAGTGTCGCCAAAGGTTGAGCATCCACTCTAGTGTACTAGGTAACGGTAGGAAGGGTCGTCCTAGGTGGTGGTGCACTCGTGTGCCACAATGTCAGTACTGCTCTCAGCTCTCACCACTCGTGCTGGTAGATCCAGAAGAAAAGGTGAAATAATAGAGGGTGCGGGCAAATCCGCGGGTGCTCGTCAAGGGCAATCAGGGGAAGGATCAAGCTGTAATTGGAAGGGAGTCGGAAGTGGCTCAAGGTATGGGTCCATATGCTCGAGAGCCTCAAAGTAATGTGTCAAATCTTTTGTATTAAATACGGGATGAATACCAATATCTGCAGGGAGATCGATCTCGTAGGTATTTATTCCAATTTTCTTTATAACCCTATAAGGACTCATTCAGTTAAATTGTATTTAGTAGTGACTTCTTTTGGGAGTCTCTCCATGCAAATTCTGATCATGACAAACTCGCCCACCTGAAAATGATGTTCATGTCTGTGAATATTTGTTCGTGTCTTATATAATTTAATACTGCTAGCAATTTTCTTCTGGATTACTTCATGCATTCCATGCAAATGACGCAAAACATAAATCATGTAACACAGAAGAGTCATGCACTAAATGTAAATGATCATGCAACAAATACAAAAAATGAGTAACTGACACGACTAACTCGTTAAACCAAGAGTTTTGGGTACTATACAAAATTCCTAAGTTGGGTACATGATCAGGGGGCTCGTAAAGTGGAGTATAGAAAAATTTAGGTGAGTGTTATCCGCACTACAGTTTTGGTTATCCGCACTTTTTTTCCCCAATTTTTTGCGCCTTTTAGAAATACGTCTTGTACATGCATTTTTACGAAAAGTGTTCAACACCAAAGTTGTAGATCTCATCGAGATCTACAACTTTCGTGTTAAACACTTTTCCTGAAAATGCATGTACAAGACGTATTTCTAAAAGGCGCGAAATCTGGGTGTATTTCCAAAGTATGTCTTGTACATGCATTTTCAGGAAAAGTGTTCAACACGAAAGTTGTAGATCTCGATGAGATCTACAACTTTCGTGTTGAACACTTTTCCTGAAAATGCATGTACAAGACGTATTTCCAAAAGGCGCGAAAAATTAGGAAAAAAATATTTGCGAATAACCAAAACTGCAGTGCGGATAACAATCACCAAAATTTATCACGGGTGTGATGAACACTCAACTGACCAACAGAGATATCAATAATAAAACATGTCAATATAGTACGTTGTGTACTTGTGTTGGAGCATGCATTCCGCACTCCTTGGTTTGAGAATAACAAATCCCGAATGAATTTGATCATAGTTTGTTTATGGTGTGCTGATATAACAGGATAAATACTCCTATGGATGTGATCTGAAGTTTGGAAGACGAAATTTGAAAAGCAAGATATCGCGGGCGATATCTTGCTATCGCCAGCGATAACCATGATGATGTCAGCCACATCTCGCACGGTTAAGCCACGACGCGCATTTTTCTGAGGTGTCGCCAGGCGATAGTAGCTATCGCTCGCGATAGCTCCACGACTCAATCACGTTCGCTTTCCAACCGGCACGAACACCTCGGCATGGGACGCGTGGAAGCATATGGAGATATCGCCAACGATAGCTACCTATTGTCGGCGATAGCGACAAAATCTATAAAAGACTGAAACTTCATGCTATCAATGTTACACACCTCCTAGAGCTAGTATTCTCGTGCACTCTCAGCCTTGCATCCCCGTTTCCAGAAAACTCTCAACCACCTTCAAACGTTCAAGAGCGAAAAGGAGATCGTTCATGTACTTCAACTCCGACAATCTTCACGGCGCTTCATCAACTCCTGCAGAGCTCTTCATTTGAGGGAGTTTTTAGTTTATATTTCATTTTTCTGTATTTTTTCCTTTGTGATGGTAAACGGTAGAGAATTCGCCGTCTTGCGTGCGGCGACTAGGCTCTTGTGCGGTTTAGGGGAAATTCGTTGTCTTGTGTACAGTGACTAGGTCGAGGTTAGGTTTAGGGGAGGCTAGAGGTTGTATCTAGAGAGATAAATTATAGCCACCCGATACTTGGGAGGAGGACTGGTGAATTCATCAAAAAAGGATTTTTCTCATATAGCATTCATTTCAAGCTTTATTGAAATCATCATTTGTATACTTTTCTTTGAGAAATAAAGTTTCATTTTCATATTAATTATTTAATTTTTCTAAGTTTTATTTTGTTATAAGTTTTTATCAAAAGAAATTATATCTGTCTTTGATTATTCACAAAAATTGTCTTAAGTTAAAAGGCCCTTATTCACCCCCCTAAGGGCGCCATAAGATCCAACACGTTGAACGTCTCCACAAATGCGAATAATAATGCATAAAATGAACAAGACATCGAGTGCACGGTCAAACTCGACTGCCCTGCCAATAATAGGTACATCCTATATGAATGATGGCTCAATAGGTGGCTTAACAGGGGAGTCAATAGAAGGAGCTTAAAGAGTTTCATTGCACATGCAATAAGAACAAATATAGGTTCATGAAATATCTGGGATGATCTTAGGTGTAAAAAGGGCCGACACTAAATACATGATGCTAGGTTTGAAAATCTTTGTAGGGCCTTCAGTAGCCATGGTGGTTGCCTCTACGTCAAATATGACAATGTCAACGCTCTCTCTCATACACTCATTGTGACGTAGCATGTGCAATGGACTGGATGAACTCGTGCCAGTAGAGAGTATAGCCTTCCCCTTGGATTTCTCATCGGGGATGATGTCAATGTAATCTTAAGACCCTTGTCATAGAATACGTACGTGTTTGAGTGGATGAAGTATGTGGCATCATGGTTGAAGAGCCAATGCCTCTTTAATAAAACGAGGGTGACATCCATGGGGATAACGTCGCACCAAATACGGTCCTCGAATGAGGCGAGAGATATCGGAACCTGGGACCTTTGGGTAACATGTATGGCTGTCTTATCAACCCACATCACTCGATATGGACAGGGAAGAGACTCGGGAGTCACTTGCATCCACTCTAAGGCCTTTTGAGCCACAATATTCACACAACTCCCTCTATCAATGACTAGCTTGCAGGGACTGCCTGCATTGGGAAATTAAGTATAGAAGATCGTCGTATGACGCAAATACTCATCAGTATGAGGGGTATAAAGGAGATGTCATATCACACCTATCTTTAAGGAGCGCTCAACATCGCTATCCTAACCGTCCTCGAAGGTGGCAACAATCTCCTCAATAGTGGCTACTTAGCATCAGTACTGGGCTTGCCTTTTGTGTGTGTGTGTGGGGGGGGGGGGGGGGGGGGACTGGGTTTCCATATGGCCTATGCCAGAGTAACGATAACACTGAACGTTCCACGACTGTGTGGTCACAGGAGGTCCGATGACAGCAACCTTGCCCTTCGTGTTCATGGGAGCACGGGAGGGTCCTGCAGGAGTGGTAGTGTCCGATGGTGGCCTCCTAAATGTGGATACATCCGGTCTGGGGGATCCTGACACGCACCTGCTATACGTAAGTACTGCTCGTACTAGAGAATCATCTGATATACCTGCTCTACCGTCTCCATTTGATGGGCAATAAGCTCCCAACATTACTCAGATCTCAATCATGAATGAAATCGGGAAGAGGTGGCACTAGTTTCCTCTCGTAAATCACTCCTCACGGATAGCTCATAAAATCGTGACATGTATTGCACTACAGATAGCGTGCCATGACGCAATGCATAAAGTTGATCTAGCAAATGGTCCTGGTAGGAAGCGAGAAGGTATTTATCCTTCAATCGACGCTTCGTGTCCACCCATCAAATAATAGGATGATATCCATCTCGATGAAATGGCCTCTCTATGTTGGTCCAGAAAATCTTGGATGGGCCAACTAGCTTCATTGCTGCAAATCTAACGTGCCACTCATCGATCATATTATACTACTCGAAATAGTGATCCATCTCCTGAAGCCAATCGTTAAAGGCCTTCAGGTCAAGGTGATTGTCGAAGGTGGGAGTGCCAATGCATATGCGACGAGTAATATTGACCTCCATGAGTGGCGCTTTATGTGGCTCAAAATACTCGACAAAGTAATCTCACCGTCCGTAGTCAAAACAGCCATGAACTCAATCGTGAGGGGTTGTATGTCGTGGTGGATAGTACTCCTGAGAGTAGAGAGGTCTATCTGGGGCAGGTCTAGGTCGAGATTCCAGAACGTGATCGAGGGGTCGCCTCCGGTGTTTGTGTGTGTGTGTGGTGGGGGGGGCTCTCGTGGTGGATGACTCTTAAAACGCACATCTTGTGGTGAGAGGGAAACTCGTTCTTCCTTAATGGGTTCATCAGGTGGAGTGGGTGAGTTATCCACTTAATTATTAAAGCCTCAAGGAGCACCAAGGCGCAAAGGGGTTTTGGAGCCTAAACGCAAGGCTCAGACTCAGACGCACGCCTGACGAAAGCAAGGCACCACCATAGCCACTTTAAATAGTCAATGACAAACATCAGTTCATCTTCTTAATTAGATTTTTCATCTATTCTACTCATTAATAATTCATTACTATCATTTATCTCTCTTAATAAATAAAATCAGCATGGTCTCTTGCATCATAACTAAACTTTCAACGCTCGATAATGTTTTCACAAACACTAAGTCATGCAAAAATTATTGAGTTCTTACATTATTTCTTTATTTTCAAAAAAAAATTATAATAGAAGTCTCACCAAGGCGCGACTTTTATGCAATAAAGGCACAAAAAGGGCGCATGTAGGCGTGAACCTTGAGCCTTAGCTGCACCTTTAACAACATAGGTCCTCCCTACTTTGAAAAGTGTCAAGCTCTCGATGATCCTCAAGGACGTTGATGTGGGTGCGTAGATCGTCAAATTGGGTATTCATTTGATCGAATCGATCTATCATCAACCGTTGAAATTTTGTGTCATTTCAAAGTTGGAGTTGATGGTTCTCTCGCCGACAAGGTTTGGGTCGTGCATGGACTGACGATAAGGCCTACCACTACGTAACATGCAAGTCGCCCTAACCTAATTCTGATACCAATTTGACGCAGGGTAGGCTGTGTAAGGTGGATATGCCAAATCTAATACAAGCCTAAGTGAATGTGTGAAATGAACACGAACAAACCCAACCGAAATGATGCGTGTATGTTTTAAATTAGTTGGAAACAGATTTTAGCAACTATAATGATATAAATTAAGAAAATCTACACAATGTGACTTTGATTTTCCGGTGCACAGATAAAATTGTGTTCATCTTCACAGATGGTGATTTCAACTACAAGTTTTTTGAATGGATTATAGGAGGGCAAATTAATTTAAAACAGCACAATCAAGATAAGACTTTAACTGAAATTACGTGATATCGTCCAAATATTTAATACAGACATAAGGAAGTGAGGATTGGCCAATGTAGCGAGTTGGGGACTGTTACGGAGGCTGGAGTTGGCTGGTGGTGGGAATGCAGTGGCATAAAAGTAGACAGGTGGGGTGGATTTGCGACTAAGGTGGAGTTTGGGCTCGAGGAGTAAGGAGGGATGTCATTTAGGAGAAGAACAGAGGAATTTTGGTTCGTTGTAGGGGCAAGGGAATGAAAAACGGTGTTGGTTGGAACGAACAAAGGAAGAGCAGTTGGAGTTAAATCTAGTGAGGCTACGTCGATTTGGATCCAAATCACGTGTGGTAGTCATGACTGTGACGAGACCGGATAGGAAAGTGGCAGGGAGGATGCATGGGTGGGGAAGAGCTAGGGCTCGACTTATAGGAGAGGCTTGCGACTGGAATCAGTTGATCATTCTTCACCATCGATCGACTACAGAGAGCGGATGGTTGGGGATTGGAAGGAGTTGAGCGGGAGGAAGATGATCGTAGAGGATTCGAAGGGGAAGGGGCATCGGCCTGGGATCGGATAGGTCAGGGGTGGTCGCAGGTTTTGACGGGGAGTAGTGGCGTCGAGCGGTTTTGGAAACGATGGAAAGGGCAAGCAGGTGAGGCAAGGCTTGCAGATATGTTGTTAGGGGTGAGATCGTGTGGGAGAGGTGGCTTTGGGCTTACAGTTAAGCAATTTTTGGTTTAGATGAGGAGGAACTGGTGGTGGTATTACGGGAAACGGTAAGGGACGAAAAATAAAAATTGCGGGAAAACAAACCGGGACGTTATACCCCAGGGTCTCGCGTCATCGCACCGCAATAAGAGTGTCGGTTGTCACAAACAAACAATGACTAAAAATGAAATCTTCCGCCCCTATTTATAACAAGAGAGGTAGTTGGGCACCCCGCGTGAACGTTTATGATCGGTCGTTACGTCCGGTGTACTAATAATGCTAAATAATATCCAAATAAATAAAATAAAATACATAGAAACAGTAAAACAATGCTCCAGATGCACTCACTGTCATAGATTGCTGATCTGATCAACGTATCATATGCAAGTACGCAAATGTGGGTTCTGTCGAGTGGTGTCTCGATCTCCTCTGTCAATCATGATCGTGTGGTTGATCCCCATCACTTTTCTTTTGGATCATTCTATAATATCACTCATTATTTTATCCATTGCACTTCTCTAAAAACTTTCTTCTATAATACTATCAATTAGCTATTCCTCAAAAAAGCATTTTCATCATTTATTAATATATTATTTGGTAAAATCTTTTTTTCTTTTCCTAATGAAAAAAAATTGGGAAGTTGACCACAAAAACCTTATTGATGTTTTCAACTTTAATCACTATGCTTTTAATGCATCTTCAAGATCTATGTTTCTTGCCTTTAATATTTATATATCTCATTTTCTGCTCATTTAATATTAAGTTTATTATATAAATCATAAAAAATATTTTTTTGTTCTGCTCACTACAAACTTAACAAAATTTCTAGCCTTAAAATAATAATTTAGCAGTAGCGCACAGAGCTTTCACCCATGCCCAACTACTCTCGGGTGGACAAACTTTGCCTGTGCGTGAACGAAGTCCACCCGTGCTTTATTGAATTTGGCAAATACATAAATTAAAAGGAGAGATAAAATTGATATAATGAATGTTATACCAAAGATACTTGTTCCCTTATAGTAGTAAGACATAAATCTAGCCAACATTAAATTTATTCATCTCTTTAAATGCATATTTCCTTAATGATTATTTGTAGATTGCGACTCCACCATCAAGTCTGCTTCTAACTAAATCCTAAATGATTTACGTCAAGACTCCTAGATAATTTATGACAATTGATAACTTTCTTAATTGATGCAATCTGCATCGCATCATCACCACTTTTACTCTCACATGAATCCCACATCTTTATTTTAGCGCACATTTATTTTGTATTGCGCATGCACTCATTATTTTGTATCACGAAAATCGCTCGTGCTTGTTGTTACTGCTTATTGGTGTGATAATCCAATAAGTCCATAAATAAAAAGATCAGTGAAATTAGGTAAACATGATAAACAGGGAAAGCGATGCCTGACTATATATTAAGTAATCCAAAAGAGATATTTCACAGTAAGCAATACAAAATACTATAACAGAGAACCCAATTTTATATTTTTGGAATTACATTATTGACGTATGAAAAACTGCATTAATTTGTTTCCGCATCCAAATCATCACTCCGTCCTCGACGTCACAGTCAAGAGTCTCACCGACCCCAATGTCCACTTTCCGGTCGATCTCAGGCATTTTCGTCGAGCCCTAGCCCGACATTTCCTGCATCTGTCATACACAGTACCACAAGCACCTCAGCTACCTCCAATTTCTCTGTTTTCGGTCGCCTGGAACACCAGATTCCTCCCCTCCGACTAATGGCCCTCTTTTGTCTTCCTCGCGTTCAGAAAGCCACCAGATGTCCCTCTCCTGATTACTTACCTCGCCCGACTCCCCATCCCAGAGGTCCAAATAAGCCCAACTTCTCTGCCAGCACCCATATCTGATCCCCACTGGTCCAATCACTCCATATCCATAGAATCAGGTCACTATTTTGAGGTTTTCGGTGCGGCATTCATTATATTGTGGTATCTCTCCCAGCTTTCTCTAGCTCATATTATGCTAGAATTATAATATGCTTAATTTTATTTGGTTAGTGATTTCTGAGCACGTTGGCTCTTATTCTCATTGTTGTCTATTTATCGTTAATTTGGAAATCCTATTATTGTCTTTTACATATGCTTGTGGATGAATTGTTTCATGTTATTGATTATGGTCAATTGCTAAGTCCTTGCATGAATCTTACGAACCCTAGGTCGAATGTCGCATGATATTGTCCATGAAAGTCTCATTTGTGCCTCATAATTTGAAAAAAAAATCTCAAATTTATTAATTAAAATCAAAACTCTAGTCCCGGGTTACATCATTAATGTAAGTAGCCATCTTATCTTGTGTCTGATTTGGCAACACTAAAAAACTTCAGTCTCTTGTAATGAACGATCTTTAAATGTCATAAATTTCTCGCCTTCAAAATTTCACTATTTAAACATAGAACAATAACAATGGTTTTTTTAATTGATTTCTTTATACTCTTAAATTCACCTTCAAAAATACTTTATGCTGCACGATCAAACTCCCTCCAGAAATCACCTTACCATTTTTGTTGGAGGATTTCCCTTCTATGCAAAAAGAAATCTATCTGTGATTTGATTGCTCCATTTTTGTATGGAAATAAGTGTTTTAGTATTTACTCATTTACTAAAATGATGTTTAATATGACAAGATCGTAGGCTCTAATAAAATCAGTAATCATATTTACACCAATATTCTATTTTAATTATTTGCTTACCATTATCCCAACCTCATTTCTATTATTAATTTTTCTCGACATACAACAACCTATAATCATCATCGATGTCATTGAATTTTTTCAATTCCACTTAATTTTTAATAACATGCAATCTTTATTCTTCTTATAATCATTGTGTCTATCAATTTTCTCGCTTTTCCACTTGAAGTCCCAAAATGTTTAACATGCATACCATGTGACAGTATTTTTTTTCAAAAGTATTAAGTTTCTTGTAAATTTGTGTTTTTGTTTCAAAGTAAGGCATTTTCTAGCTATCTGCTCTAGCACAGTTCATACTCATTATAAACCGAGAATTCATTAGCTTAAAATATCTTTGAATTTAGACACTGACATAAGATATAAAATGATTTATTTTTTCACCACTTTAAGATGAAGATAATATATATAAAAAAGGTGTTGGCCATATTTGCATGCAAAACTTGATGAATTGTTCGTCCCAGTATTTATCAAAAATATCCCACGGATTGCCGCAACATTTTTTACAACTTTATTATGGATTCATTAGCAATATCCTTAGCATCATAAAAAAAAATCTCATCTTTGAATGATCATCACTATCGGATCAATCAGAGTGGTCAAATAGTCTGATCGGAAGACAAAAGTTTCCAAAGGTGACGAATCTCAGATCCAACAGTTGAGATTGAAGAGAAAACTATCAAATGTTAATCAAAAACTAAATTTTCAAACGAATACCTAATGAAATAGATCAAAGCCCAAATCTATAAAATAAACTTATCCGGCTATGAAAGCCAGCGAGATACCCAAGGCATCTAGATGGGTCGACTGTGTGATCAAGAATCATTTGTTAATTGCATTATTTAATTTAACTTGCTTTATTTAAATTTATAATCCCCTAATTTAATTGTTAGTTATGTTGAAGAAAGAATAAAGAAAGCCCATCATTCGGGCCCATGTAAAGCCCACTTAGGAGTTAGATTTTATTCTCACATCTTGAGATAGTGTTATAGCTCTCCCCTCTTCACCTATAAATATGTACCAATACACATGCTTTGTAAGATTGATTATTGGACGAATTAATAAAATATCAAATTTTATTTCTCTAATTTCGTGTTTTCCTACATGTTATCAGAGCAAAATTCGGTCCTTTCGACTGTCCAATTTCTCCATTGAGCGGTTAGATTGTCTAACCGCGGCTTGTTATTATCCCCTGCCTTGGACGGCTAGATACCTTTTAGCCCCAGCTTTCCTGTTCCCTCCTGCTATTCCTCCCCCTTCCCCATGCTTCCTCTTTTATAGTCTTACTCTCTGGAGCCCGCTCTACTACCAGCAACCTGCGCTTCCACATTTTATCAACAATGTTAACCGCCGCAGCTCTCCCTCTAGCCGATGCTTCTGCTCGCGGCTTCTGTCCGCTGCATCTGCTTCAGACCGCTCTTGCCCACTGCTTCGACTGCTACTTGCAGCTCTAACCGCCTTCTGCCTTATCATCGTTGCCTTCTCCAAGCCGCCCTCCGCTTTCTTACACATCGGGTGCTCTTCTAGCCAACGCGTGTTTGTCGCCACTGCTTGTTTGTTGTCACTGCTTGTTTGTCGAAGCATCGTGCAGCATGTTTGTCGTCGCAGCCTGTTTGTCGCCGCTGCTTGTTTGTTGCAGCATTGTGTTGCTTGTTTGCTGCATCGTGCTGATTGTTTGCCGCTGCTTGTTTGCCGCCATAACTTGTTTGTCGTAGCTTGTTTACACGCATCTTGTGGCCTCTTGAAACTTCTTCTATTGCCCAGTTATCCATCTTACTGCTGCTTCTGGTGTCTGCAGACTCTGCCGCATGTTCTGTCCGCCGAAGCTTATTCTTGTTGCAGCTCTCCTTACATCCCAGCTCTTTCTCAGACCGCCGCTAATTGCCTCAAGACATCTACCTTCTCGCAGCTGCTGGGTGATACCCGCTGTCTCCTTCCCGTTGGGATTATTCGTTGGGCTTATTTGGTTGGCCGCCCGGATTTTATTTTATTGCTCCAATAAACGATTGGTTAGCTGATAACCACTGCAGATTGCTCCTTTACCCGCTGCAGGTTGCTCCTTTAACCGCTGCGGGTTCTTCTTCTCGCTGCGGGTTGCTGCCTCTGTTTACACAGCTGCTTCTGGTCGTCGGACCGCTGATTCAGTTCTTCGAACTGCTGTTTTTGTCGTGCGTCTTACGAGTTGTAGTTTGTTGCTGCGATTCTTGCCGCATTTTTTTGTTGTGTTTCTTCCCGCAACGACTGCCTGCTCCGCCTAGCCGCTGTTGTTGCTGCCTCAATTTGTGGTTCTCTTTCTCAATGGCTACACGTGCCCCTGCACGTTGCATTGACGCTAAAATTAATGTCTTGCGCAACCAACTCCAGCAACTTCAAGGGATGATCGACCGTTTATGGCTTTGCTGTGTCTATTTCTGATGGGGGTGTTTCTTGTCTTGCCCACAGTTCCTCTTGGATTATGGATTCCGGGGCCACACATCATATTACTCCAACAAAACCATCACGATACTTGAACTCTGCGCATCCCAAGTTCATTCTTGTTGTCAATGGGGACTCTACTCCAGTCGTTGGATACGCCGATGTGACCCTCACCTCATCCCTCACTCTTCGCTCGGCTCTTCATGTTCCGGGCTCGCCTTTTAATTCCTATCAATTAGCCGCTTTATATAAGATCTTGATTGTTATGCGACTTTTTCTTCTACCTCTTGTGTTGTGTAGGATCGCCGAACGCAGACGGTCATTAGTAAAGGAAAACAGGTTAATGGGCTTTACATCTTGAACCTCAACCCCCCGATTCTCTCCACTACTAGCTTTGTCGATTGGCATCGGCGTCTTGGGCATGCCCCTCCGCGCATCCTCCAGAAAGCTTTTCCCGATCTGTCTCTCATTGAATTCACATGTGAATCATGTATCTACGGCAAACACTATCATTCTACCTTTTCACCATATTGTAATCGGAGCGGAGCTCCTATTGCTTTGGTTCATTTAAATATTTGGGAACCCTATAAAATTGCCAGTGTTTATGGGTATCGTTACTTCGTTACCTTCATTGACGATTAATCTCGTGTCACATGGTTGTATTTTTTTCATGATCGGTCTGAATAGGCTCGTGTCTTTCGTGCATTTATCCTTCTGACTCACAACTAATTCTCTACTACAATTAAAACTCTCCGCACCGATAATGCTCGTGAATACACAGGTCATGTGTTTACAGACTTGTGTACTGAGTTCGGTATCATCCATCAAACCTCCTGTGTCTATACTCCTCAACAAAATGGTGTCGCCGAACGCAAGAATTGTTACATTCTGGAAGTCGCTCGCACCCTTATGTTTCAAATGAATGTTCCCACCATATGCTGGAATTTCGCGATTTCTACGGTCTGCCACCTCATTAACCGCTTCCCTTCCTCTATTCTTAATTTTCAAGCTCCTTTTTCCCTCCACACCCCCATTTGCAATCACTTCTCGTGTTTTCGGTTGTGTCTGCTATGTTCACAACCTTGGCCCCTCTACTGACAAACTTGCCTCACGTACAACAAAATATATGTTCGTTGGGTATTCTTCCACTCAGAAAGGTTATGTCTGCTACTCTCCCTCTTATCGAAAGATTGTTACATCGGCCGACGTCGCCTTTCTTGAGGACTAGCCCTATCATTCTCAACCCCTTGACACTCCACTACTGTTACCATCCCCTCCTTTACGGCCAGCTGTTCCCGTTCCTTCGCTACTACTACCTCTCCTCCACACGCCACTCCCCCCCAACCGCCAAAGCCGCCTATAATCTGTGTGTACACTCGCCGTCCTTCCTCTTCTGCTGCCCCAAGCTCGTTACCTTCTACTAATGATAGCCTGTGTTCCAATGATCCGACGACGCCTTCTACTGCTCACCGAATGGTGCATTATGTCTCCTTACATCGTCTTCCTCCAGAATTCAGGCAATCTGCTCTTTCTTTATCGTTTATGTCTACTCCTAACTCTGTGTAGGAGGCTTTTTGGGCAAACCACACTTGGGATCTTGTCCATCTCCCTTCCGGCCAGAGCTATGTAGGTTGCAAGTGGGTATTCGTTATCAAAACTCGTCCGGATGGGACAATCCAACGTCTAAAAACTCGTCTTGTGGCTCGTGGCTTTACTCAACAACAAGATCTGGATTATGATGAGATCCTCTCCGGTCGCAAAACGGAATATTGTTCGTGTTTTGATCTCTCTAGTTGTTCATCGTTACTGGCCTTTGCATCAACTGGATATCAAAAATATCTTCCTCAATCGTGATTTACATGACACTTTCTACATGAATCAACCGCCCGAATTTGAAACCACGGGGGAGTTTCTTATCTGTCGTCTCAAGAAATCCATTTATGGTCTCAAACAGTCTCCCCGTGCGTGGTTTGACAAGTTCAATAAAGTTATCTGTGATGTTGGATTCACCTGAAGCTCTGTTGACTTCTCTCTCTTTACTCGTCATCAATCGACAGGCACTGTCATGCTCCTGGTTTATGTTGACAATATCTTAATTACTGATGATGATTTGAAAGGAATCCATTTGATCTAGGAACACTTGGCCTCTATATTCCAGACCAAAGATTTGGGAAATCTTCGATACTTTCTCGGCATCGAGGTAGCTTGTCGACCCGATGGTCTTGTCCTATCTCAAAGAAAGTACTCCCTTGATCTTTTTGGTGATGCAGGCTACTCTGGTTGCAAACCGGCTGACACACTCATATATGTCAACCACAAGCTCTATGCTTGCTCCTCCGACTCGAATGTTCTCCTACCAAACCCAGAATATTATCGTTGTGTTGTTGGAAAATTGATCTATCTGACAGTAACAAGACCTGATATATCGTTTGTCGTTAAGGTTGTCAATAGATTTATGCATGTTCCTCGAACTTCTCATCTCCAGAAAGTTGAGTGCATTCTCCGATACCTGATGTCTGCGCCCGAACAAGGGCTTGTATATAAACTCTCCTCGTCTCTATCTCTCATTGCTTACTCTGATGCTGATTATGCTGGATCCATTGATGATCGGCATTCCATAAGTGGTTTCTGCACATATTTTGGTGGGCATCTTGTTACTTGGCGAAGCAAGAAGCAATCTGTTGTCACACGTTCATCTGCAGAAGAATATCGAGCAATGTCCTCTGTCGTCTCGGAACTTACATGGCTAGAAAGCCTTCTGAAAGACCTGGGTGTCAAACTCTCTTCTCCTGCCACCTTGTTCTGTGATAGTCAAGTTGTCATTCATATTGTCAAGAATCCTGTGTTCTATGAACGTACCAAACATATAGAGGTTGATTGTCACTTTATTCGAGAGAAGGTACAACTCAGGAAGTTAGATTTAAAACGTGTTCCAGCTACAGAACAAGTCACTGATAATCTTACAAAATCTCTACCACGACCTTTATATTCTCAGTTTTTGTCCAAGTTGGGTTCCTACGACTTGTATGCACCAACTTGCGGGGGAGTGTTGAAGAAAGTATAAAGAAAGCTCATCATTCAGGCCCATGTAAAGCCCACTTAGGAGTTAGATTTTAGTCCCACATCTTGGGACAGTGTTATGGCTCTCCTCTCTTCATCTATAAATATACACCAATACACATGCTTAGTAAGATTGATTATTGGAGGAATTAATAAAATATCAAATTTTATTTCTCTAATTTTGTGTTTTCCTACAAGTTAGTATTGAGAGGGCTTCTCTAATTACTATTTAAAGACATGAAACTCAATGGAAAATCATTCTAATTCCAGGAATTGTAAAGTAATAAATTACCCTCTTTCTTCTCTCCTCCCTTCACATATATCAGTTCTATGCCATATTTATAGTTATCGACAATAGCTAGTAATCAGTACCAGATTGTCAGTAGACTCCATCACAGTTGTTAAGCACCTCTGGAACTTCAATAATGTAGTCGCTAACAAATCCTGCCATCATAATTTGGAGCTAAGATAATGAAAAATTTCTCAAAGAATCAAGAATCCCTTACAATCTCATCTGATCAATTATCGTGAAGCCTTACAATAATGATAAGGGGCTAAAAGAGAGGAAATATGAATCAACTTGTATCAGAGCACCATTAATTGATGGATGGTTAAATGAAAGAGAAGAAATTGGGATTTAGGAGAACCTTTTCATCCATTCATTTCCAAAGAAAGTCAAGAAGGAATGAGAGGAGAACTAAGAGAATCAAATGATTTAAAAGGATGCCTGGCATAATCTAGCAGAGTAAGTGGGTAGATTGATGAAACAGATGGACATTGTGATGGAGTAGATGAAGGTGTACTCTTCAAACTCTATGTTCAATTCAGCCAATCCTAGGTGCAAGAAAATGTTCAAAACATAGATAAAGATGAGGAATAAAGAATGTGATTGTCACCGAAGGAAATAAAAATAGTCTTTAGACCTTTTAAAGTACAAACCAAGGTATTTTTTATTTTAAAGGAAAAATTGATGCAGGAAAAGAAATGCAAGGATTGACCAATTGAAGAAATAGTTATCATGTACTTGAATGTAAATTATTATAAAAAATAGCCTTTCCTAAGTTACAATGCCTTGCAAGTTGGAATGCCGATTTTAAATAAATAGATGATGAATATGTAACTCAAAGAGAATTTAAACATACATACACAGTAAGGTCAATCTTATGTGTGATGTTAAGGATAAATAGAAAAAATTGAAAGTAAGACGAGAAGTAAATGTGAGAATACATCATAGAATTCAACCAAAAGGTAGCCACTTGGGAGTAAATCTTGCTGATGCACAGATATTGATTAAGATACCTTTCAGATTTACTCTTAAATTGAAAATGAACTTCATTTGTCCTCGGATAGCTAATCTTCATTAAAGCCAGTATAATGATAATGGTCGCATAACCAAAAAAGATGTTATGGATCCTTTTATGGCGTTATTTTAGTATTAATTATTCCTTAATATGATTTTATTTTGTCTTAGAGTCGCGTCATTATAGGACGTCGTTATTTATGTCGTGTTTTTATGAGGTATCCTTTTAAGTCGCATGTCCAAGTCTGTCATTATTTTCTTTGGCGTTCTTTCCATTTTGTGTCGATTGTAAGCCCTATTTAAAGGACTCAGTGGGTATTGTATTGGTATGAATGAAGAAAGTCTATTTCTCCTAACCCTAAAAGAGATCTTGGAAGCTCTCTCTCTCTCTCTCGAGCACGCCCCACTTAGGCAGCCGCGATCAATGCTCTGTAGTATCTCATACACCGACATCTCCACCTCCGGCCACTCCTCCAGCAACATCAGAGTAGACCCATAACAAAAGACCAATGGAAATGTAAAAAACCAAAGATTCATTCGGACAAGTATTTTTCCTCCAAAAAAAAGATAAAGATGGGAATGGCGAAGACCAAAAATTTGTCTACTCTTTAAAAAAGCAATGCATCAAGAAAGCTTTGTATCCATTGTCAAGAACCTGACACATTAAAAGAAAATTGTTGTTTCACCTTAAACTCTTCCTTGAAAACTAGAAAAATGATGGGAGAATCAATGTTTTTGGACAACAAAAATGCATTGAGTCATATTAATTGAGTGGACATTTCTCTATCTCTAATAACAATGTTGAAGGATAGACACAGTCATCATAAAAGAATGACACAAGGGAGTCATTCATTGTGAGAATGCAGATGTAACTTGGTCAAGAACCTCATTTCAACTAGTCTGGTGAAAAATGAGACCATGCGTCATCTCAACTCTTATCATTTGGAAAGCTTAGAGATAAAGATTTGTAGTCAATTTCCCCTCAAGCCATCACAAAAAACTAGATCGAATATTTCTGCCAAGTTATTTTGGCTTTCTCTAACCATGATGACATAAGTCGAACTTTATGGATGACCTTTTCAGTGTCAAGTAGCCAAAGATGGGAGGAGCTTCGCATTAGGGAAAGACTTAAGTCTTCCTGGTGACATAGTAATAGCATGGCAAGCCCAAAAAAATATTAAACATAGCCAAAGTTTTCTCTGCAGTCGCAATTTTTACCTCTCCACAACCAACCTTGACCTTTCCATAACCAATCAACCTCCACCAGCCGGTTATCAACTGTCATTGTTTCCACTTAGCACCAATCAAGCCTCCATGTGGTTGTAGACCATCAAAGCCCATAATGGTCAGTAATCTGGAGGTAGACTGTTATGGGCCTAGTCGGCGGAAGTGCCGGAGGCGGGGATGACGACAGCGGAGGAGGATACTGTGGAGCTGGAACCGCGATTGTCTAAGCGGGACTTGCTCGTTTGAGGAGAGAGCTACACATATCTCACAATTAGAAAAAAGATAACAAACTTTATTTCTTGCATGCCAATACAAGACCCAAGGGGTCCCTGAAGTAGATTTACAATTGACACAAAAAGAAAAGAACGACAAAGAAAATAAAAATAACAACAAAGGAAATAACGACAGACTTGGACATAAACGAAAGAATAGGAATGCGACATGAAAACAATTACTAAGAAATAAATAATATAATAAGGCAAATAACATCTCTCCCTCCTTGGAAAGAGAGCTTGACCTCAAGCTTGAGAGAGATCGACATGATGGTTTGCCTCATTTGACGCCTTCATCATCCGAGTCAGCAACATGTAGATAAAAAAGTTGTTTGCACCTGTGGCCGCGAGTGTACTGTTCGTCACAGTTGCAACATAAGCCCTGCGCACGCCGTTCCATCATATCGGCCCGAGATAGTCGACAAACTGGTGGGGTTGGATGACACTTGGTACAACCTTGCTAAATGCCTATGTCGGTGGGAGGATAGGACTCTTGCGCTAGTTGGAGGTGAAGGTCAGATAGCCTGGCCAGACTTATAGCAGTGACTAAGTCTGGAGGAGCCTCAAATTTGACATCAATTCACAGTGATCGCGAAGTTCGGCGGTGAAGATGGTGACCTGCATATCTGGAGAGAGCGTGACGTGCTAGGAGAAGCTGAAACTGGTTCAAAAATTCATCTGCGGATCCCGTCTGACGCAATGTGTGAGGGCACCAAGTGGATTACTGCGGATGGGAGGGCCGAAGCGTAGGTGGCAAAAGGGATTGAAATCTTCTCACGTCAGCCCTGGTTGATCGATGAGGAGACGAGTGGACCAAAGTAGAGCAGAGCCGAGAAAATGGAAGGAGGCCACGGGTAACCGCTCAGCGGCCTGAATATGTTGGTGGACAAAGAATAGATCACACCTGGTGAGCCAACCTAAGGGGTCCGCCTTCTCATCGTAGGTTGGGAAATCCAATCGAGTGTAGTGTGGTGGGGGAACAACCTCAGGGCATACGAGGGCCGTTGGTGGTTGCAGTGCTTGGCTGCTGCAAGCATGCTCGTGTGCAGGAGCGGTGCAGATATCATCGAGGCACTTGGAGGGTGCAGTAATGGCCATTTGATGACGTTCCACAACGGCAGTTTGTTGCGTCATGAAGGCCTGCACCATGGACAAAAATGAATGAGTAGCGCAGAAAAACGTGAATTTGGTGTGCCACGTAACCCGCGACGTTTCCCCATGTTGAGAAGAAGGAAATTACAGAGGTAGCGGAGTCCAAGAATTAATAATTTTCCCTGGAATCACTTGAGTCTCTATCTAATTTTAAGTGGTTGACTGGGTGAGAGTATTAAAGGAATTTCCAATATTGGTCGTCCGAAATTATGATTTGAGCATAAGTCCACCCGGTCGATTTGGAAACCTAGGCGGGGGAGGCGCTCATTGGAGGAAAGAGCTACCAATATCTCACAATTAGAGGAAAGAGAACAGACTTTATTTCTTGCATGCCAATACAAGACTCAAGGGGTCCCTTAAGTAGACTTGCAATCGACAAAAAAAGGAAAGAACAACAAAAGAAATAAAAAAAACGACAAAAGAAATAGCGACGGGCTTGGACATAAATGACGAAATAGGAATGTGGCATGAAAGAAATTAATAAGAAATAAATAATATAATAAGGCATATAACATAGCGAGCCGCCGCCTCAAGAAGAATAATTAAGGAGGCGGCTAACCTCTTCAACAACGAAATTAAGAATGCTCAAATTTCTTAAAGAAGAATCCAGAGGAACCTATTTTCTATAGATCTTAAATTAAGAGAATAAAGAATAAGAATATCTTTACAATCCCATCTAATCAATTATCATAACTTCTAAGATATAAGATACAGATCAATCCACCAAACCCAACATCATCACTAAAGGATCAATGGAAATAGCATATATGACCAATCTCTAATAAGTATCCTCATAATTGGTATAGAAATTTATATGGTCAATTTATATGGTTACCTTTAGCTTTGACTAATTTTTATGGTTACCGTTAGCTAAATTTGTGGAAAATAGAACGAGAATTGGTGTATCCAATTCAATATGTTGTGCTTCCGACTCATTAAATTTAACAATTAATTATAAATAAAAATAAAATCTAATAGGTTTGAAACTTACTAGAATGCATTATCTATTTCTTTTTTCTCCATTATCTTATATCATTAAATCCTTAGGCACAATGCTCCATATAGCTTTAGGTTTGACGTACTTAGACATTAGTGAGATTATGACAAAATATAGGGCACAATGGCGACAAAGGATCCATATAGCCGACCCCACTATAGTGGGATAAAGGCTTGAGTGTTGTTGTATCTTATATCATTAAATCAATATATCATGTTGCACATCATGTCCAACACAATTGTCCTCTTTTGAAACTACAAGAACAACGTAAACATATGCATCAAAGTTGTACAACTTTCATCCATTTTACCTTGGAACTGTCTCTTCTCCTACCTGATCCTTCAACACTAACTCTATCTACTCAACTAAGTACTTGATTTTCTAAATTTGATTGTACATGAAGTATATTTTATATTCAATTATTTTAGATGCATCACTCTTATTGTTCCTTTCATATAATCATCCCTTAACTTGTCTTCATAGTTTTATCACACATCAACCTTAAGATCCTCGCTTCAATCATACAACTGAAATACCGACTTTTTTTTACGAATTCTCATATATGCAACATCATCCAACTCAATGCGGTTCTATAAAACTTCTTCATTTTAACAAACAACAACACTCAAGCCTTTATCCCACTATAGTCGGGTCGGCTATATGGATCCTTTGTCGCTATTGTGTCCTTTCTTTAGTCATAATCTCACTAATGCCTAAGTACAACATGTCTTTCTTTATAAAAAGGGCCAATATTTATTATTCTCATAAAATATATCACTTAATACATTGTACAATGGGTCTACTTTTATAGAGAGAGAGAGAGTTAATTACAAACTCAAGATGAGGCACTAAAAGAGGAGCTTAAGGAGAGAAGCCTTTTGGGCCTAAATACATGGGCTTTATTTATTTAGAACTTGTAACACTCCCGCAAGCTGGACCATACAAGTCGTAGGAGCCAAGCTTGGAGAGAAATTGTTGATATAGTGGTTAGATAAAGCCTTAGTGAGAATATCAGAGATTTGATCGGCAGCTCGCACATGTCGTAGAATCAGTTTTCGAAGTTGAGTCTTTTCTGGGACAAAATGACAATCAATTTCAATGTGTTTTGTACGCTCATGAAACACAATTTTCGGTGATGTGAATAGCAACTTTACAATCGCAAAAGAGAACAGCCGGTGATTGGAAGTTTGACACCTAAATCAGTGAAGAGACTTTCTAGCTATGTAAGTTCCGAGACGGCGGTAGCCATCAAACGTGATTCAGTTGAAGACTAAGCAACCACAGTCTGCTTCTTGATTCGCCAAATAATCAAGTTCCTGCCAAAATATGTACAACGGCAGCTCCTGACAGACAATCGTCCAGAGACTTAGCGTAATCAGCATCATAATATGCAATGAGAGGCAGAGAAGTAGAAGGCTTGTACACCAGCCCTTATCCTAAAGCATTCTTCAAGTGTCGAAGAATACGCTCAACAACTTGAAGATGAGAGACCCGAGGGGTATGCATGAAGCGACTGACCAAAGTGACCGCAAAGGAAATATCAGGTCGTGTGACAGTAAGATAGATTAGTTTGTCAACAAAGTTGCGATAATACTTCGGATTAGGGAGAAGTTGATTCGATTCTGAGCCATGAGCACGGAGCAGATGATTGGAATCCATAGGTGTATCCACGGGCTTACATATAGGGTATCCTGCATCGTGAAGTAGATCTAGACAATACTTTTTCTGAGACAAGACAAGGCCATCAAGTCGTATTGCTACCTCAAATCTCAAGAAGTAGTGGAGTTATCACAAATCCTTAGTTTGAAAATGAGAGGCAATGTGTTGCTTGATTTGGGTGATACGAGGAAGATCATTACCAGTAACAAGGATGTCATCAACGTAGAGTCGTAGATTAGAATCATTGTGCCAAATGAACATTGTGGAATAAACAGGGAGAAGTCTACCGAGCTTCGGGTGAAGCCAAACTCACGAATCACCCGAGTAAACTTCTCAAACCATGTCCGTGGAGACTGTTTGAGGCCATAGAGAGATTTTTTAGATGAATGACAAAGAACTCCCCCATGATTGTATAGCCAAGAGATTGTTGCATGTACACAATCTCCGCAAGATTGTCGTGAAGGAAGACATTTTATATTGTTAAGCTGATGGAGCGGCCAATGACGATGAACGATAAGTGAGAGTAGGACACAAACAGTGTTGAGTTTTTCCATCGGAGAAAAGGTCTCACCATAATCAAAGTCGCGTTGTTGAGTGAACCCTCTGGCAACAAGACGGACCTTGAGGCAATCAACAGTCGAATAATGTTTTACAGTGAATACCCACTTGCAGCTCACTGTATGTTGATTAGGAGGAAGAGGAACAAGGTCTCAAGTGTGGTTAGCCCAAATAGCAACCATTTCTTCATCCATTGTCGTGCGCCACCCCGGATGCTGAAGGGATTCGGAGCGAGGAGGACGGCGAGTGTAGACATGAAAAGGAGTTGGGGTAGTCGAGGGAGTTGGTATGAGTGGGGGTGGGAGGAGTTGGTAGGAACAACGGGATGTAGGAGAGCATGTGGCGACTCCTCTGAAGTGGAAGGCAGGTGAAAGGATCGGTGCTCCAGAAAGGTAACATCAGTAGAGATAACCACCTTTCGAGTTAAAGGAGAGTAGCATGCATAGTCCTTCTGGGTGCGCGAATACCCGCACAAACATTACTGAGAAGTTTGAGGAGCCAGCTTGTCAATAACGGGGCTCAGACGGTGGGCAAAACAGGCGTAGCCAAAGGACAGCGGAGTCAAAGGGAAGGGTGATTTCTCAGGAAACAAGATAGAAAAAGGTGTAGCGAAGTTAAGCACGGAGGAAGGCATGAAATTGATGAGATAACAAGCAGTGGAGACAGCAAAATGTCAAAAGGTAGTGGGAACCTGCATCTGAAATAGTAGGGAACGAGCCACTTCAAAAAGATGGTGGTTCTTGCGTTCGGCGACATCATTCTGTTGCGGTGTGTAAACGCAGGAGGTTTGGTGGATAATGCCCAACATAGTATAGGGGGTCTGAAAGGCGTGCCCAGTGTATTCGTGTGCATTATCGGTGCGAAAAACTTTGAAATATTGATAGTAAAGGAGGAGAAGTGAGACAAAAGCTCTGACCGATCGCAGATTGGGTACAACCTGGTCATGTGAGAGTGATCATCAATAAACGTAAGAAAGTAACTCTAACCATAAATACTAGCAATTTTGCACGGTCCTTAAATATAAGAATACACTAAATTAAAAGAGCAGCGCTCCGAGTATAATGAGGAGGGAAAACAGGACGATGATGTTTCTAATAAATACATGATTCGCAAGTAAAGGGAGAAAAAGATACAACGGGGAGAGCCTTTTGGAGGATGGGAAGAGGAGCATGACTGAGATGCTGGTGTCGATCAATACTGCTGGCGGAAGAGAGAACGGATCAAGGAAGATCTAGAGTGTAGAACTCATTGCAAAGCCGCCTCTTACCAATGATATTTTGCGCCTTTCGATCCAGCACAACAAAAGAAGAGGAAGAGAAGGTAATTAGACAGTCATGATCATGAGTTAGGTGGCTGATGGAGAGAAAATTAAATTGAGTGCAAGGAACGTGAAGAACAGAGCAAAGAAATAAAGAAGTGAGCAACACATCGCTAGAGCCGGTAACGGGAGTGGTGTCTCTGTTTGCCATTGTAATGAACTTTGGAAATGGAGAGTCCAAGTACCGAGAGGGTTGCTATGGAGAGATGTGATCGATGGCTCCGAAGTCCACAATCCAGGAGGATCCAAGAGGAAAGGTAGAGAGACCAGCATGAGAAGAGACCACAAGGCCAGAGTCGCGAGCAAGCAGCTCCCGCAGCTGTCGGATACTCGGAGTTTATCACGCAAAATGTTGATTTCAGTGAGGGAACAAAAGCAGGCAATGCATCAACGGACGCAAAAACCATTAGAGGGAGGGCGAGCTACAATAGAAGACAGACTATTGTGCGGGCTAGAAGAAGCCACGAGAAGTCCCATGACTGGTTGGCAACATGAACCGACCACAAGAGAGCAGGGTAGAGCAGCACGGGCCCGGGCGGCTGCAGCAAGTTCAGCAACTAGGAAACTGCGATGCAGGAAGAGTTGAGGCAACGACAAGGGCGATTACGTGCATAGCGCAATCGAGCACGGGGCAAACTTGTGAGTAGTGCATGCGAGTAGGCGAGTACACGAGCAGCAGAGAAGCGGCTTCAAGCAGCGTCTATCACTGGGCGAGAGTATGCGAACTCTGTAAGAAGCAGATGGTTGCGCGAGCTTGAGTTGCAAACACAGGGAGAAGCAACAAGCTCTGGTTGCGAGCTCTGGAAGAAGTGTGGGCTCTAGAAGAAGCATGTCTAGCACGACGAGGAATGCATGCGAGGAGGCGAGCAACAGAGGAGCAGATTCAAGCAGCGGCGAGCACTGGGCAAGTAGATGCAAGCGCTGGAAGAAGCTGGTGGCTACAAGAGCTTGAGTGGCGAACACAGGGAGAAGCAATGGTTGCAAGCTCAACAAACATCTGACAAGGTGGCACAGTCCCTGCAGGAGCGAACACAGTAGAGGTTGCTCAGGATTACAGATGAGGGGACGGTGTCCGGACGGGATCAAAACCGTCTTTGAAGTCGTCGTGGATGTTTTCATTGATCAGCAGACGTGAGATAGGAAAAAAAACAGCGGGGCCAATCTACGTGAGTAGAAGCTCAATCATGCGAAATCGGGAGGATCGTTAGCTCTGATACCATGTGGAATTAGAGAATAAAAGAGCCAATATTTATTATTCTCATAAAATATATCACTTAATACATTGTATAATAAGTCTCCTTTTATAGAGAGAGGGAGAGAAGGCTAAATACAAAGTCAAGATGTGAGGTTAAAAGAGGAGCTTAATAGGAGAGAAGTCTTATGAGCCTAAATACATGGGCTTCGTTTATTTAAAACTCGTAACATAAACTATAAAACAATGTAAAAATATGCATCGACAATGTCAAAGTTGAACTTTCATCCATTTTAACTTGGAACTGTCTCTTCTCTTTCCAGATCCATCGACATTAGCTCTATCTACTCAACTAAGTACTACATTTCCTAAATTTCATTGTACATGCCCAAACCATTCAAGTATATTTTCTATTCTCCTATTTTAGATACATCCTCTTATTGTTACTTTGATATAATCATCCCTTAATTTATCTTCAAATTTTTATCACACATGAATCTTAGGCTCCTAGTTTCAATCATTCAACTTAAATACAGACTTTTTTTTACAAATTCTCATATATGCAACAGCATCTGATTTGCTGCGGTCCTATAATACTTCTTCATTCTAACAACCAAGCCCTAACTCCAGAAATAATATCCTCATATATATCACATTCGTCTGAATAATTGATTCAAGGTACTTAAATCTATCACGTCTAGATATCTATTTATCTACGGATATAATAGATTGATTGATATCAGTATATCACACCCACTAAATTGCATATAATGTACTCGGTCTTTGTTCTGCTAATTTGCAACCCTTTACCTTCGTAACAATATATTCCTTGTTCTAGTTTTAAATTTAACTCAGATATATTTATCATTGACTAATTTATGACATGCGCAAAAAGCATAAACCAAATACCACGCTTTGGATATTTTTTGGAAGCATCTCCATAACTAATACAAAAAGATGTAAACAATAAATATTCTTGATTTAAATTTATTATGATAGAAAATTCCTCACTCTGCCACTATATCTAATATCAGTCAGTGTTCCGCATACATATCTTCAAAACTTCACCATAACCTTCTTGTTTCTTCCTCACTGCATGCCAAATCCAATCTCATGGTGCTCGATTATATGCCTATTTAGATAAATAAAATTCATATAAAAATCACCTCCTTCCTATCTATATTTTTATAATTACTGACTTCACTACAACATTAGATTTTCATGGTATTAAATAAAATTGATTCTTAAAAAAATAATGTTTTTTATCTACAGTACATAACTACGACACTCAACACTCAAGTCTTTATCCCACTATAGTGGGGTCGGTTCTACAGTACATAACTCTCTCTCATAAATGAAACTATAAGGAAAGACGTGATGTATTGAGGCATTAGTGAGATTATGACTAAAGATAGGGCGCAATGGTGACAAAGGATCCATATAGCCGACCCCACTATAGTGGGATAAAGGCTCGAGTGTTGTTGTGTAGAACATAACTCTCTCATAGCCTCATTATCTGACTCTGATTCATCTACAATTGACACATTCTTGAATATCTAATTTATTTTTGTTCATAAATTCTGTCAACAAGATGTTTTTTCTTTAAGTAATTTAGCATCCAATCTTTAAAATTTCATTTAAAGTCAACAGAAGAGTAATATCCTCATAACTCTCCAAAACTCAATATGTATCGCGGACACAGTCTTACCATTATACATCTTCAAACTTAATTTCACTTCATATTTTTGGATAAATCTAAAATATACATCATTATCATGTTCAAATTTGTCCAAAAATACTTTCTTTCATAAAATCTCATTTAATAACTTCTAAAATTACAACTTAATCTCTTTTTGATGTCATCATCAAAAAATTAAGATGATATTATCATCACAAGTAAATTTTATAAAGTCACTATTAGGTTGATGATGTTATATCTATTTGAGCGTTGGGTAGCAAAAAAGTAGTTAATATTTAAGTTGAGTGTAAGTGTGTAACATAACTGGGAATGATAAAATGGATATGTGAACAAGATTAGAAATATATAACCTAATGAGAGATTATATCAAATAAATATTAAGAGTGACATCACAGATCAGTCAGCATGATTGATTCGATTATGAGAATTCATAAAGTTGATCAAAATAATTGTGATAAAGTATTTGATGATGAACATAAACATGCACGAAAATGTTCTTTCTTAATAACAACTATGGTATTTTTTTCAAAAATAGAAATTATAGTTGGAGAAAGTACTAGATAAAATTTAGTACTTCCATAACTTCAATAGTTCATCAAGATCTTTGATAGATGCACGCCTAGTGATTTCTTATTTTCCTATTACCTTTATACTTTGATTAAAAAGGAACCGTAATTTAATATAGTTCTACTTATTCATTGAGGTTATTTGTGGTCCATAAATGCAAGTGAGAAAGCATCAAACCTTGTTAAATAAGTTGTGTGTATCGAGCCAAGTTTTGGATATACATGTGACGGAAAATAAAACAGGTCAAAAATTGGAGTAAAGGTAGCTCTTATTATTATATGAGAATAAATGAAAGGGAAGTGTAAATTTAGACTATCTTTGATGAGAGAGAGATGTTAAAGAACTAAAGAAGTAGATAAAAGAGAATTAATAGCTACATAGGGAACACACGGAAATGAAGCCTCAACAACAACCACAACATGAAGTAAGACTATCAAAAGAACAATTGGATAATGATGATGACAGAGTGGATAGCAAAAGACCTTTTGATGGGGATCACGGATCGTGCGCGGGCTGGCTCTTATCGGAACCCGCCTGAATCTACATACGCATAAGACATATTTAGAATTGTCATATGGACGATACAAGCATTTGGTCATGTTCTGAGTGATAACGGGATATTTCAATGTATTTTGTTTTTTTATTTCATGTATTGTTGTATCGGGCAATCCAGGGCATCCATAGTGGACAAGTCTATAAATATGTTCTAGGGGTTGATTTTCAGAGATTATAGAATTTTGGATCCTTGCGATCGCTCTACGATGTTAATTACGTGGAACTCAAGGTGTCGAAGCCTAAAACCATCTCCTTCCCCTGGCTGACTACCACCCCTTCGCCCTTTCTGGCTGCCAGAAACCACCACTTAGAGCATCAACACCCACCCCAACCTCAAACAGCTACCCGCTAATCCCATATATTTACAAATAATCTCTGTCAACTACCCCCTCCACCCACCCTCAAAAAAAAAATTTAACATAATAATTGTTTGTTTACAGAAAACCACCTATTAGCCACTACTCCTAGTCCCCAGTAAACCATTTATTCCTCATTCTAAGAGCATGTTTCACTTATATCTCTTCCAGGAAATTACCAACGCCCAAATTCCTCCTTCAGTTGTTCGTGTACCGGAAGAATTCTCCTGAAGTCTATCGTGCATTTTCTTGAACATTGTGGCAATCTCCTGAAGTATATCAACCTTCCCCTAAGGTTTCAATCTCCTCTAATTAAAATTTTAAGTCACCACCCGACCCCCGTCCAATCCACATTCACATACATATTATCTGAAAACTGACAAACAGTCCTCGTACACCCCCTCCCAATCACAAATACACTGAGATCAAATACCCAGCCACCCATTCCTACAGTCCAGAGCCAAAAACAACCATCTCTCCATTCCTAAATCCCCTTCCAAGAGAACCAATTACAGCAAACCCTTTCCGAAATCCTGAAATCGGTGTTTAGTCCCAGGAATCAGCAGCAAAACAAATCTTAGAATTCCTATTTCGTGTAAGTTCATAATTAAAATTGATTTCACACATTGTTTCTTACTCAGTGGACAAACAGAATTTTGTTTATCAATTCATATTTATTTACCAAAGACTCGTGCTATTTGCACTATTTATTCTCTTATTATTTAATCGAAGCACTTTCTACTGTAACTCAAATAGATCTTGCTTGTTTATACAGCGTTCTAATCTAAATCGTGAAAGTTTATGACATTCTTTATCAATTTTAGAACTTATTGTTAATTAATTGAGGGATAGTTACATGCCCATCATATCATTATAGCTTCCCACGACACTTCAGTGTCATCACTCCACTAGAGTTTCCTTAAGTCACACTTACACTTCATTTGTCCTGCATCACCTCCTGCTGGGTAGGGTATTTCCTATGTAAAACCACATATTACTGGACAAGACTATACATAAAAAAGACAATCATTCTTATGGTACAAGGGGATGCATATCAAGGTAGTGCTTTATAAAGTCTTTGACGAACTCTGCAAAAGAATGTAGTTTTCATAATGTCCTAGCATATTATGCTTTGTAATTGGGAGCCATGACAACCTAATAAAGTGCCACAATCAGAATTAATGATTGACTTCAATATCAATCTGTATAATTATAATCATATCATCAACACAATAGGATGTAATAGATATCCAAATGTTGAACAACAAAATAGCACATGATATTGGTTCTCTTTCACTACTATGTTAAGTACAATTTATCTTCTGAAAATCAAGGAACAACCAAGGGTTGACGAAAACACTTGTGTTGTTCTTGGAACTTGATGTACCATTTAATTCCGACACATTTTCAATTTTTTTAATATTTTCAGCCATAAAATTTATACATAAATTCTTTTTATATCACCTAGACGTCAAACCAAACTGAATTTTAAAACCTTGATTCTAGGTTTTTCTACACAACAAGAATTCTCCTCTTGGAGAAGGACTTTGACTTACAGTTGGATATGGCCACTTAGAGTGGGATTGCCACCATGCTTTCAAAAGAGAGGCAGTTTCTCCGGGCAGTCCAACTGCTCTTCTCTTAAGAATAAACTGTTCACTGATGTCCATCATTTGCTTCTGGTATTCCTGCAAAAAGAAATCCACTCAGTAACCAAGTTCTGTTCAAAATCCCTGAAATTTGCAAGCTTCGTAGCTAAAATTTACCTGCTTGATCTTATGCTTCAGGTCTTGCCTACCACGATCAATCTCCTTCCTCGCGTGGTCGCCTGGGAGAAGTCGGCTAAATCTCAACACGTCTGCCTTCTCCAAAATTCCGCCGAGTGGCTTTTGGTCTTCACAGATAGACGCGATTGCAGCAATTCCTTCATCAGCAGACGGAGAAACCGACGGAACGGATTTCTTCGCAATCGGAAAATTCGTTACAGCATTTTCCCCTTTAAACCTGACGGCGGCGGAGTCATAAGCGGAAGCAGCGTCCTCAGCCGAGTTGAAAGTTCCAAGCCACACCTTCTTCCTCTGGTTCGGATCGCGGATTTCGGCCACCCATTTACCCCAAGGGCGACGACGAACGCCACGGAACTTCTTCGGTGCAATGGCAACCGGCGTATCCAACGTCGATGCTGCCGGCTCCTTCGCCGAAATCTGGCGATCAGCTGAACTCGACTCGAAATTTATCTCATGCACATGCCTCCTCACTTGCCTCCGGACATGGTTCGCGCCCTCGTGGTCGCTAGAAGAAGAATCCGTCGCGTCCGCATCGGCAAAAAAGATCCGGAGGCTTCTCGTCTTCCCAGATGGTGACATCCCACTCGTACTCTCAATTTTCCGGCGAGAATCATCTTTCTCTTCTTGTTTAGGACGTGCAGGGAAGACTCCGCCGTCATGCTTCGGCGAAGTTGATTCGTTGACATCAGGGCGAGACCTCATCCAACCCGCAAGGCAAGTATCGAGCCTCCTTACAAGCCGATTCGAGGCTTGGTGAACATCCACCAGTCATGACAGAGATCAGGAGCTTGCCGATGAATCTGATCTATATTTGCGTTCAGGAAACGATGTCATGGATGTGATCAAGGTCTAGGGTTTTCAGAAATGTTTGGGCAGAGCAGAGAATTGTGGAGGGAGAATGGTAGGAGAAAAGAGACAGCGAAAGGAGATGAGAGGGTGTACGGCAACGAATTCCCGCATAGAGAATCACACTGCGGGTAATCCCGCATAAAATGTTGGCAACCCCTCCATCACACGAAAAATTTAATAAAATTAATAAAATTTAAAAAAGGCAATTATATAATTTGTTGACTATCAGCACTTTTCGCTATATGTAAGCACTATTTTTTAAAATTTGCTATTCGCAAACGCATAAGTTATCCGCACTTAAAAATTAAAAATAAAATAAATTAAAAATGATTAATTTGGCTATTGTAATTTCATGATATGAGTTTACCCCCTCACAATACTAACAAAAATAACAATTTTATAATATTAAGTGAACATAAAAGTAGTAGATGCCGAATTTATCATCTTCGTACATGATAAAAAAAATTGCAATATAAATATTCATAAGTGGTAATAAATTTTAGCTATAAAAAATTTTGAAATCATAAATTTAGGGCATTATTATATATAGATCATGTTCGGCTATATACAAATCATTGTTATACACAAATCATATTAATTCAAAACCGACTATATGTAGACCAACTTGTTATATACAGACCAATGAAATTTTTTAAAAAAAAAAATCAATCATAATTTTCTTATAAACAATCAACTACTATTATATTTGGAGAACATGTATAAGCATAACATATTATATTAGCCAAACACAATCAAATATCCAGATTACTAAGATATCATATGCTGCAACAATTATCATATGTTGCGAATTTATCACAAATATCACATATTAACAAACCGAGAATCAAAACCAACAGAAAAACAAGAAATGCAAGGCTCCTTATTAACAGACATGGGAGGTTCGCCGATCTTTAAAAATCCTGACCCGGGTCGCAAACATCCGGTTGTGGTATGTTCGCCGGCGGAATCTGTATAAGCGGAGGGAGGAAAATAGTAGGGTTAGGGTTTTGAATACCTCATTTTGAGAGGACCGATCCAGGTCTAAATCATCCGGATTCCTATTTCCGGATCCATCGCCGGACGTGGGAGGTTTGCCGGCCTTGAAGAATGCCACTGAAGTGCTCTTCGGTGATTTATCCTGGGACATTGACCACCGGTGGCCGCCGCCGACCACTGGAGACGGGATCGTGGGAGTATGGCTTATCGCACGGGAGCGGGGAGACAGGAACGGCTAGGGCAGCAATCAAAATAAAAATGAGAAAAGTGATTTTTTTTAGGGGAGGGAGGTATTAATTTCGTTTGTATATAGTAGAAAAAAAAGAGTAAAAAAAACTAAATTTTAGGTCTGTTATAACCAAACATGATCTATATATAACAATGCCCTAAATTTATGTGCCTCTACTCATTTGTTGAACAAAAAAAGGGTTAACATCAATTGCATGACATCTTTGAACTTTTTGACTTCAAACTCAAAACCTTCATATATGATAGAAACATATGCAATATAAATATTATATATCGTTGAGAATGCTACTAGCTAAAAAAATAAAATTTTATTAGTGTGTATCTCTAATCATTTAAAATCATCTAATTGTAGCAACGTAGTTGTTCCACTTTTTGATTGTGTCTTTACAACTCGTTGTTTGTAAATGTCTTTCCCTACCTTCATCTACTCTTTCACGATGTCTCATCCAAGATGGAAAAATTTGTGGTATCGGAGAGCAACCATGCAATATCATCCGAATGAAATGATTGTCATTTAAGAATTTAATGTTAATAAGATGTGGTACCTCCAACATAAACGAATGAAGTGAAAGAAATGTCAAATTCTGTAGTTTTGACAGTTAAACCAACGCTACGTTGTAGCATGAAGAGATGACAAGTCTCATATCCGGTAACGTCATCCATTCGTCAAATGGAGCTGGAGTTTATGTGCATTATAGAGATTGAATTAACTCCAAACGCCCTGTACATCCGAATATGTCATCATATTAGGGGCGCAACTCGGTTCAGTTCGGTTCGGTACCACCAAAAATCAAGAACCGACCCATGTAGTGTAACGCCCCCGATTTTGTTCGATGATTTTATTTGATTTGATATCGTCATATTTATGACGTCGTGACGTTACTTTTAACGTCGGGTTGACGGCGCAACGCCGTTAAGGTATTTTCGCGTCTGTTCGGTCGAATCGGCCAAATTCTTGAATTTTTGTTGTAATTGGAAAATTTTGCTTTGGAAAATTAAGTTAAATAATTTTGGACTTGCTCGTCAAGTTTCGTCGCGATCCGAGCGATATTCGGGGCTCGGCGATTTTCGGAAGTTTTGTAGAATTTATGTTCGTCGTAGACTTTAAAAATTAATATCTCGGGAATGGCTCGTCGGATTTCGGTTTTGACTTCGCCGTTGGGTTCGTAACGTCAGTATTCGCCTATGGTGCAAGTTTCGTTTAATTCGGCGCGTGTTTGGGCCTCCGTTTTGAACTCGTGTTACCTTGTTTGTTTGGTCTTGTTTCCACAATGACCTTAATTTGAAGAAGTCCTCCTAAAACTAAAGTGAATTGCAGTTGTATTTGATGTTGTGTTTAAGTTGTGTATGCAGGACTCTATTGCCAAGTGTGAACCAATGTCAGTCTATAGTGGGTCACCAAACACAGGACCATACAATGTAATTCCTCATTGTGTGATCCAAAGTGTTGACTCATGTATAGCCTCTCTATTGGGGTACACTTTATCTACATGCACTTGGACTACTTGACCATGGAGTGGTGAAGATCATCCAAGAAATTTTGACTAAGTCCATATACTCGAGTACATCCATTTATATACTCGAGTACCTCTTTTCCTTATACTCGAGTAGGTGATTGTGTACTCGGGTAGAGCCTTAGTCATACTCGAGTAGTTTCTTAGTCATACTCGAGTAAGGCTAGCTGTTCAGTATACTCGAGTACATCCATTTATATACTCGAGTACCTCTTTTCCTTATACTCGAGTAGGTGATTGTGTACTCGGGTAGAGCCTTAGTCATACTCGAGTAGTTTCTTAGTCATACTCGAGTAAGGCTAGCTGTTCAGACTAAATATTTCTAAGTCCACATACTTGAGTAACTTCGCTCAAATACTCGAGTAAGTGGCTTAGCACTCGAGTAGATCTTTCTTATACTCGGGTAGTCTGGATTAATACTCGAGTAGATCCTTCTTATACTCGAGTAGTCTTAATTAGTACTCGAGTAGATGTTTCTACTTACTTGAGTAGTCTGTCAGAGTAACTCGGGTAGCTCTTCCAAGGTACTCGAGTAGTCATCTCTATTACTCGAGTACATGTTTCTCTTATCCACTCGAGTAGCAGACCTTTATACTCGAGTATTTCATCTATCCCGAGTATGTTGTTTCAGAAATCCTGAAATCGTTAAGTCCAGAATTGACGGAGATTTCGAATTAACCTTTTCTGACTGGTCCACGTGTACGTGATTAAGAATGGATTTGACCGTTGCTAAGACATTATAAATAGGTCTTGTCAAACGTCAAACCCTAAGAAGTATTCTGAATCTGATTTCTATCGCCGACATCGGGAAGCCAACAAGTTCACGCCGACAAAACGCTGTTCATCTTCTTCATCGCCGGTCTTCTCCGATCTAGAGATTCAGACAAGAAGTTTCAGAAGATCAAGCGATTCTCAATCGACAGATCCAGTACTTGATCTCGCTGATTCTAGTTTTCCAGATCGAAGAGATTTCGTCTCTGTCTTCCTCAACTTATTTCTGCCGATCCCTAAAAGCTGAAGAAGGAAGAAAGAGTTGAAGATCCAGATCTGAATAGTTCTCGTTTGTATTTCCGTATACAACCTTTTATTCTTGTAGGAGTTTTTCTCCGAGTTTGTAGGAAGGTTTTCTTCCGAGTGTAGATCTGTTTTGGGATCGAGTTTGTATGAAGGTTTTCTTCCGAGTGTAGATCCTTTTGGATCGAGATTTGTAGGAACGTTGTTCCGAGTTGTAGGATCGTTTTGATCTGAGATAGTAGAGTAGCCAAGTCTAGTGACTTACTAGATTGGTGAGGTGAGAGTGGATGTACCCAAGGTTGAGGAACCACTATAAATCCTGTGTTCTCTGTGGCTTGCTTGGTTACTTTCTGCGCATCGATCTTACAATTTTTTATTCCGCAAAATTACGCAGACCTCACCTATTCACCCCCCTCTAGGTGATTTAGGTTGACAACTAAGTCCTCTCATTGTTCAAAAAAAATATAAATATGATTATTTTAATATTAAAGCACCATTCAAAAATGTCATTTCTTATTCATCTCTATAGTTTTATTTTTGGATATATTTGTAAAAACCATTATTCATGAGGACAAAAATCAACTGTTCATGCTTTTGGTTCTAGCGTGGTGGCTGTGTTGTACTCGAGTGCTGCATTTTTACTTCTCAAGTGTTGCAGGCTTGTACTCGAGTATTTTCTGTTGTAGTTCTCGGGTAATTTGCTTCTTGTTCTCGAGTACCTGTTTTCTTCTTCTCGAGTATTCCGTTTTTGTTCTTGAATACTGTAGGTCCTTCTCGAGAACTCTAAGTGTGTTCTCGAGAAATCCGTTCCAGTCTGCGTGTGGGCTCCGTTTTGAGAGTCAAAACAGTATCGTATAAAAAATAGTTAACATGAAATTTGTTCGTCTCGACGATATCTACAACTTTCATGTTGAGCACGTTTCTATTTGAAGTCATCTTAAGCCTCTAATTCTGTTTCTCACGCGTCTGCGCATAAGTTTATAACTATTAATTATATTATTAATCTTATTAAATTCAATAAGTATATAAAGGTTTAATTTAAAGAAAAACCATATTCATCTTCTCCAAAAGTCCGAACCTAAACAAGAGCGGCGAGGGCGGCGACTTCTCCTCGTTCGTGAACTTCCGGCCGCGATTCCGGGAGCGTCGGTGGACGAAATCTTCAACTGAATATAGATCCGGAAAGCTCTCACCGAGAGCTACGTCATCGTGGTAAAACTTTCCTCATTTCTTGAGTTTTTCTCGTTAGGGTTTTTGTCCTTAACTTCTATTTCGGCCATTTTGTTTAGATTCCATAATCTCTCGCCTTCTTTAGCCCCGATCTACGATGAGGAGTGATTTGGAGAGTTTTTCCGGCCAAGCCAAGGCAAGTGGCGGTTTCCTCCTTCTCCTCCCTTCTTATCCTGATTTGCAAAAATTTTAACTCCTTGTTATCATGATTTTTTTTATAATTTACTGAATATAGTGTTGTTTAAGTCCCTTGACTAATTCTACGTATAGATTTTATACTCTTGATTTTTGCTACCTTGTCTTGTTTAGTGTTATATGTTGGTGATGTGGTTAAATCTCACTCGTATACCATTCCTCGACTTTTGTGTAGGACGTGTTAGAGTTTATCTATGATTGTAAGTCCTTTCTGAAGGTCGATCAACCGTTTCATAAATCTAGAAATGTCTAGTAGAATCCGACGTGTCAAGTTTTGAGATATATATATATATATATATATATATATATATATATATATATATATATATATATATATATGGGTTTTCTTGATTGTGGGAGTTAGTGGACGAAACCACCTCTGAAATATTTGTTCCCTTTGTTAGTACCTCGTGGAACTCTACCGAGTATTTAGGCGTCTGCGGTGTATGGTGGAGTGTATGAGTCTCCCCCGCAGTTAGATGGATATTATATCTGTGAGGGTGTGTCCAGATGAGTGACCACCTCGTCTGTGTTTTTGGGTAGAGTTGACTACATGTGGCTAATGAAGTTTTGAGTATTCTTTCTTATGATTTAATCATGTTTTCCACTCTTTTAGCCTTGTGCATCTGGTGCGATTTGTTGTACGTGACGATTCACGTAAGTTCTATTTTTTTCTGATTTTTGGTAATTTACTTATGTACTTTACTTCAGTACTTTTGGTCTTGGGTTGGTACCCCTTTTGACCTTTATTTACTTTTTGGCTTACTTTTCGTCCACCGCTTGTACCTTCTTGCTGAGGTGTTCTGTGTTTGGAATGCCTCAGATTCGGAGCTTTAGCAGGTAGTGGAGCTGGTTTTGGAGTTCTTGTGCAGCAGTGTTGGCTGTGGTTTTCACCTCGCCGTTGCGAGATAGTTTGTTGTTTTAGTTTGCTTACTTAGTTCAGGCATACTTCTATTGTATATGGGTTCGTGTCAGATAGCTGACGCCCACAAGATAGTTGATTTTGGGATACCTTGTTAGCTATTAGTTGATTTCTTTGTGATGGATTGGATTACTTGCTCTCTGAGATGTTTTATGTTAAGACTGCATGTTAGATATTTTCAACTTATAAAACCTTATTACTAGTATATCATACATGTCATCTCTTTCAAAAATGAAGTCATTACTTTTTGGTTAGAATAAAGACTTTTAGTTATATTTATTATAAATCTAGGGTCTTGCATATCATGAGTTGTCCATTGGGGACGTTTACACTCATGTAGGATGTTTAATCTCATAAAAAAAATATTTTCTGCAGCATATAACTATTTTTTTCCGTGGACTAGATGAGCCACTAAGCCGAGGGATACGGCTAACCGTTTAACTTAAACTGGATTTTTCTCTAAATAACTTACAGATCTTTCTGTATGTGTCAAGTAGGAGTCTTGCCTGAGTGTCCATAGTTATCCCCTATTGACGTGGCATCATGACATGCATTTTCCCTTACTCTGATATATCTTTAATGCGGAGAAAATGTGGGTTTTGACAGTTGGTATCAGAGGGAGGTTGGTTTGACAAGTTGGTCGAACCCGCCAATCTGATATAGTTTTTGTTTTTCCTTCTTTCATTTTCATACACACACCGATGTGTCATCAGTAAGTCTTACCCGAAACATAGTCACTTCACTCATAACATGATAATAAGTATACGGGGCATATTATGTAGTATGAGATGCATAATATGTGTTTGTATATGGATCCACCATAGGAGGCAACATGTGACGGTTATGTAGTATGAGATGCATAACCACCATCACATGGGTGCCCATTAGCATATTTTCTTTTCTCATTGCATGCAATGTTATGTAGTATGGGATGCATAACATTTCATGTGTACGCCGCTCATATCATGCATTACGGTTTTTTTAAAATGCACAGCACTGCATACATAACAGATCATTGCATAAGCACGTGTGCTAAGTTAAAGTTTACATGAGACACATGTGCACACATGATTTTAAATAAGAATAAATAATCTATGCATTTATATCATACGCACATGAGTCAATAAGATGATAAGATATCATCCTAAGTAGGACATAGCATAATTATAAAACCCCAAAGCAAGTTGCAACATAAGCAAGTGCCTTTTAAGTATGGTCTGAGCTAAGTGTGTGGCCTAGTTATAAGCTAGGATTCTGATGAGTTGTTTGTTTTGCCCTTTTAGAAATGTCGTCAAAGCGTGTTGCGACGAGGTCGACTCCCTAGTCGGAGGGTGAGTCGTCAGGTGCGCAGAGCAATGCGTTGATCGAGAGTTTGCGCCAGAGCAATGAGGCTCTGTCGAGGCAAGTAGTTGTGATGCAATCACAAATTCATACTTTGTTGTCTGTCGCTCCCGCGCAACAACCCTTAGTACAAGATTCTGCTGTGGATCGAGCTGCACCCGATACCCCTGCTCCTCTGGTGCCCCTCGTGACGCTACCACTAGAGATGAATTTTATCTCGCATTTCTAGCGATTGGGACCTCCCACTTACAACAGGAGTGCCGACTGCATGGTTTTGGATGATTGGATCATCACTATCGAGGAGATGTTCTCGTATTCGGGGATTGCAGAAGCCCAGAAGGTAATGATTGCAGCCTATCAATTAAAAGGCCTGACAAATAGTTGGTGGATTCGGGAAAAGGAGAGCTTAAATGAAGGATGCTCGTGGGAATCTTTTAAGAAGATGCTGTTGAAAAAGTTTCTACCCTCGGTTGAGCAAGACTGTCTGATGAATAACTTCCTGCATCTGAAGCAGATATAACTCACAGTGAGCGAGTACGAGATTGAGTTTAGTAAGCTGAGCAGATTTGCTCCTGACTTGGTAGCTTCAGAGGAGGGTAGAGTGAAATGTTTCCTTGGAGGACTGAGAAGCGATGTCCAGCAGTGGGCATGCACTTATAGAGCTGAAAATTATGCAGAGGCAGTGGAAGCCGCATTGAAAGTTGAGGCGATTGAGAACACCAAGAATCGAGGTGCCGTAGCAAGGAAAGAAAAGAGGAAAGTGTTGACGATGGAAACTCTAAGGCATCTGGCCCTTCTTCGAAGAAGAAAAGTGGTGAAGTATATGTAGCTTCTGTGGTCGATCCGACCATCTTTACGAAAGGTGTTTCAAGAGGACCGCCACTCTGAAGCAGCAGCAAGTGCACGCCATCCAAGGCGCACCCAAGGGAGATCAGGTGTGCTCATTCTGTTCAAGGAAGGGTCATGACGTGAGTCGTTGCTGGTCGAAGGATAAGGCTTGCTTCTAGTGTGGGCAGAAGGGGCACCTGAAGTCTTCATGCCCCCAGGCTCAGCCCCCACTGCAGCCTGCCCCTCTCCGGGCTCTGCCACCGCCACCAAACCAGGACAAAGGAAAAGGAAAGCTAAATGTGATGACCAGAGAGGAAGCTCAGACCTCTACCCAAGTGATATCAGGTTAGATTCTAGTTTACCCCTTACTCCTCATTGTTTGTTGTAGTTTTTGTTCGTTTAGTTATGTATGCTACAGTTTTAGGGGAGTTTAAGGTGAAGAATAAGTGGGTGCGTGTTCTTTTTGATTCGGGTGCCACCCATTCCTTCGTGGCGCAGAGTTTTGTAGATAAGCATCGTTTGAGCGTTGATCAATTAGGAGTTTCATTCAACGTCAAGCTTCCCTCCGAAGATATGGTGTTATCCAATCAAGGAATTTAGAGATGCCCTATTTGCCTAGGCGATTTCTTAGCTTTTACGGATCTGATGGTGCTGGATCTGGCAAATTTCGACGTAATTTTGGGCATGGACTGGTTGTCCAAGTATGATGCGGTAATCCAATGCAAGGCAAAGCGACTGGACTTCAAGATGGAAAACGACCAACCTATGAGTGTCTATAGATTTCAGGACAAGGGTTCCCTCATTATTTCTGCGGTACGTGCTTGTCGAGCTATAGAGTCTGGTTGTGAGGCATATCTTGTGTCTATTTCTGCTTTGTAAATAACTTTTGTTACACCACGTCTTGAGGATATCTCGGTGGTACGAGAGTTTCCAGATGTCTTTCCTTATATCCTTCCAGGAATTCCTCCTGTGAGAGAGGTGGAGTTTGTGATAGACCTCGAGCCAGGTACTCGCCCTATTGCTAAGGCACCATACTGTATGGCTCCGCGTGAGTTAGAAGAGTTGCGCACTCAGCTGGATGAGTTGCTGTAGTGTGGTTTTATTAGGCCGAGTTCTTCCCCGTGGGGTGCCCCTATTTTATTCGTAAAGAAGAATGACGGTTCCATGAGGCTCTACATAGATTATCGGGAGTTAAACAAGGTAACCATCAAAAACAGATATTCGTTGCCTCGGATTGATGTCTATTTGATCAGTTGTGGGGATGTGCTGTGTTTTCGAAGATTGACCTTCGTTCAGGCTACCACCAGTTGAGGGTCCATGATGCTGATATACCACGGATGGCTTTTCGCTCTCGGCACAGGCATTTTGAGCTCTTGGTGATTTCCTTTTGTTTGGCAAATGCCCCCTTGCTTTTATGGACTTAATGAATAGAGTGTTCAAAGATTTCTTGGACCGTTTTGTGATTGTGTTCATAGATGACGTTCTCGTATATTCCCGCAGTGTTGAGGAGCATGCTCGACACTTACGCTTAGTTTTGTCAACACTGAGGGAGCACAAACTCTATGACAAGCTGAGTAAGTGCGAATTCTTGTTACCCCAGGTGTCTTTTTTGGGCCATGTTGTGAGCAAGGACGGTATTTCCATAGATCCGACCAAGGTTTCTGCTGCGATGGAATGGAATAGACCTTCTACTCCTAAAGAGATTAGGAGCTTCTTAGGTCTGGCCGGTTAATATAGGAGATTCGTGGAAGGGTTCTCTGTGTTCTCTGCTCCTCTAACTAGACTTACACAGAAGAACGCCACGTTCATTTGGAGCGATAAGTGTGAAGAAGCTTTCCAAGAGTTGAAGAAGAGATTGTGTACTGCATCAGTTTTAACTTTGCCTACTAAAGGAGTCGAGTACGCTGTGTATGTGGATGCATCACACATTGGAATCAGTTGCTTTTCGATGCAAGAAGGGAAGGTGATCGCGTACGGATCTAGGCAACTAAAGATTCATGAAAGAAACTATCCTACGCATGATTTGAAATTTGCTATTGTAATCTATGCGCTGAAGCTTTGGAGACATTTATTATATGGCGCGCTGTGCAAGATCTATACAGACCATAAGAGTTTGAAGTACGTCTTCACTCAGAAGGAGCTGAATCTGCGCCAGCGTAGGTGGTTAGAGTATGTGGTCGACTATGAGGTGGAGATCCTTTACCATCTAGGAAAGGCTAATGTAGCAGCCGATGCTTTGAGTAGGAAGACCGCAAAAATCTTCAATCTATCTGTGCAATCCTTGGTGGAAGAATTCTTGTTGATGGATATTGAAGTTGGGAGTAGTACTGTGCCCGCTAGTTTTGAAGTAGAAGAGCCCTCTTGGATTTCCCTTATCAGAATGCTCCAGAAGGATGATCCTGATTTGTTGCATCTCCGAAATAGAATTGAGAAGGAAGAGCTACCTGATTTCTCTTTGGACGAGTTAAATACTCTGAAATATCGGGGTAGATTTTGTATTCCCGCTTTTAGTGATATTCGGACTAAGATTTGTAATGAAGCTCATGGTTCTAGTGTTGCCTACCATCCTGGTTCCACCAAAATATATAAAGATCTAAAACAAATTATTTGGTGGTCTGGAATGAAGAACGATATAGCAAAGTTTGTGTCGGAATGTTATACGTGTCAGCGTGTCAAGGCTGACCATAGAAGGCCTGGTGGTAAATTGACACCGCTTGATATTCCAAGTTGGGAATGTGAGAGTATTTCAATGGATTTCATCACCGGTCTACCGAAATCTTCCCATAGGCATGACTCTGTTTGGGTGATAGTCGATAGATTGACAAAGTGTGCTCACTTTGTATCCTTTAAGATTGGGTATTCTACAAAGAAAATAGCTGAGTTATACCTTGATAAAATCATCAGATTGCATGGAGTGCCTGTTAGCATTGTATCAGATCGATACTCCAGATTTACGTCTCATTTTTGGAAGAGTTTACAAGTGGGGTTGGGTACCGATTTAAGGTATTCCACCGCCTATCATCCGCTGGCTAATGGTCAGACGGAAAGGGTAAATCAGATAGTGGAAGATATGATCAGGTGTTATATATTGGATCATGGCGGTGCTTGGGATGAACACCTCAGACTCATGGAATTTGCTTATAATAATAGTTATTAGGAGAGTTTGCAGATGACCCCGTTTGAGTCCTTGTACGGAATGCGTTGTAAGACTCCTTTGTTTTGGGCTGAAGTTGGTGAGAGACCGTTGCTAGGCCCGAAAGCCCTTGAGGAGATGAATTGTGTTGTGACTCATATTCGAGAAAAGCTCAGTATAGCACAAGAGCGTTATGAGAAATATGCTAATCGACGAAGGGTCGATCTGAAGTTTGACGTTGGGGACATGGTTTTTTCTAAAAGTCTCTCCGATATCAGGTGTTAAAAGGTTTGAAAGGAACCACAAGTTAGACCCCCGGTATGTGGGACCTTTTCAGATCCTTGAGCGCATCAGAGTGTCAACTTATAGGCTGGATTTGCCTGTTTCCTTCCCTGGTGTCCATGATGTGTTCCATGTGAGCCAGTTGCGGAAGTGTGTTCATAGTGATCGTCAAGTACTTGACTCAGTGCCCCAGATTCAGCCCAACCATTCGTACGTGGAAGAGTCTGTCTGTGTTTTGGAATCTCAAGAGCGAGTGTTGCGGAGAAAGACCATTCCCATGGTTAAGGTTCTCTGGCGAAACCAAGATGTCGATAGCGCGATGTGCGAATTGGAGTCGGCAATGAGGGAATCTCATCCGCACCTCTTCTCTTAGTCCTGGTATGTCTCTATGTTTTTGGTGGTGTTTGATTTTCTCATTTTTATTTTGGTTTTGGAGTTGTGTTAAGTTTCGGGACGAAATTTCTTTTTAGGAGGAGTGACTGTAACGCCCCCGACGTTGTTCGATGATTTTATTTGATTTGATATCGTCATATTTATGACGTCATGGCGTAACTTTTAACGTCGAGTTGACGGCACAACGCCGTTAAGACATTTTCGTGTTCGTTCGGTCGAGTCGGCCAAATTCTTGAATTCTTGTTGTAATTGGAAAATTTTGCTTTGGAAAATTAAGTTAAATAATTTTTGACTTGCTCGTCAAGTTTCGTCGCGATCCGAGCGATATTCGGGGCTCGACGATTTTCGGAAGTTTTGTAGAATTTATGTTCGTCGTAGACTTTAAAAATTAATATCTCAGGAATGGCTCGTCGGATTTCGGTTTTGACTTCGTTGTTGGGTTCGTAGCGTCAGTATTCACCTACGGTGCAAGTTTCGTTTAATTCAGCGCGCATTTGGGTCTCCGTTTTGAACTCGTGTTTCCTTTTTCGAAAAAGTATAAATATGATTATTTTAATATTAAAGCACTATTCAAAAATGTCATTTCCTATTCATCTCTATAGTTTGATTTTTGGATATATTTGTAAAAACCACTATTCATGAGGACAAAATCAACTGTTCATGCTTTTGGTTAGTGGTGGCTGTGTTGTACTCGAGTGCTGCATTTTTACTTCTCGAGTGTTGCAGGCTTGTACTCGAGTATTTTCTGTTGTAGTTCTCGGGTAATTTGCTTCTTGTTCTCGAGTACCTGTTTTCTTTTTCTCGAGTACAGTAGGTCCTTCTCGAGAACTCTAAGTGTGTTCTCGAGAAATCTGTTCTAGTCTGCGTTCGGGCCCCGTTTTGAGGGTCAAAATGGTGTCGTATAAAAAATGGTTAACATAAAAATTTGTTAGTCTTGACGAGATCTACAATTTTCAAGTTGAGCACTTTTTGATTCGAAGCCATCTTAAGCCTCTAATTCCATTTCTCGCGCGCCTGCGCATAAGTTTATAACTATTAATTATATTATTAATCTTATGAAATCTAATAAGTATATAAAGGCTTAATTTAAAGAAAAACCCTATTCATCTTCTCCAAAAGTCCGAACCGAAACTAGAGCAGCGAGGGCGGCGACTTCTCCTCGTTCGTGAACTTCCGGCCGCGATTCTGGGGCCTCGGTGGACGAAATCTTCAATCGAATATAGATCCGAAAAGCTCTCACCGAGAGCCACGTCATCGTGGTAAAACTTTTCCCATTTCTTGAGTTTTTCTCGTTAGGGTTTTTGGCCTTAACTTCTATTTCGGCCATTTTTGTTTAGATTCCGGTATCTCTCGCTTTCTTTAGCCCTGATCTACGATGAGGAGTGATTTGGAGAGTTTTTCTGGTCAAGCCAAGGCAAGTGGTGGTTTCCTCCTTCTCCTCCCTTCTTATCCCGATTTGCAAAAATTTCTAACTCCTTGTTATCATGATTTTTTTTTATAATTTGCTAAATATAGTGTTGTTTAGGTTCCTTGATTAATTCTATTTATAGATTTCATGCTCTTGAGTATTGCTACCTTGCCTTGTTTAGTGCTATATGTTGGTGATGTTGTTACATCTCACTCTTATAACTATTCCTCGACTTTTGTGTATGACGTGTTAGAGTTTATCTAGGATTGTAAATCCTTCCTAAAGGTCGATCAACCATTTCTTAAATCTAGAAATGTCTAGTAGAATCCGACGTGCCAAGTCTTGATATATATATATATATATATATATATATATATATATATATATATATATATATATATTGGTTTTCTTGATTGCGGGAGTTAGTGGACGAAACCATCTTCGAAATGTTTGTTTCCTTTGTTAGTACCTCGTAGAACTATACCAGGTATTTAAGCGTCTGCGGTGTACGGTGGAGTGTATGAGTCTCCCCCACAGTTAGACAGATATTATATCTGTGAGGGTATGTCCAGATGAGTGACCACCTCGTCTGTGTTTTTGGGTAGAGTTGACTACATGTGGCTAATAAAGTTTTGAGTATTCTTTCTTATGATTTAATCATATTTTCCACCCTTTTAGCCTTGTGCATCTGGTGCGATTTGTTGTACGTGACGATTCACGTAAGTTCTATATTTCCGATTTTTGGTAATTTACTTATGTACTTTACTTCAAAACTTTTGGTCTTGGGTTGGTATCCCTTTTGACCTTTATTTACTTTTTGGCTTACTTTTTTGCCACCGCTTGTACCTTCTTGCTGAGGCGTTCTGTGTTTGGAATGCCTCAGGTTCGGAGCTCTAGCAGGTAGTGGAGCTGGTTTTGGAGTTCCTGTGCAGCAGTGTTGGCTGTGGTTTTCACCTCGCCGTTGCGAGGTAGTTTGTTGTTTTAGTGTGCTTACTTAGTTCAGACATACTTCTGTTGTATGTGAGTTCGTGTCAGATAGCTGACGCCCACAAGATAGTTGATTTTGGGATACCTTGTTAGCTGCTAGTTGATTTCTTTGTGATGGATTGGATTACTTGCTCTCTGGGATGTTTTATGATAAGATTGCATGTTAGATATTTTCAACTTATAAAACCCTATTACTAGTATATCATACATGTCATCTCTTTCAAAAATGAAGTCACTACTTTCTAGTTAGCATAAAGACTTTTAGTTATATTTATTATAAATCTAGGATTTTGCATATCATGAGTTGTCCATTGGGGACGTTTACACTCATGTAAGATGTTTAATCTCATAAAAGAAATATTTTTCGCAGCGTATAACTATTTTTTTCCGTGGACTAGATGAGCCACTAAGCCGAGGGATACGGCTAACCGTTTAACTTAAACTGGATTTTTCTCTAAATAACTTACATATCTTTCTGTATGTGTCAAGTAGGAGTCTTGCCTAAGCGTCCACAGTTATCCCCTGTTGACGTGGCATCATGACGCGCATTTTCCCTTACTCTGATATATCTTTAATGCGGAGAAAATGCGGGTTGTGACATGTAGGTTCGGTTCCAAAATTTGGTAACCAGAACCGACCCGCAGTTTTAAATCATGGAACTGGATCCGCCCAATATGGTTCGGTTCTCAGTTCTACTCATATTATGTAATGTCACTTTTTTTCTTATCAAATCTTCAAATAATAGGATAAATATTTATTACTCCAAATTTTGATGTGTTATCTATCTCAAAGTACACTAATACTCATTTATTATCTATAAGGCTACAATTGAATCTCTAATTTGGTAAGTAAAATAATATCTGATCACTAATGACTTCGGCAAGAAAATTTCTTTCTTCTTTAGCATGTTCAACCTACAAATGAAATTAGAGGCCGAGATGAAGATGAGCATTGAAGAAGTAGTGGTGTTACTTTTATCACAACCCTGTCAAGGTTCTATAGAGCATTCTATGGTTGAACTTTACTGATTAGTCGACATCAAGTTTGAACCCCTGCTCAGGTTGATAGACCTGATCATCTAAGAAAACTAAGATGATGAAAATTAATTAAGGGTATTGTTTTTAAGTTATTTTATAGGTATATTGTTATAAATGATACACTAAAATCATAAAATGTAGGATTTAATAATTAGAACAGGGGCTTACTAAGATCGCGATGCAAGTAGCAAAATCTGGAATTAGAAAGGTGAAAGCCACAAAGCCCAGATCCAAGCTAATACGTATGGTTATCTGTTGTTTGAAGGAGCGTTGATGCCCGCGAGGCTGGAGAGGGTTCAAATTTAAGAGGAGGAGAGCACGCGTGGTTCAGATTGAAGGAGTGGCGAGCGTTGTCGAGGTTTAGACTTTAGAGCGGCGTGAAGGAGTGGCGAGCACTTCCGCGTTTTCCGGCTGCCGCTGCTCGCTCCCTTGTGTTGCTAATCGCTAGGGCAAGCCGCAAAAAAGAAGTAATGGTCGAGGTTTAGGGCAAGCCGTGGGCGACTTGGGAAAAATGAAAATAATCGGGAGTGGCGGAGCCCTGAACGATGAACGCCTGAACCTTTCTCGTTGAACCGGGTCTAAATGAAGTAATTGTCCAATTGAGATATTAATATATTATTTTAAATTTTAAATTAATAATTCGGGTCGGTTCTCGGGTACCCGAGTATGGGAACCGAGAATCGACCCGAATCATCGGTTCTCTAATAACTGGAACCAGACCCGAACCGAATAAAACTGGAACCGACCCGAACTACCTAAATCAGTTCGATTTCAGTCCGGTTCTCGGTTTTTCGGTTCCTTTTGCACACCCCTACATCATATAGAGTACTTCTATATTCAAGCTCCCAATATGAGTCATTTCTTACTTGTGGTCAATCACCAACAACATTCAATGCATGACTAATAACATAGTACCCACAATGACCATCTCCCACAACATCAATGGCAACCACAATATGTTTCGACCAATAAGGTGAGAAACGGTGACGAATCTTATCAACAAATTTTGTGTTTTTCCGAACAGGTAACTTTGCTCTTTTTTTCTTCTTTGTTGTTTCAATGATGTTGTCCTCCAATTGTGCGTACTCAAATAAAGAGGGGAGACGTTTTGTTGATATAACTTCATCTATACATTTTTTGTAGGTCCCCTTTGGCTTATCTTTTAACTTCACATGTACTATAGGCCCTACTGTTTGGCTTGATGTTGGATTTATAATCTCCCTTAATTTTCATTTGGTTTCCTTCTTTTGTTGTTCGTTTGAATCATAGAATTTATGAGTTATTCCCTCAAGCTCAATGCCTATATTGTTTTTCAAGTTAACCTCAAAATTATCATTTAGGACCAACAGTTTCCAATGACTATTGATTAACCATAACTGAAATCATTTAGAGTTACTAATATATGAAAATAGTTCATGAACACAAGTCAACCCCAAAGTGTATCTTTTTATGAGGAAGCATTCATGAACTTGTGCAAATTGCCAACCTTTCTTCACTAAGTCCTCCTCTTCCTTAATGAATTGTAATGTTTGCGTAGAAACTTTCCCCACTAGCTCTTGATACAAGGAACTCATGAAAATCATTTCTAATTTTGATACAACTCTCTCCAAATGATCTTTTAATATTGGTATGTTGGAGATTTATCATTTGATCGAACATTTTCCATACAGTAGTCAAATTACCAATTGAGACCTTCAATAATTTTTTTAATTGACTATTTTTACCCTCAACACGATTAGTGTAGAAATTCCCCAAATGTAAGTACTTGTCTATCCATGCTGAAATAAAACGATCTTGCTTTGAATTAAAAAGTGTATCAATTTTAAAATGTATGCTCACATTCACTTCTATTTTTTTTAACTTTTTCATCAGGTGCCAACATGTTCATGATTGTAAAGCACGAAACATTTTCAATGGACTTATCCATTCCCCCCCCCCCCCCAAATGCTTAGAAGGAAACAGAGTAAAATACATACCACTGAAATTGCAAAGCAAAACTAGCACTAAGCATTACACATAAACAACATTACAAATGAGCATCAAAGAAAATGAGGCTAAACCGGTGAACGTGAACAGGCAAAACCAGTGAAAAAAGAGGAAAATTAGTGAAATAGAATAACCTAAACCAGTGAAATAGAGGAGAAGAGGTGAAATATGGAGGAAGAACACAGTTTTACCTTGCGTCAGAGTGAACTATGGCCGACGATTTAAGGGGTGCCCGGGCAGAAACACGAACAAAATTGGGGGAACAGTCGACAATGAAATAGGGAGGAAGAATAAGGTGGAATCACCAGCGAACTGTGTGAGAGCTAATAGCTGGCAAAATCAGTGGGGATGGAGGCGAATATGGGAGCGACTTTTCGATCGTGAAAAGAGATGGAGTCAGTGTTGGTGTTACCATTGTGATCTGGAAGTAATCAAGCATGTGACATCACTTCCAGCTCAGTATGAGCCTATTAGGGTCGCACATAAGATTGTGGAGAAATTGGGAGATTGGATTTGTATGGTTTAGCTCATATGATGAGTTGATAAGACTTAGTTTTGTAACATCCCTCAAACAACTAGACCCCTAAGATGGTTTTGTCATGACTAGGTCATGACAAAACTCTAGAAAGCTCAAAGAGACCATGTGAAGTTAGGCATGAAGGTGACGATCAACATGGTCTGCAAATAATACATTCCAATTACGTAACCTAGGTTTTGACTTTAAGGCCTCACCTTGACTCTTTGACCCCACCATAACATCCCTAACCCATTAGGGGGTCCCTTGGAGCACCTAGAACCCATTGGGGTCAACTAAAGTGGTCAAGTTGACCAAAGTCAACTCGAACCATAAAATGGTCATAGTGGTATATCTAGGGCCAATGGACCTTCACCTTGACTCCTTGACCCCACCTGAACCTTCCTAACCCTTAGGGGAGTTTATTGTGCAACTAAGGACTCATTGGGGTCAACCCAAGAGGTCAAGTTGACCAAAGTCAACCTAAACCCTAAAATGGTCAAAGTACCCTAATAAGGGTCAAGTGACCACCAAGGTGTCAAACCAACCCTATCCAAGTCTCCCTAGACCTTAGGGGAGTCCAATGGGTCACTAAGGATCCATTGGAGTCAATTCAAAAGGTCAAATTGACCAAAGTCAACTCAACCCTAAATTGGGTCAAATTAACTCAAGTTAACCCAACCAAGCCCAACCCACTTGGGCTAGGCCCAATTGAGGTGACCCATTAGCCCATGAGGTTGGAAAATGTCTGATTTGCCATTCATTTTCTGTAAATGATGACTAGGAGATAGAAAACGAGAGTTTTCCCCTTAATGGAGAGAGAGAAAGAAGAAAGAGAGAGAGAGAGAGGAGTTATGGAGGAGGCTATGGGTCACTCCTTCCATCTCCCCTAAGCATCCTTTGGGATTCCCCGATGCTTAGGATTCATCTCCCCATCAACTCCATCCTATAGACATCAAGAGGGGAGCCCAACCACCATGGCCAACCACCCCTTCACCTCCCCTCCATGGAAAAAAAATATAAATCCCCCTATACGGCCTTCATTCCCACTTTTGACCAACCCATCACCTTCAAAACATCCTTGACAGTCAAAATGATGTGTTGGATCGATGCTTTTGGTGGAGGATTGAGGAATCGGGCAAGCTCGTCGGAGAGGAAAAACGCCACGGCCAACCGCCGCCACCGCCATCGTCGAACCCCAAATAAGGTCCACTTCTCCTCCTCTTACCTTGTGCTAGAATCCTAGATCAATAGGATTTGAAATCAAGCCCAATTGGGCTGATTTCCATTTTTGAATTCCATAAAAAATCATGGTTTTTGCATTCTCGGGTTCGCCGGAAACCGCCCATCTGGCTGTCGTGCCGCCTTCCGACGATAACCACCACCTCAACGGAGGTGGTGGCTGTGGTGGCCGGCAAGGGAGGGGGTTGTATCTCCAGCAAAAGGCATGGAAAACACCTCCAAGTTCGGCCAATCATAACCATAGACTGGAGGAGGAAGACGACTCCTTGATCTTCTGATCTGATGTTAAATTATAATTTTATCAAATAGTGTTTTGTTCTCTCTTAATATACATTTTTTTGAACCAAGAAAATGAGGCCCTTAGGGGCTGAAACTTGAAAAGTGGCCAACATAAAAATTATAGCCCTTGAAGTCTACTTTATTTTAAAATTAATTTCAACCCATTTGGGTCAGTGGTCTGACCACAACACTCAAAATGGTGCAGTCTAGACATAGGATTAGCCAAAGACTAAATTGAGTGCCCCCACCAATCCAGTCATCCAAATGACTTGAGATTTGGACTGGGGGTCACTATTACCTATACCTCTGACATATCAAAAAATGGGAACTTTTGGAAAAAATGTTTCTATAGTTGTTGTAAATATTTAATAATTCGTGTATGATTTAATTAAGGGGTCTAATGACCTCAAAACCATCCAAAATTTTGGTGGATGACCCTTAGGGTCATGATAGGTCACTGGTAAAAATCTTGGCCCATTTGGGGTTGATTTCATTGGGTAATAGTGTGACCAAAGTTTGGTCCTATTAAGGGAAAATTAGGGCAAGGGGGAAATTGGTGGAATGAGTGGCCAATTCTCATCCAAAATGGATGAAACATTAGCCACTGCCTCAAAGTCACCTAAAAACACCCCTCAAGAGATTTAGGGTGGTTTGGGATGGAGATACCCTAAGACCCTAGTGTAGACCCTAGAGTTGAGGTTTGAGGCCTAGTTAAGGACATGGGACTGTATGTCTTTGGATGGTCTTGGAACTTGGTTGGTGAGTTCCTAGAGTGAAAGTAGGCTCTAGAAAATGGTTTTAGGATTTTTAGGAACTTACACCCTCTGTAAAGTAATTATGGATAGTTTAGGGCACTGTAGTCTAATATTTAACTACATACTCAAATGAATTTGGATACTCATGAAACTGAGGCAGTGAACTTGATTGGATGATATTGTTTCCTAAAAATTTTATTGTGAATTTTGTATTGATAATTTTAGTATTTCATTCACAAACTCTAAGTTTGATTCAATCACACGATAATTATTTTAGGGTCATTTGCTTACTATAAAATTATGAAACTTGGTCAGGGAATATTTTAGGACATAAACATGCACTTTAAATATTTATAAAAATATTGGAAGAATTTTAATATAGGATCCTTCACAAAGTACCCTTAAATGAATATTTTTAAATAATTTATCTATGTGACCAATGAAAATTGGAAAATCATGATTCTTGGTCAGTAGCCTTTTTTGATCATATTTATCATCTAGTAATTTTCTAATAATTATTGGAAGGCTGATTCTAATTTTTCCCTATTTATTATAATATTGTGGTTATTTATCCAATAATTTATTGAGGGTGAAATCCTTTCTAGAAAATTGGGATTTTTGATATTTATTATTATTTTGATGTTACAAATTTGTCATAATATTTTTAAGGTCATATCTAGTTAGAAGAGTGTACTTGGTGTTCAAAAGCATATGAGGCCTGATTCTATAGAAATTACAATAAATACCAAATAAAGTAGGAAAATTATAATCTTCTGAATTTATTCCTAAAATATCATGATAGATCCCCAATAATAATCTTAGGTCATTTGGATGATTATTTGGAAGGTCACCATCCTTGCACATCATATAGTCTATTAGGCCTGCACACAGCTAAACCGTAGAGTTAGGGAAACATGTGAACCTTGGTATGAGGTAGTTGGTGTACCTGGTCTGGTTGAGAATGTATAAGGTCACAAATGGAAGGCAGGTTGTGAGAGTCTAGTTGATTAGGGGCAAGGTTGTGTACGAGATCGACGGTGGATCGTCTTTCTCTAGAGGAAAAGGCTAAACACACTTAGGGTTAGAACAAGTGTAAGATCAGTTGAGTCAGTGCATGGGTAGATACCAACAATAATAAGTACCTTGCGAAAGGGAGCTTTGGACTTCAGCCCATCACAGTTCCTAATGCCCTCGAGAGCCCTTCATAGGGAATGCCCTGGGCAGTCCAAGGTTAACCTTAAACCGTAAGACTAAAATGATTTAAGAGCAACTAGTAATTCTAAGTACTTCACATTCACTCATCCCGTGGTCATGGGAGGCTAGTTTGGTTTAGACTCACGAGTGGTAGGACTGGAAGGTAGTTGTAACAGACAGGTTAGTCTGGGAAGCCGATGGCTCGAGAATTCATGGTTACATGTGCATAAAGGTGGTGGGTTTCGGTATTAGACGGTCGTTCACACTGACGTCGATACGTTGACTCAGAAAGTGTGGTTCTCACTTAGCCAAGGAAAAGACTGGTGGATTTTCCACCATTAGTACATGGTGACTTTAGTGTGTCCTTTAGAGGCGTACGTAAGGGCTAGACCTGGTAGTACGGATACCTGCCTAAGAATGGGGTGGCCCAACCCACTATCTACGTTGGCCACTACGGAGGCTCTTGGGAGTGAAGCTAGCTTCCAAAATCAGGGAACTAAAGGTCTGTGCGCATAGAGTCGGCTGTGTGTGTTGCACTTGTATGAACATAATATTAAACCAACATAACATAGCATATCATGTCAATATTGCATTCAATCCCTACCCCTATCATATAAATTGGTTTGAGACTTTTTATATGATAGAACTTGCAAAACGACCCCTTAATCTATAAGTTTGTATGAGCATTCTTATAAATTAAGGTTACTTTTAATATTGCTTGTTCACTTCACTATTTTTACTACTCTGTACTTTACTTTGTTTACATTACTTCTTCGTTGCTATTGTTCTTTTCTACATACTCCTACTAGGGTAGTTGTTACCTGCTCTTGTTCATTCTCCACCATAAATATCTTTCCCTTCCTCCTCCCCGCACGGTGCCTAGGAGTCATGGGGGTGAGGAGAGGACGATAGTGGCTTAGTCTTTTGACTAACAGTCGGTGGACCACATCATTTTAGGAATTCGAGGTGGTGCACCAGTCATAGGTGGATGATAGGACTTGAGGAGCAGTAGCTGCGCACTACTACTACTACACGACGACAAGTCGAGGACGGTTTCAGTTTTCTTCCGCTAGATGTGTGAGTGGTGACAGAGAGATTATTTGTACTAGATATGTACCGGGCTTAAGCCAATTTCCACTCTCTTTCATACTTTATACTCATTGTGGACTATTGCTCTTATATATATATTGATAGTGAGCTGTGATCTGTGGACTTGTATTACTCATCTTATTTCTATTTTGTTGGCATACTATGATGTGATCATTTTAGCCGGCAGGATCGGCGTCATGCGGTGGCATCTAACTTGGTAGTTGGAGTCACCGTAAGACGGCAGTTCTGGGCATAAGACCCGGTGGTGAAAAAATGGGGTCTTACAAGTTCAACCTAGCTTAATGACATCATGTGCGTTGAGACCAGGCAACGCCTTCATCGAGTTAAGCATTAACTCGTCGAATGGCAGCATTGAGTGTGTAGATATATTCAATGGTTCGTCGAGTAAAAGTGTTGATTCAACGAGTATGACACTTAAACGTTGAGTGTGTTGACTATACTCGACGATTCGTTGAGCCAAGGTGTTGATTCGACGAGTCTGGGTTTTAGGCATTGAGTGCGTTGAGCTCACTGAATTCCTTCGTCGAGTAAAGGGTTTACTTGACGAATCTGGCACTTAGGCCTTGAGTGCGTTGAGCTCACTCAACGCCATTCAATGAATCTGGATTTTGGCGTTGAGTGTGTTGAGTGCACTCATCACCATTCATCAAGTATGAATGATACTCGATGATTTATCGAGTATGGAGCAGAAATCATTGACAGATTTGAATCCACTCAACGCCTTTGCAGAGTCAAGAGTAGACTCAGCTGAGGATGGCGTTGAGTTCGTCGTGTATCCTATGGATACTCGATGATTCGTCGAGTATGTGATAATACTCGACGATTCGTCGAGACAAGAGTTGTCTGACCGAAGTTCTGTAGTCTAAGTCATGGGTATGCGAATAGCGGCGAAAACTATTCTGTTTATTCCTTGGGTATAAATAGAAGTCTTTAGCGTTTCTTCAAAAAAAGTGACGAAGCGATTATTTTGTCTAAGAATACGAGCCGTACTGTGTGTAACACCCCAAATCCCAAATCTGAGTTCAGGCTGGGCAGCAGGGCCTGAGACACAGGCGTGTCCCAAGGCGTGTCCTGCTCTGTTTGCTCGAGTGTGATTTTTGGTCTCGAGTGTGTCTCGAGTGAGGCACACAGCCTGGGACACGGGTGTATCCCAAGCTGTGTCCTTCACTGTATTGTCGCGCGTACTCGACGAAATGCAGTCGACGATCTTCGAGAGGCGACACAGCCAGGGACACAGGCTTGTCCAAGGTCGTATCCTGCTCGGGTTGGTAGCCGGGCTGTGTCGGGTAAGGAACACGGCCTGGATCCTAGGCGTGTTCTGGGTGACACGGGAGTGTTGGGAACCCATGTCCCTTTCGGGATTTGTTGGTCCTGTGTCGATTGAGGGACACGCCCCTAGGCACGAGCGTGTACTGATTGACATAGGCATGTCAGGAGCTTAACACGGGCGTGTCAGGAGCTTGACACGTGAAAGTGAGGATAGATATAACTCTAGAGGGGGGGGGGGGTGAATAGAGTAATCAAAAATATGACAATCTAATCAACTCCCTTAGAGTAAATTTGTGGAATAAGTATATAGATATATGAAACCCTAGAGCCTAACATAAAGTGCGGTGCACAAGAGAAAGCTAACTGTAATTACAGTTTGAGCTTTAGTCCTAACATAGCAACTAGCAGTCCTAGTTAATTCTACTCACAGCCACAATGCAGTAATTAAAATAAGCAACACAGACAACACAAGAAGATTTATAGTGGTTCCCTCTCAATAAGTACATCCACTCTTCTACCACCCTGGTAGGAATCCACTACAGGTTTTTGTTCAGGTGCCCTGCCACCAACTGATCTGATTCAGGTAGATCAAGTAGACCATTTGAGCTTTTGATCAGGAGCTCAAAATCCAACAAAGGTTTTTGCTAAGGTGCCCTGCCACCAAGGTTCACTTTTGAAAGGAGTAATAACCCTTTGTATAGGAGGTTGAGAGAGTTAGAATGTCTTCTCTATTATTAAACAAAATAAGAGAAGCTAGTGGATTGCATTGAGCTATAGAAAGCTCTGATGGAATCAAAGCTCCCCCTGGCTTAGAGAATATCCAGGAAGAAGTTTTGCTTCAGGGTGTAGGATCTCTTCAGAACTCTTGACAGAAACTGTTGTCTTGAAGTTCTTGAAGGAACAGCTTGAAGAAGACTCTTGATGAGGAATGGTTGTTCTTCTTCAACAGCTTTTCTGTCTTCTTCTTCTTGAGGCACTGAGTATGAATGTTCCTGGAAGCAGGATGAACTCAGGATTGAAGAAGAGAATTGTTCTTCTCAGCTGAATATAAAAGTATCTGAGAGTTGTATCTTCTTGTTCTTGTTGTATATCTGTATCACTATGTTACTATATATGTGTGTGTGTCTCTTAAACTTCTTTTAATAGCTCTTTTTATATTAGCCTTTGTAACGGCCTTAATCTTTCTCTTGATTTGAAAATTTGTCTTCTTCTGAGATCTGCAATCTGGGCTGCAAATAACACAATACAACTAGCCTGCAGAAAGTACATTCTATAAAGAAATAAAGCTTTCTAAGAAGCTGCTTATCCATTCTGCAAGTCCAAAAGGTATTAGAAAAAGTCACATCAAAAACAAACTCTTTACGGCCAGAGAAAGACTTTTGTGTCTAACGGCTATAATGGACAGCATGGCAGATAAAGCAAAAAGATTTGTCAACTAATAAGACAAAAGACTTGTCAGATAGAACTTGACTTATGCATAAAGAATGCGGCAAAGATTGCCTTGATATATAAGCATAAAATCAAAGAAATAATCTTTAATAAAATAAGCCATATAAATAAGAAATAAATCACAGAGGAGAAGGAATACAATATTACTAAAAACAGACAGATGATCGTCGAACGACTCACGGAGATCGTCGACCTCTCAGAGCAGATGGTCGAACTATCAGAACAGATAGTCGACCTACAAGAAATCTGTCGAGACAGAAAAAGTCGAGCTACAATAGCAGATAGTCGACCTACAAGAACAGATAGTCGACCTACAAGAAATCTGTCTGGACAAAAGAAGTCGAGCAGGGCTCGACGATCGACGATGCTGAGACCACAGATCGTCGAACTAACAAAGAAGAACTAACTCAGAGATAGTCGATCTGCTGATAGACGATAGTCGATCAACTGATAGACGATAGTCGAGCGGCGTTCGACTATAGTCGAACTAAAAACACTTAACCAGATTTTCATCTGGATAAACATCAACTCTACAACTTAGGGAATCTAACATAATACCTAACCTTTGACCATAGATAAATCTTGGGTCAAGGAACTGATTGAGAGGACTTAACTCAAATCCAAACTAGGGTACCAACAACACGGGCGTGTCTAAGCCCGTGTTCTGGTCTGGTTGAGTCGGTTCCTTTACCACTTAAGGTACATGGTCTGTGACACGGGAATGTTATAAGCCATGTAAGCCCAGGAAAAGTTATTTCAGGGCGGATCGTGACCGTTCATTTCTTTCATCTGGGATTCATTGGTCCAAGCTCCTTCCTGTAAGAAACAAACAAAAAACAAGCCGGAAGAGGTATAACAGAAATTTTATTATCTGAAAAAGGTATCTATTAAAAGGTATGACCTCCCTTTTATAGAATGGAGGAGAGAAGAGAGAATATAAATAAGAGATGTAGGACTAAAAAATTACAGGACTAAGCGGTCTATACAGAAACAACCCGCACAAGCCGCGCGGTTAGACGGAAGTGCTAACCGCTCGACAACCACTAGAGAGGAAGGAGAGATCGCCATGGGAGACCGCTAGACCGCACGGTCTCCAAGCCGTTAGAGACAAACCGCTAGACCGCTCGGACTCCAGACAACAACAACACAACAACCAAACCACGGAAGTGAAACCGCAAGATCGCGCGGTCTTCAATCCGCCAAGATAGGCCGCCAGAACGCCCGATCACCAACTTTAACACTCCCTCTCAAGCTGGAGCATATATATCGATCATGCCCAGCTTGTCGCAAATTTGAAGAAATGAGGCGGATACTGCCTTGGTGAAGATGTCAGCCAACTCTTTATCAGAAGTGACGAAGGGAGTGCAAATTTGTTCCTTCAAAATCTCTTCACGAATGAAATGACGGTCGAACTCAGTGTGCTTGGTTCTTTCATGAAAGACCAGATTTTTGGAGATGTATATGACCGTCTTGTTATCACAGAACATAGGTAGATGATGGTTGTAGATCTCTCCTAAATCCATCATGAGAGCCTGTAACTACTTTAACTCACAAGTGGTCGACGTCATACTACGATACTCTGCTTCTACACTGGATCTGGAAACAACAGACTGCTTCTTGCTCTTCCAGCTCACCAGATTTCCCCCAACAAAGGTGCAAAAACCCGAAGTTGACTCGCGATCCCCTTTGTCATCGGCGTAACTCGCATCTGAGTATGCTTCAACCCTCAGAAGACCATTCTTCTGAAAGAGTAATCCTTTCTCAGGTGCTGCTTTGACATATTCCAAGATCCGTAAGGCGGACTGTAGATGGCACTCCCTAGGCGCTTGCATGAATTGACTCACCTTACCCACAATATAGGAAATGTCGGGCCTGATCACTGTGAGACATATGAGCTTACCAACCAAACGCCTGTATCGCATAATATTTAAAAGAGGAGGCGAATCATCTGTCCAGGTTTTGTCTTCTCCAGTTGCCATGGGACATCGGGCAGGTTTTGCTCCAGTCAATCCTGCCTCTTTTAATAGATCAAGAGCATACTTACGTTGGGAGAGGACTAAGGAGTTTAGCTTCCGAGAGATTTCAATCCCCAAAAAGTACTTCGGAGAGCCCATATCTTTCGTGACCAGATGTTGACGAAGATGTCGCTTTGTCAAGACAACCCCTTCTTGGTCATCGCTAGTGAGAAGAATATCATCGACGTACATAGCAAGAACCACCAGTCCCGAGGAGGTTTTGCGAATGAATAACGAGTGATCGGCATAGCTTCGCGTAAAACCAACGGCCGCCATGATGCCGCTGAACGTTTCAAACCAAGCTCGAGGGCTCTACTTGAGGCCATAGATGGACTTCTTCAGCCGGCATACCCGTATCTCCCCCTGAGCAACATACCCAGGAGGTTGCTCCATGTAGACGACCTCCTGAAGATCACCATAAAGGAAGGCATTCTTGACATCCAACTGAGAAATCGGCCAATCTCGATTGACGGCCACAGAGAGTAGGACCCGGATAGTGCTGAGACGAGCCACGGGAGAGAAGGTGTCAAAGTAATCAACCCCATAGGTCTGAGGAAATCCCTTAGCAACAAGGCGGGCCTTATAACGATCCACAGTGCCTTCTGGGCAAAATTTGACCACAAAGACCCAGCAACAGCCAACAACATCAGTACCGAAGGGAGGAGGAATAAGAGTCCAGGTACCCCGCTCAATTAGGGTCGCCATTTCCTCATCCATGACCATCTTCCAATGAGGAATAGCAAAAGCCTCTTGGTAGGAATGGGGTGTGGCAGTGGCAGAGATAGCCAGAGCAAAGGCCCTGCGAGAAGAGGTAAGGCGATCATATGAAACAACAACAACAACAAGGGGGTGTAGAGTACACGTCCGCACCCCTTTACGAAGAGCTACAGGAAGATCCAGGTCGGCGGGTCCCTCGGCATCCGGAGCATCCATGACAGAGAGAGCTGGCCCGGGAGTAGAGAGCGATGATGGCGGAGATGAGGGAGACGGTGGCGGAGAAGAGGGAGAAAGAGGCGGAGGGAGAGGAGTGGACGAAGACGGAGTAGGGGTTGAGATCGCAGAAGGAGACGAGGGAACAAAAAAAACAACAAGAGTATCAGAAGCTGGAGGGAGAGGATTCAGCCAAGAAGTAGAAGGCATTATCGAAGAAGGTGACATCAGCAGAGACGAACTGCTTACGAAGAACGGGGTCAAAGCAATAATAGCCTTTTTGAGTTGGGGAGTACCCCAGAAAGACACATTTGGTGGAGCGAGGGGAGAGCTTATCTCGGGTGGCAGATAAGGCATGCACAAAGGCAGTGCACCCAAAGATTCGGAAAGGGAGGGGGAAGGGCTCCTTGCCCGGATACAGAATGGAGAATGGGGTTTTCCCGTGGAGAACCGTGGAGGGAATGCGATTGATGAGGTAGCAGGCAAGGAGAACAACATAGCCCCAATAGGAGAGAGGAACATGCATCTGGGTCATCAAGGTACGAGCGACATCGAGGAGATGACGGTTTTTGCGTTCCGCTACCCCATTTTACTGGGAGATATAAACACAGCTAGTCTGATGAATAATGCCATGTTGCACACAGAAAGATGTAAATGCATGACTCAGATATTCTTTAGCATTTTCTGAGCTAAATGTTTTAATACAAATACCAAACTGAGTTTTAATTAATTGATAAAAAGAGATCCATACATCCAAAAGTTCAGAGCGATCTCGTAAGAGATACACCCAAGTACATCTAGAAAAATCATCAATAAAAGTTACAAAATAAGAACTACCCTGACCAATGGTGAGGGTAGGAGCAGGGCCCAAGACATCGAAGTGGACTAGATCAAACGGACGGGTAGAGCCCCGACCTTGCTTCGGCGGGAAGGAGGAACGATGATGCTTGCCAAGCTGACAAGCGTCGTAGTTGAGAGGAGTACTGGAAGGAGGGAGGTGGAGCAGAAGCTGATGTAGAAGTTGCGGAGGAGGATGACCGAGGCGGAGATGCCACTAGAGAAGATCCGTAGAAGAAGAGGAGAAGGCGGACAAGGCGGAAACGTTGTCGAGGAAGTAGAGGCCGCCGCTCTCAGTCCCAGTAGCAATCGTTCGTTGGGAGCTCGGATCCTGAAAAGAACAAGAAGTCGGAATAAATGTCACAGAGCACTGAAGTTTCTTGCATAAATAGGTAACCGATCGACAATAAATTGCACGAAAATTTGGGCACGTAGAGAGTGTCCGATAGGCAAAGAGACGGAGTAACATGAACCACTCCCGACCCATGAACCGGGGAGGGAGAACCGTCTGCAACGAGGACAGGAGGCGACCGATCATGTTATTCGAGTAGAGAGAAGCACTGAGGATTGCCCGTCATGTGATTAGTCGCACTAGAGTCGATAAGCCATTAACCTTGGGTCACCACGTGGGCACTACCTGATGATGTGACCACGGAGGCAGACGGCTTGGAAGAGGAGGCAGAAGAGTCACCCGAGGGGCGAAGATGGGGATGCTTCATCCAACAGCATTCCACAATATGGCCGGAGCGGCCACAGTGAGAGCAGAGGTAGCGGGAAGGAGCACGTCTGCCAGACTGGTGACTGCGGCTACCAGAGCCACTCCGCTGAGTTTGGTGAGCAAATTTATCCGGTGGAGAAGGAGCGGGCAGAAGCGGGCGCTGAAGGAGGGAGGTGATAGCAGCGATGCGGGCATCAGTGTCATCTAAGGTAGGGGATTCTGCCTCACCCAGAATTTGTTGGCGGATCATATCATAAGTACCAGGAAGCCGGAGCAGATAACACACAACGAGAAGCTCCTGGAAATGCTTGTGTTGTTGAGTCAATCCGTAGAAAAGGGGTGATTCTGAAGAATCTCAGCCCCAAGAGCCTGAACCTGTTGGTAGGCAGCAGTAGTAGACAATATAGGATGAGCAAAGAGGTCCGCATACAACGTATAAATGCGGGACGTCTGAGCCCCATTTGAGTACAATGCAGTAAGATGAAGCCAAGCGGCCTTGACCGTCTCATCATGACGGATGACGGTGAGGCATTCATCGGATAGGTTGTTAGCGAGCCAAGTACGCACAAGGGCGTCACTCGCATCCCAGTCATCAAAGATAGGTGAAGTGGTGGGAGGAGGGTCATCAACGAGATGGTGGCGTTTGCGTTGCGAGTGAAGGATAAAGATGAAGGAGACGCTCCAATCCGGGTAGTTGGAGCCGACAAGTTTCGAAACGGCGCCAAGGTTCCCGGAAGGAGTAGGAGGAAGAGACGGAGCCGGATTGACGACATGAGTGGTAGCAGTAGAAGCATTAGAAAGAGCCATAGGAGAAAAAAACAGGAAGCCGTGCTGTTAGGAAACAAACCGTGCGGTTAGGAAACAAACCGCGCGAACAGGGAGAAATCACAGCGGTTAGAAGAAAGAGATTTGTGGCGGTCACGATGACAAACACCAGCGGCCATAAAAGCCACGACCAAGCTGCAGAACCAAGCAGAGGGGAAGAAGTCGAGCGGCTAGAAGGCAGCCCGCGCGAACAGAAGAAAGAGAAGACCGCGTGGTTCGAGATAAGACCGCGAGAAGACAAACAAGGCGAACAAGGCAAATAGGTCGCTGCAACAGGTCGCGGCGACTAAAGGAGAGGTTGCGGCGAAAAGAAGAGGTCGTGCACACAAAGGGCAACTGCAAGAAGAGAAAGAAGCAGCGCGAACTGGGTGCAAGCCGGCGGAAGAAACAAGTCGCGAGACTAGGTCGCGAGAAGAAGAAGCAAGCCGCGCGGACAGGTCGCGCAGACAGAGAAGGCACACGGAATCAGGAGGAGAAGATCGAGCCCTCTGATACCATGTAAGAAACGAACAAAAAACAAGCCGGAAGAGGTATAACAAAAATTTTATTATCTGAAAAAGGTATCTATTACAAAGGTATGACCTCCCTTTTATAGAATGGAGGAGAGAAGAGAGAATACAAATAAGAGATGTAGGACTAAAAAATTACAGGACTAAGCGGTCTATACAGAAACAACCTGCACAAGCCGCGCGGTTAGACGGAAGGGCTAACCGCTCGGCAACCACCAGAGAGGAAGGAGAGATCGCCATGGGAGACCGCTAGATCGCCCGGTCTCCAAGCCACCGAAGACAAAACCGCTAGACCGCTCGGACTCCAGACAACAACAGCACAGCAACCAAACCACGGAAGGGAAACCGCCAGACCGCGCGGTCTTAAATCCGCCAAGACAGGCCGCCAGACCGCCCGGTCACCAACTTCAACACTTCCTGTTGTTATAAGGCCGAGAGTTTAAGATAAACTCTCATCTTTTTTGCCATTTTCTTTCTAAAAGAGATAGAGAGAGGGGAGAGCAAGGAAGGAAGAAGGAGAAGAGATCAGGCTGCCGGAGGAGCTTCAGTGATCCTAATCGAGAGCCGAGTTCAGTTCCGTGAAGGCAAGGCCGTTGCGGTGCTTTTCATCTGGCTAGATTTCCATGGCTCCAAAGCGATCGTCAAGGGTAATGATCTCCTTTTTGGACAAGTGAAGTCCTCCTTTATGTATGTGCATGGAATCCTCCACCAAGAGGTGGAAAGCATAAGCGATCGCAGCGGGTTAATAGTTGATATCCCCGGCTGAGTCTGCATCTAGATCCGGAAATGAGTAGTACGGAATATGCGTGCTGTGTGAAGCCCATCCGGACGGTAATTATGGATTGGTGATGTTGCATATTGCGAATCGGAGAAGACTCCACATATAAACGTATAGTTTGTGAAGTCGATGGGTTGTGCATGTGAAGAGTAGTAACAGGAAGTACTGGAGTGGAATTCCAGGAAAATACCCGCGTGAATCTTGGGCTGTATGCCATGTTTGGGTGAGTTTGGGTGCAGAAAGTGAGTTTTGCTGAACCCGCCAAGCGACCGCGAGGAACGCTGGCATTATCTCCCCTCTTTGGATTGCGAAGCCAGTCCTTGGTGGACAGTATGGCTATTGTGAGCTGAGAGCTCTTAAAAAGGCTTCGTGCCGAACAAGAAAGGTGAAACCGACCCGCGCCTGTAAATTGGCCATGAGTACTTCGGTATTCGATGATGACATGACGACTTGAGAAATGGGGGGCGACTGATCTGTACCTGCGTTATGTTTGACCGACTGGTAAACCTGGTTATTGGTCTCGTTAAAGCGCATAATGAGAGTCTTAGGCCTGTGCATCGTTAAGACTAACTGCTCAATACCGTTGGTTTTCGGACCGTGAATGGTGGTGGGACCCTGGTTCGTCGGTACACTAAGAATATGCCCTGAGTGCACGGATCATCGGGTCGCGTGGCTGACGATTGTGATGTATTGATTGTGCGTGAGTGCACATCTTATTGTAATATATATATGTTGTGATTGCAATGCATGCAGGGAAGGAACCACTGTCCCGGGTAAGGGGTATGGTCGTTATAATTGGTCAGTTGAATGCTGACCGTTGCTTTGTTTATCACTCATAGGGTGGATGTCCATATGCAGGTACTGACGAGCTGAATTGGATTGAGCGGGTTGAAGCCCTTGTTGCTGCTTGTAGGCCCTTGAAGATCGTGCAAAGTATTGGATTTCATGTGTGACCGGCCTGCGTGCCGATGTATGAAACCACATCTTGTGAAGAGAAACATGTAAGGCCTTAAGGACGTAAGCGTTTGTGTACTTGTATACATTCCTGGTGTTATATATAAATGCGTTATTTATATATTTAGTGGACATTCATTGAATGAGTTCTTGCAAGTTATAAACTTCCGCTAGAATGCTCTGAGTTAAGATGCGAGTAGAAAGTATTTTGATATTTACACGTGATTCCACCGCTTGTCTGTGAAATATGGCGTGGGGCCCCAACCTCTATTATATTCCATGTGACGGATGGAGGTGTTATACTGTGTGAAAAGACGGAAGCCCTAGAAGACCGTCAAAAGCCGTTCCGCCGATCCCACCGTTGTCACTAATCCCGATCCCGGCGAGTGTCGTCGCCGCCTTTCCTTCAACAGATCTAGCAGTCTTTGGAGATGATGAGTGTCCTCTCTCGACCTAGTTCTTGTTCGACAAGTGACTGAGGGTTCTCCCGATCGTGTGGATTTCCTGTAGAGGCCCGAATATACTTTTTGCACTTAGGACTCGAGCCGCTAAGTGGTCGGCTGATTTTTCTGAAGCATCTAGGTTGAGTATAGACTCAATCCCACAAAAGTAATTTTATTTAAAGTAAGTTTTACTTCTTGATTCATATATATTGCCAGATTTAAATTCTTTGGGCTTTTCGTGTTCATTTTCCGTTGCGCACAATGTGTTGTGTCGTGGCGAAAAACCCAACAATGCTATCAGAGGGAGGTTCAGGTAATATTCATCATTTTAGAAGTTGCTAAATCCATGACGTGTAGATTTGGAGATTTTAGAAGTGTTCTAAAATGCCTAAATCTATTCTTGGAACTCCACCAAGAACACATGTGATTTCTTTATTGTTACTCCTTAACTGTAATCATTCCTCTTGTTGGTTTGTGAAACCAAGTTTGTTAGATTTTGAATCTCACATAGAGAGACGAGCTTGTCTGCTGTGTAAGTGGAGTTGGTATTGTTTATGTCCAGTGCACGTAAATATGTGGATTTAGAAGGGTCATAGATGTTCAGATTTAGCCCAGCTCATCAAGTGTTGATGATTTTATTGTGCACATCTGAGATGCATTTGGATTATGGATGCTGTTGAATTTTATTTTGTGGATATGCACATTGGTTAATTGTTAACCATGATTAAGTGTTAATCAATTGTTTAAAAATCCCTTAAGCAATATTAAGTATTCAGATGCCTTCCGATGAATGACACTCTTACTGCCTCGATCGATGAAGTCTGGGCTTGCCAAAGCAATGTGCATTAAACTATCTTGGTAAGGATACGAGCGGATAATTATGATATCCCATTGTCGACATCGGGTCAAACTTAACTGGGTGACCTCAAAGGTTGAGTGCCCAGAGGCACACCGCATGTACCATATGATGGATGTGAATGAAGAGTTATTCACCAGCCATACAAGAGTTGCATTGTGATGCAATTGGCAAGCGTTGTCTACCTAAATAACTGCATTGTGAGAGAAAAACCAAAGCTGACTCATAGTGTTAGTGAAATATGGATCTTGTCCACTAAGAGAGTTACTTGCATAAACTCTTCGAATTAATATCGAGGGTTATCAGTTTGATAAAAATAGTGAGAGTTATTTTGATTAAAGTCCTAATTGAAAGATAAATTATATTTTTGAAATGTAGTACTAATTTGCTTTGCTTGATCATCGTAGAATTTCCATAGCAAGTGGTTCACACTCTTCCCTATCCCTCAGAGCCATCCTTGAGAAGGAGAAGCCGAGTTGTACTGATTATTCGAACTGGTACATGAGATTGAGAATTGTTCTCAGGCAAGAACGAAAGCTCTATGTTTTGGAAGAGGAATCCCCTGAAGAGCCTGTCGGGAATGCGTACCGTGCTGATAATGATGCTTATAAGAAGTATCTTTACAACTCCTTAGACGTCGAATGTCTCATGCTAGAGACCATGAACTCTGAGCTCCAAAAGCAACATGAGAACATGGGTTGCAAGGAAATTGACGAGTATCTCAAGAAAATGTTTCAAGGGCAAGCTCATCAAGAGAGATTCGATGTCACTAAGGCGTTGTTCCAGTGTAAGATGGGAGATCGGGACCTAGTAAGGACTCACATACTCAAGATGATTGGGTATATCGAGAACCTTGAAAGACTAGGGTTCCCTCTAGGCCAAGAGTTTGTCACAGACTTGATCCTTCAATCGTTGTCGGACAGTTATGAGTAGTTCATCTTGAACTATAACATGAATGAAATAGACAAGACACTGCCTGAGCTCCTAGGCATGTTGCCAACTGCCGAGATAAATATGAAGAAGGCCAAGCCTGCTAACCCCATATCGATGGTGCATAAAGGCAAGGGCAAGGCCAAGGGCTTCAAGAAGACGAAGGTAGGAACTAAGTCTGCTTTGGAGCCTAAGTCTTCAGCACTGAAGAAGAAAGGCTCTGCGAAAGAGGAGGCAGATCTGCACCTAAGTCTGCTGGTCATTAGAGGAGGAACAGTCCTTCATACATTGAGGGTCTGCACAAGATGAAGGGAGGTATGACTTCCTCTTTAAGTATCTATGTTATAGAGATAAACATTTCCGCTCCTTCATCTTGTGTATTAGATACCGGATGTGGTTCTCACATTTGTATAAATGTGCAGGAACTGGGAAGGAGAAGATTGCTGAGTAAAGGAGAGGTGGACCTGCGCGTCGGCAATAGAGCAAGAGTTGCTGTTATCGTCGTGGGTGTTTACCGTCTTACTTTGCCCATTGGGCTTGTAATTGAATTAGATAATTGTTATTTTGTTCCTTTCATAACTAGAAACATTATATCTATTTTATGTTTGGACATGATTGAATTTTCTTTTATTATTAAGAACAATTGTTGTTCAATATTTAAGAATGATGTTTGTTATGGTGTAACCCAAATGTTTAATGGTTTATATGTTTTGAACTTAGACCATCAGATCTATAATATAGAAAATACTAAAAGACTAAGAACGAATGACTCGAACCCTACATATCTTTGGCATTATTATTTGGGTCATATAAATTAGAAACGCATATCCAAGCTCCATAGAGATGGACTATTGGACTCATTTGATTATGAATCATTTGATAGATGCAAATCTTATTTGTTAGGCAAGATGACTAAGGTCCCTTTCATTGGAAACAATTAGAGTGTTGATGATCTTTTGGGTATAGTACTTAGTGTTGTATGTGGACCCATGAGTTCTATGGCTAGAGGTGAGTATTTCTACTTTATTATATTTACTGATGATTTCAGTAGATACGGATACTGTATCTTATAAAGTGCAAATCCGAGACCTTTGAAAAGTTCAAAGAGTTTAAGAATAAAGTAGAGAACCAATTAGGTAAGAAGGTTAAAGCACTCTGATCTGATCGAGGTTGTGAATACCTAAGTCATGAGTTTCGTGATCATCTGAAAGAGTGTGGTATTGTATCACAGCTCACTCCACTTAGAATACCATAGCATAATGGTGTGTCTGAGCGGAGGAATCGTACTCTGTTTGACATGATACGGTCGATGATGAGTCATGCAGATCTGCCTGTTTCCTTTTGGGATTTTGCTCTAGAAACGGTTGCTTTTACACTAAATCGTGCTCCAACGAAAGCGATTCTAAAGATGTCATATGAGATATGGACTGAGAAGCGTTCTAGTATGTCGTTCATTAAGGTTTGGGGTTGTGAGGCATACGTGCGATGTCAAATGCCTGACAAGTTGGAACCCAAATCAGATAAGTGTTATCTTGTGGGGTATCCTAAAGAAACTAAAGGATACTATTTCTACCTACTGTCTGAGGGCAAAATGTTTTTCGTGAGGACTGGTGTCTTTCTTGAGAAAGAGTTCTTAAGTATAAAGACTGCCAAGGTAGAACTTGAAGAAGTTCAAGAATCACAAAATGTGAATGAACCGGAATTGGAACCTGAGCTGGGACTACAAGTTGTTATAGCTAGAGAACCTGCTTAGGAAACATAAGTTTCACGTAGATCTTATATACCAAGGTTTGAGCCTGAGAGATATGGATTTCTCATGTCTCAAATAAGTAATGTGTTGCTTATGGATCATAATTATGAGCCAACAACCTACCAAAAGGCTATGAGTGGAGCGGACTCCGAGAAGTGACTTGAGGCTATGAAATCTGAAATGGACTCCATGTATGAAAACTAATTTTGGACCTTAGTGGAATCACCTGAAGGGGTATGACTCATATGGTGCAAGTGTGTCTTCAAGAAGAAGATCGACATGGATGAGAATGTACAAACATTCAAAGGGCGACTAGTGGCTAAGGGTTTCAAGTAAATTCATGGTATTGACTTGATGAGACCTTTTCTCCTATTGTCATGATTAAGTCCATCAAAATTATGCTTGCTATTGCTGCATATTATGACTATGAGATCTGACAGATGGATGTCAAAACGGCTTTCCTAAATGGAAATCTCCTTGAGGAAGTGCATATGCCACAACACGAGGGTTTTGTATCTCCAGGTAAAACTACTAAAATATGCAAGCTATAGAGATCAATTTATGGATTAAAATATGCTTCTCGAAGTTGGAATCTTCATTTTGATGAAAAGATCAAAGAGTTTGGTTTTATCAAGAACGAGGATGAACCGTGTGTTTATGAGAGGATTAGTGAGAGCATTGTTGTCTTCCTGATATTATATGTAGATGACATACTGCTGATCGAGAATGACAAATCGACCCTACAAGTTGTTAAGAACAACTTAGGGGACTGCTTTTCAATGAAGGACTTGGGTGAAGCGACTTATATACTTGGTATTAAGATCTATAGAGATAGATCGAAGAAGTTGTTGGGTTTGACCCAAAGTACGTACATTGACAAGGTGTTGAAATGGTTCAGCATGCTGGAGTTCAAGAAAGGATTCTTACCCATGTCTCATGGTGCGAGTCTCTCTAAAGACCAATGTCCTAAGTCTTTTGAAGATAATGCCCCCATGAAGTTGATTCCATATGCTTCGGCAATTGGGTCAATCATGTATGCAATGATATGTACTCAACCCGATGTCTCTTATGCCTTGAGCATGACTAGCACGTATCAATCTGATCCCAGTGAAAGTCACTGGATTTCGGTTAAGAATATCCTGAAGTACTTACGAAGGACTAATGATACGTTATTGGTACTTGGTGGAGAGGAAGAGCTCGTTGTAAGGGGTTACACAGATACTAGCTTCCAAACTGATAGGTATGACTCAAAGTCTCTGTCAGGGTTTGTATTTTTCGTTAATGGAGGTGCTGTTAGCTGGAAAAGTTCTAAGCAGGAGACAGTTGCTTATTCTACAACTAAGGCCGAGTATATCGCCGCTACAAATGCAGCGAAGGAGGCTGTATGGATTAGGAAATTCATCGGCGAGTTAGATGTAATTCCTAGCATTGTTCGTCCCGTAGTTCTTTACTGTGACAACAACGGTGCAATTGCACTTGCTTTGGAACCTAGATCTCATCAACGCTCCAAGCACATACTTCGGCAGTTCCATTTAATTCGAGAGATTGTCGATCGAGGAGATGTGAGCATTTGCAGAGTGCCGACTGAGGAGAATATTGCAGATCCACTGACAAAGCCTCTCGCACAGAGAAAGCATGATGATCATGTTAGATCTATGGGTATACGATACCTGAATGATCAACTCTAGTAGGAGTCTTGTGGATTGTATGTTTGTTGGCTGTAATATTTCATTTGATGAATAAAGTATTGTATGCATTTCATTTATATATTTTGGCAAGTTCTTTTGTTGTGTTATTAATTCTATTGTGATAGAGTAGTTAACTGTATAAATGCTCTTAGAATACTTGCTTCCATAGGAGTCAAGTAGTGACTTGAAAGTGAGAGCCTATGATCTTAGAAGCTTCATTTTTAAAAAGTCTCTGGTCGTTGTATCATCTTAGAAGCTAAAAGCGATGATGATCCCTTTAAGACTAGCATGTGCGTTGAATGATGACCCGTCCTCACATGTCATGATATTGTGATATCAAGTCATTATATAGGTACTTGTTATGAACAAGTTGTGTTGAACCAGACCCACTATGAGAATACTTTGTGGATTGTTATATAAATGTGTCACAAGTATGACTCAAATGGTAATGGTGTTTGTGGTTCTTTGACCTGAAATCACAACATTTATCGAGTGAGGAAGAACGTGCTTTGATGCCATCAAAAGTCCAGTCTTGAAAAAGTTGGATGATAAAGGTGGTTATTGGGTACGTTACGAATCATTTTTGGTGCTTGCGTGTGAGCAGAGATCAGATTTGTTATCCTTTTTGACAGGAGTTGCATCCATGGGCCCCTTGATGAAATGAGACTGACAAATGCAGGACCATGCTTGATCGAGTCAATATATGATATTGGGCACACCAATTTCTGAAAGTCCATTCTAGATCAGGAAATTGGGATTGAACAATAATGAGGGTGACACGGTCTATACCACTAGTTCTATACGGATGTAAGGGACGAATTTTAACACTGTAACATTGGTTACAATGGCTTTTAAGTTTATAAACTCTTACTGTTTGGGGAGAAATGATGTATTTGTTGAAGCCAAAAATGACCTCTGTGGAGTTCGGGGTCCTTAAAAAGGGGTGACATCACACCTACTACACTCGGGGGAACGTCACGGGCCGAAGACTTAGGAAACTATGAACTGACCCTCGGCTCTAGCGTGGAGGTCCCACCTCACACCCGGAAGACCTTTGAGGTCTCCCCCTCCCTAGCAAATGCTTGAGCTAGGTGCCTTGGAGGAAGAAAGCTAAGGAGATTTAAGTGGCTAAGAAGTCATGCTCTCCAAGGCATCCTCAAGAGTCTATTTATAGATTGTCCAAGTCCTGGGGTTAAAATGACCAAAATGCCCCTAGGGCAAATATGCCTCAAGCTAATATCAAACCTCCACACCGGGGGGTAAAGAGGTAATTTCCACCCCGGGGGGCACAACGGTAAAAGCACGGTCCATAGAGAGGTGAGCAGGCGTACCCTCCCCGGGTTAGACTCCTGGGGTGAGAGGGCAGGCCACCCATTTTTGCCCCGCGAGCTCGCCGCCTGGGGCGAGAGGGCAGGCCGCCCGGTCTCGCCCCGTAGGCTCGCCGCCTAGGGCGAGAGGGCAGGCCGCTCGGTCTCGCCCCACGAGCTCGCCGCCTGGGGAGAGAGAGCAGGCCGCCCGGTTGTTGGGTATTGCATCCACAATTACCAGGATTTGAAGAAGACTTCAGTCAAGCTAAGATGGATTCACAAGGTATTTGACGTTCTTATGTCAAGTTGTGTTTGCAGCTATTCCATGCTAAGTACACACCAATGTCAGGGTGCAGTGAGTCAATATAGACGGGTCTGCGCAACGTAATCCCTCGTTGTGTAGATCAGTGTGTTGATCCACGTGTGCTCTCTCTATTGGAGTGTACTTATTTTCAAGTACAGGGTCAAGGTAGATCAAGAGCAAAAGAAGGAGCAAGGATGTAAAAAAGACCAAGCTATCAAAAGAAGGAAGGAGGAAAATTCTTCCAAGTAAGAATTGACGGGAGTCGTTAGTGATTCCCGCCGACTTCGACAGGAATCACTAAGTGACTCCCGCCGACTACTTCCGGCCAGCAAAGTCAGAAATTTTGCCAAGGCAGAATCGACGGGAGTTGGGAGTAATTCCCGCCAACATTGACGGGAATCACCAACGACTCCCGCCGATTTTTCCTTAGGCAGATTTCGCCACTCGCTGGACCGGTCCAGGCTGCCTTGCTCATTTCGGCCAAAACTCGGAATTTCCGAGGTGGGCCCCACAACGGTCATTTAGGGTTTGCCTTTGGGGTATATATACGATATTATTCTCGTTGTCTACAGTACACACACCAAAATACGAAACCAGAAGTCGGCCGTGACCTAGCCGATCGCGGAATCCGCCGATCACACGTCGCCGCTCGCAAAGTTATCGCCGCTGCTGAACTCAGCTTGTCTCTGATCGCTCGACGACAGCACCGAGGCAAGCAGTCGGTATCACGTGTCTCTCTCGAGATCTCTTGTCTTCCGATTCGTTGAATGAGACTTGTTCTCCCTTCCGAATCGGTTGAGACGTTTGATCCGACTGAGATCGTTCGAAGACCTAGCTTGCTTTGTCAAGAAGTTTGGATTTATAAAGCATCGCCGCCGCACTTGCTTGCCGCCGCCAATCTTGACAAGATCCATTCCAAGTGAGAAATCCGGTTGTGGACTCTTCGTACTTTTCGTACAAGCTTCAACGAACGAAGAAGCACATCATAATCTCCATAAAGCATTGTTTATATTTTTATTTACATTCAATTTTGTTGTAAAGGAATTTCCATTCCTATTTGTAAGGGTTGGGTGCAACCCATTGTGGTGGACTTGTGACTCCGTTGTTGGAAGGGTTCCTTCCGTGGTTAGGGGAGCTCCTGCACCACGTGTTGATGAGGATGATAGAGCTCCTGAGTTCACAAATCTTCCGGTTGAGCCCAATGAAGTTCCTGATCTGCCGAATGCAGGAACTGAGGGGGACACACTACCCAATCCTTCTGCTACCCTTATTCCAGAAGCCTCAGTCCCAGAACAAGTAAATTCTATAACTGATATTTCCCTCATCGCTAAGGATGCGGTGGAAACCCTTGCTACTGATGAGACTGAAGAGGAGGAAGAAGAGGATGATGTTGCAGATGTTGTTGATGGTGAAAATGATGTGAATTCCTCTGAAAAGCATGTTGCTGAGGATCTTGAGGATGAGCAGGCTGATAATGATGTGGCTGTTCTGGAGGTTGATTCTGAACTCTTTTCTGAGGAACAAATTCTGATAAAGGTTCCTGACATGACTGGTGCTACGGTCTAGGGGGAGACCTCAAGGCCTCAGGTGTCAATTGATACTCTGCTGGATAAGGAGATGAGAAAATATGGCAACATGCTAAACTCCATGGAAGATGCAGCTTCAATCCCTCCAAAGGAGAATGTAAGTTTATTGAGCTCCACAGGTGAATCTGAAGAGGAAAGTCATGACTCTCAGAACCCTCTCACTCCAGGACCTGACCAGGCTATACATCAAGAACATTAGTTAGGAACAAGCCTAACCAATCACACTGTGCACGTAATTCAAGGTATAGTAGACGAGCTGCAGATATCTTTTGAACATTCTCACAATAAAGTACTCAAACGAATAAAGCAATCAGAAGATCTGATGATATAGAACATAGTGGAGATAAATCTTAAGATGGATAAGATGGAAGAAAGATTTGAAGCCATGTATACTGTGGCTGGAAATGCCGTCACTCTTCTAATGCAAGGGCTAAAAAAGACCACAGATGACCTGGCGGTGGTCAATCAAAATGCTCATGCCATGGCCAAAAACATCAAACTATTCGATGCCAATATGGTCGCCCTCAACACGAATCAACAAACCTTGCTGGACGATTTCGCTAAGAATGTGAAGCATACAGATGAGTCACTGCACTCTTATGCAAACTCAATAGCACTAGAAGCCAAAAAGGGGGAGAAGGAGTATGTAGCTAAGATGGCAGGGCTCGAGAAAATCATAGTCGACAACTTCAAACAATCAAACGAATATGTATTTAAAAGTTGTCACTGGCTCGTTCAACAAGCGTTAGGAATTCCTATTTCTCAGCCAGATATGGCTGCTGTTGATCCTGAGGTAACCACAGCCACTGATGATGTTACTGCTGATGCTCCTGATGTTGCTCCTCCTACTGTTGTTGCTATTGTTGAGGATGTTCCCTTAAGTGAAGCTGATGCCAAAAAGGCTTCTAAAGCTGCTGCCAAAGCTGCTAACATTGCATTCTTTGATCAAGACGCGATTGTGAAAGAGAAGAGAAAGCTTCAAGAAGGAACCTCTAAAGACAATCCAGCAGAGATGAAACTAAGAAGAAAGGAAAGCGAAGTCAAAAATGAATGATGGAGTCCCATCTCTAGGAGCATCATACTTGATATGTTCATGCTACAAGATCGGGGAGAGCTTAACAGGAATGAAGTCTATAGTCAGTACGAATGGGAAATGCACAGAGAATTTGAGGCAAAAAGAAGTGTATTCTTCAGGACAAATACAATTGAAAACAAAGCTCCTCCCTCCAGGTACTACCCAAAACCAAAGGAATATTTTGAAAGTCAAAGCAAGAAGTTCCTGGCAAAACAACAAAGAGAAGCTGAGGCAAAGGAGAGGAAAAACAAGAAACCCAAATGATTAATTTTCATTATGCGTGTACTTCTGTTCTTAAATTTGAAAAACTCTTTGGATATATATATATATATATATGATTATATGCAGATTCAATTTCTGTTTTGAATGCGTGAAACTTTATTATTATGATTTCTTGTCTTGCATACACTTATATATATATATCTTTGTGTTTAGTGTAATTCATCTTAGCTAGTAGGATTTTGGCTTCTTTAAATAGGGGGAGATTATTGGGTATTGCATCCACAATTACCCGGATTTGAAGAAGAATCCAGTCAAGCTAAGATGGATTCACAAGGTATTTGACGTTCTTATGTCAAGTTGTGCTTACAGCTATTCCATGCTAAGTACACACCAATATCAGGGTGCAGTGGGTCAATATACACGGGTCTGCGCAACGTAATCCCTCGTTGTGTAGATCAGTGTGTTGATCCACGTGTGCTCTCTCTATTGGAGTGTACTTATTTTCAAGTACATGATCAAGGTAGATCAAGAGCAGAAGAAAGAGAAAGGATGAGTCAAAGACCAAACTATCAAAAGAAGGAAGGAGGAAAATTCTTCCAAGTAAGAATCGATGGGAGTCGTTAGTGATTCCTGTCGACTTCGACGGGAATCACTAAGTGACTCCCGCCGACTACTTCTGGTTGGCAAAGTCAGAAATTCTGCCAAGGCAGAATCGACGGGAGTCGGGAGTGATTCCCGCCGACATCGACGAGAATCACCAACGACTCCCGCCGATTTTGCCTTAGGCAGATTTCGCCGCTTGCTTGACCGGTCTAGGCCGCCTTGCTCATTTCGGCCAAAACTCGGAATTTCCGAGGTGGGCCCCACAACGGTCTTTTAGGGTTTGCCTTTGGGTATTTATATGATGTTATTCCCGTTGTCTACAGTACACACACCAAAATACGAAACCAGAAGTCGGTCGTGACCTAGCCGATCGCGGAATCCGCCGATCGCACGTCGCCGCTCGCAAAGTTGTCGCCGCCGCTGATCTCAGCTTGTATCTGATCGCTCGACGACAGTACCGAGGCAAGCAGTCGGTCTCACGTGTCTCTCTCGAGATCTCTTGTCTTCTGATTCGTTGAATGAGACTTGTTCTCCCTTCCGAATCGGTTGAGACGTTTGATTCGACTGAGATCGTTCGAAGACCTAGCTTGCTTCGCCAATAAGTTTGGATTTACAAAGCATCGCCGCCGCACTTGCTTGCCTCCACCGATCTTGACAAGATCCATTCCAAGTGAGAAATCTGGTTGTGGACTCTTCATACTTTTCGTGCAAGCTTTAACGAATGAAGAAGGACATCGGAATCTCCATAAAACATTGTTTGTATTTTTATTTACATTCAATTTTATTGTAAAGGAATTTTCATTCCTATTTGTAAGGGTTGGGTGCAACCCGTTGTGGTGGAGTTGTGACTCCGTTGGTTGAAGGGTTCCTTCCGTGGTTAGGGGAGCGTTGCTCCCAGTGTGAGGATTGGATTTCAATCCGTTTGGAGAAGTGACCGAGTCGTCCCTTGATGGGAGATAGATCGAAGGGGGAAAGTGGACGTACCCAAATCAGGGAACCACTATAATTCTTTGTGTGTTTTCTGTGTTTTGTTTGCTTACTTGTGCAAGTTAGTTTAATTCCGCAAAAGACTGCACTACACCTATTCCCCCCCTTATAGGTGGATTACGTTGACACTAGATACTTTCACCGGTCTCGCCCCGCGAGCTCGCCGCCGGGGGCGAGAGGGCTAGCCGCCCCGTCTCGCCCCGCGGGCTCGCCTCCTGGGGCAAGAGGGCAGGCCGCCCGGTCTCGTCCCGTGAGCTCGCCGCCTGGGGCGAGAGGGCTGGCCGCCCCATCTCGCACCGCGGGCTCGCCGCTTGGGGCGAGAGGGCAGGCCGTCTGGTCTCGCCCCGCGGGCTTGCCGCCTGGGGCGAGAGGGCTGGCCACCTCGGTCTCGCCCCGCGGGCTCTCGGCCTGGGGCGAGAGGGCAGGCCGCCCGGTCTCGCCCCGCAGGCTCGCCGCCTGGGGCGAGAGGGCAGGCCGCCCGGTCTCGCCCTGCTGGCTCGCCTCCTGGGGCGAGAGGGCTGGCCGCCCCGTCTCGCCCCGCGGGCTCGCCGCCTAGGGCGAGAGGGCAGGCCGCCTGGTCTCGCCCCGTGGGCTCGCCGCCTGGGGCGAGAGGGCTGGCCACCCCGGTCTCGCCCCTGCCCAAGGCTAGGGTGTCGTGGGCGGGATCCTGGTCTCCAGCCAGTCCCGCCATCCCACCTCGCCCCTAGCAAGCCAGGGGGGTGTCGGCCATCTTGCCACACCCGCCCCCCTAAAGGGCCCGGGGGATGATCTATATTTTACCTCCCCCTACTAGTATATTTCCAAGCTATAGCCGAAATTGGCAACCGAGAGTGCCAAGACGTCCAAAAAGCTTAAAACTATATAGGGGTGAATACGAGGTTGTACACAATCCCCGCTCTTTTCAAGCGAGTCCCACGCTCGGAAAGAATCATCCAACCCAACGTATTCGCTGAGCATAGTTCTTTTGCGCGGTCGAAGCAAATGCTTTAGCCTCTCCAAGTAGAATTCACTGAAAGCTCCTCGAAGGGCCAACCTGCCATGCTAAATAATGGGAGCCTGAGTGGCGAGACGGCCTCGGGATGAAAACACTTAGCCTCCCGAGGGGTCAACCTGTCATGCAAACTAATGAGAGTCTGGGTGACGAGACAGCCTCGAGGTGAAAACACTTAGCCTCCTGAGGGGTCAACCTGTCATGCCAGCTGATGGGAGCCTGGGTGACGAGACAGCCTCGGGGTGAAAAGACTTAGCCTCCCGAGGGGTCAACCTGTCATGCCAATTGATGGGAGCCTGGGTGACGAGACAGCCTCGGGGTAAAAAAACATAGCCTCCCGAGGGGTATACCTGTCATGCCAGCTGATGGGAGCCTGGGTGACGAGACAGCCTCGGGGTGAAAACACTTAGCCTCCCGAGGGGTCAACCTGTCATGCCAGCTGATGGGAGCCTGAGTGACGAGACAGCCTCGGGGTGAAAACACTTAGCCTCCCGAGGGGTCAACCTGTCATGCCAGCTGATGGGAGCCTGGGCGACGAGACAGCCTTAGGGTGAAAACACTTAGCCTCCCGAGGGGTCAACCTGTCATGCCAGCTGATGGGAGCCTGGGTGAAGAGACAGCCTCGGGGTGAAAACACTTAGCCTCCCGAGGGGTCAACCTGTCATGCCAGCTGATGGGAGCCTTTGTGACGAGACAGCCTCAAGGTGAAAACACTTAGCCTCCCGAGGGGTCAACCTGTCATGTCAGCTGATGGGAGCCTGGGTGACGAGACAGCCTCATGGTGAAAACACTTGGCTTTCACGAGAGATCAATAGGCCTTATCAGCTAGTGAGAGCTTGACAGCAGAATCATCATCGGAGCAAAGGAACTGGGCTTCCACGAGAGATCAACCGGCCTTGTCAGCTAGTGAGAGCCTGACAGCGGAATTATCATCGGAGCAGAGGAACTGGGCTTCCACGAGAGATCAACCGACCTTATTAGCTAGTGAGAGCCTGACAACAGAATCATCATCGGAGCAGAGGAACTTGGCTTCCATGAGAGATCAACCGGCCTTGTCAGCTAGTGAGAGCCTGACAGCGGAATCATCATCGGAGCAGAGGAACTAGGCTTCCACGAGAGATCAACTGGCCTTGTCAGCTAGTGAGAGCATGACAACGGAATCATCATGGGAGCAGAGGAACTAGGCTTCCACGAGAGATCAACCGGCCTTGTCAGCTAGTGAGAGCCTGACAGGGGAATCATCATCGGAGTAGAGGAACTGGGCTTCCACGAGAGATCAACCGACCTTGTCAGCTAGTGAGAGCCTGACAACGGAATCATCATCGGAGCAGAGAAACGACCCACCCTCTGAGGCACTCTCGACCCTGCCAGCTAGTGTGATCCTGGTATGAGGAGATCCTCTCAGGGGTTTGGAGCTGGACATGTCACCTAAGCTTTTTCAATTCCAACATCCTCTAACGGGGAAAAAAAAACAGGTTACATGACCCCCCCCCCCGACTCTACTGGTCGAGGGCTGAACTCATTACGGCATAAGAAAAAGATACAAGACTCTGCCGAGACGAGGCTTCTTCAAGGGGCCTGGGCCTAATTGTCGTCGTCCGATTCCTTTCCCCTCAGACACTTCCATCCTGCTCAGGCTCTCCATGATCTTATCCATCTCCTCCGCCTTGGACAACCAAGAGATGGCATTGACAGCCGTGACGTATCACTGCCTCGCCATCCTGGAGTCTCCCTTGATCCTGATCTAAGTCCCCTCTGAGTTGAACTTAAGGTACTGGTGGAAGGATGAAAGCACACACCGGAAAGCACTGATGAGGGGCCTTCCGAAAATGGCGTTGTAGCTGCTTGGAGCGTCAACAATGATGAACCTGCAGTTTCTTGAGGTCCCCCTAACTTCACTTAGAGTCCGACTCTGCCTTCCACCTCCTTTCTCTCCCCTAAAAATCCAAACAGGGGTCCGTCCGAGGCCAGCACCCTCCTTTGCTCTACCTTCATCCCGTCAAATGCCTTCTTGAAAATGACATTAACAGAGCTTCCGTTGTCAACCAAGATCCGGGAGACGGTAAAGCCTTTGATGGCTGCCTTGATGACCAGGACATCGCAGAAGGGATCCTCATGCTCTGGCATGTCTTTCGACGAGAAGGTGATCTTTTCTTTCAGGGGCGGGGCCTGGGACGTCGAGGCGACGCTCCGGCGGTACATGACGTGGAGACTTGCCTTTCGAGCGGCTTCGATCCCCACCCCCCATGGATCACAGCTATACCACCTCGGGGTTCTACATCGACCCGGTCCTCGCATATATCATCACCCCCTCCTTGGGGTGGAACTTCAATCCGCTCCGGCAGCGGTTGCTGGGCTGGACCCCTCGCCCCCCTTACCTCCAGGAACTCGGGGCAGGTGGCTGTTGCGTGCCCCTCCACCTGGTGGAAGTCATAGTATAGTAGTGCCCTTTCTCCCCTCTTTCGGCCGGCCGGGCGATCTATCTTGTTGCCTCTTCCTCCTTCACCTATTGCCAAGTCCTATTTGGGTGGGGGCAGGAGCTGCTTAGGGGCTTGCCTCTGGAAGTTGTATCTCCCTTGGCCCCTGTGGAAGTTCTCTCCACCTGGGACGAGAGATCTTCCTGGACCTTGGGCAGGTATTCCCTGCTGCCTACAGCCTGGTTCCGGACCCTCCTGTCCCTGGAACCCCTGAGCTCTCTGCTCCTCCCTCCTTCTTCCTTCATGATGCCTTGGGCCACCTTGCTCATTTAACTCTGTCTCTGTTAGCTTCGCCAACTTCTTGACGAATGCCGGGTTGGCCGCCTCCATGGCTATCTCCTCTGCCGCCCTTTCCCTCAGCTCCTCGAAGGAAAGGGGGGCCTTCCGAGTCAAGCTCATCTTGAAGAAGCCCTCTTTCAGCCCAACGGTGAAGGCCATCTGGAGAGCATACCCCAGCATCTCCTGGATATCCAGGATCTCTTCCTGGAACCTGTCAACGTAGTGGGCCAGTGACTCCTCGGCCCTCTGCCTTATCAGAAAGATGGGCTCGGGACTCTTCTTCCTCTTCTTGGAGGTGGAGAAGCGGAGCTGGAAGCTTCGGCTCGGGTCCTCGAACCCATAGATCGACCTCGGAGGGAGTTGATGAAACCAGTCCCTTGCCTTCTCCTTCAACGTGATCGCAAAAAGGCGACACTTGAAGGCATCCGTCATCGGCCTGATGGAGACGACATCCTCGAACCACTGCAGGTGCTGGACGGGATCATCCTTCCCGGTATAGTAAGCCATGTCTGGCTCTCTGAACCCCTCGGGAACGGGAGCTGAGATGATCAACTTGCTGAAGGGTGACCCCCTGAGGGGGGCTCTCACGACCTCCACTCGCGCGACCTGCTCTCCTGGAGGGCTAGCACTTGCTGGGCTGGGGAACAGCTCCCGGCCGGTGAGGTCTCGCTCGACCCCTTCTCCCATCCTTTCCTTCCCAGGTCGCCTACCTGGTGCACTTCCTTCTCCCCCTGCAGGGGTCATCTCGCTTGGACCCCTAGGGGTCGACTCATCGAGAGGGGGTGGAGCTAGCTCTTGGGGGGTTGGAGTGGAGCTGCCACCCCGAGGAGCCAAACTCCGCAGCATCCCCATAATGCCTTGAATGAATGCCATGAACTCCTCCCTTCCCACGAAGGGTCCTTGGTTGGGGAGCTCGCCGAGATCATCACCACCTCACTAGCTGACAAGGCCGGTCGCCGCATGCACCCCGGTCGCCCCTCCCCGGCCACTCCTCAGCCGCAAGGCATCCCCGGCCGCAAGACGCTGCCCGCAAGGGCCGGCCGCACCCCAACCTCCCCTCCCCATGGTCACCTCCTGGCCGCGGAGCGATGGGGGCGTGGAGCCTATCGATGCCCGAATGAAGAAGAAGAACCTATCGGTGCTCTGCGAGGAAGAACAAACTAGAGCAGTAGGGGCGTGGAGCCTATCGATGCTCTGCGAGGAAGGAGTTTTGCATTTTGCCGCAACAACACAACCCGCTAATTTAGTGATTTCTTTCGTTAAAAAGTAAAAAAAAAAACAAAAAAAAAGTAAAAGGTAATAACCCAAGGTTATATGTCTCCCTGACACCATTAGATTAAATTGGAGGGACCAAAATTCTCCCGCCCGATTATGGCGAACTGGCCACGATTCCCAGTTTTCCTGACAAACCGTCATGTTCAGAACCGGGTTAATAGATTAACGAGCACAACAACTTGACTGGACCGGCCGAGGGTCGTCCGGTCGACAGTCGGACAACTCCGATTTTCTAAAGCTTGCATTGGTATTCTTTTTTGTTAAAATATATTTTTGTATACACTTTATTGAAACAATAGAGAAACAAAAAAAAGTCAATAATATTTTTTTGACACTACAGCATAAGCTGTCACCGATCAAAATATTGTTGACACTAACCTTTTAATTTTTATTGTGTACGAAAAACCTTGTGCTAGCCCGGCTAATTTTTAAAGGCAGTTGATATAAGCACTCAGCTTTTGACTATCAGCATTCAGTTTTTATGTTTTTTTAGAGCTTTATAAAAAACTACCAGCACACACTTCCCCTCCCACCCGACTGTTGGGGTTTTCTTCACAACACAACACATTGTGTGCAGCGGAAAATGAACAAGAAAAACTCAAAGAATTCGAATCTGGCAATATACATGAATCAAGAAGTAAAATGTGATGTAAATAAAATTACCTTTGTGGGATGCTCCAGAAAAATCAGCCGGCCAGTTAGCGGCTCGAGTCCTAAGCGCATAAAGTATATCTGCGTCTCTACAGGAAATCCACACGATCGGGAGAACCTGCAGTCACTTGTCGAACAAGCACTAGGTCGAGAGAGGACACTCAGTGTCTCCAAAGACTGCTAGATCTGTTGAAGGAGAGACGGCGACGACACTCGTCGGGATCGGGATCAGCGACAGCGGCAGGATCGGCGGAACGGCTTCCGTCGGTCTTCTAGGGCTTCCGTTTTTTCACACAGTACGGCTCGTGTGCTTAGACAGAATAATCGCTTAGTCTTTTTTTTTGAAGAAACCCTAAAAACTTCTATTTATACCCAAGGAATAAACAGAACAGTTTACGCCGCTATCCGCAGACCCAGGACTTAGACTACATAACTTCGGTCAGACAAGCCTTGTCTCGACGAATCGTCGAGTATCCATAGCATATACGACGAATCGTCGAGTATCATCACATACTCGACGAATCGCCGAGTATCCATAGGATACACGACAAACTCAATGTCATCCTCAGCTGAGTCAACGCTTGACTCTGCAAAGGAGTTGAGTGGACTCAACTCTGTCAACGCTTTCTGCGCCATACTCGACGAATTGTTGAGTATTATTCATACTCGATGAATGACGTTGAGTGCACTCAACGCCAAAAGTCAGATTCGTCGAATGAGTTCAACGCACTCAACGCCTAAGTGCCAGATTCGTCAAGTAAACCCTTTACTTGACGAAGGCATTGCGGGTGGCGCCATATTGCCGGGCGCGGGTAGCTCAGCACTGGCGATGGCTGCGCCAGTGGCCGGTCGCGGTGGTGGCTCAGATGGTGCATATAGTGGGATCAGTGTGTGGGGGATCGCGTGTGCGGTGGTCAAACCCATGATCCCACTAAGTTAGAGGGGATCATGAGGAATGGATCATTTGCACCCCCAATCCCTTATAAAAATTATGATGACCTCATCACATGTTCCCAAAATTCTCAGTTCTTAGAACCGAAGTGTGAGTAAAGCGAGGATTTTCCTGTGCCTTCACTTGCAGTGATCATGACGGTGGTAAATGAAAAGATGCCAACATGAGCGACGGGCGACGATGCGCACGCCAAGGTACATTGTTGATTTTTTGAACAAAAAGAGGTGCTCGGCGGTGGTGATGTGTTGAGGCGAAGATGCGCGGATGCGCGAAGTGCGACAACGGAGGCGTGCAGGGAAGAAGGTGCACGAGGAGCGGATCCGCGCGGGCGCCCGCGCCGGCATGGGACCAGGTGCGGGCACCCGTGCCTGCATGCACGAGATGCGGTGCGCGGTGTCGCAAGTGCGGATGTACTTGCGCGGTGGTGCTCGTGCACTCGAGCGCGCACCTGAGCACAAACGCACGCACTTGGGCACGCATGCACTCACACGTGTTGTTGTGCGCACACCCGCATGTTCTTGGGTGCGTGCGCGTGCGGCGCTGCGCACTCACCCGACCGTGCGTGCCAACATGCGCACCTGAGTGCGCGTGCGCAGGTGCACACCTTTGGCTCTCTCGGGTTCACGTTCGTGACTGGGATGTAGATGCTTATGCGCTGGGGATCTTTTGAGAGCCAATGACGCAATTTTCATGATGTCGGAATGACGCTATCCTTGTTGTGAATGTAATTTTCATTTTGCCTTGATTTTCAGGTCTCAAAGCTCAATGCACAAGCTCGTCCGATGCGATTGTGCTCCACACTTATCGGAGAGCAAATAACAATTTGGAGAAAAAGATACAGGTTACCCGCCGATCTCGAAGTTGGCTAATCTCTTGTTCTCCATTTCCTTATTTGTAGATGAAAAACGCTTGTTGTTGAGTGGGATTTCTGCTGCCCCCGAGTATGCCGCTGAGGTGCCTCCGATGCATGACCAGAAGAGAAAGCTGTAACATCCCCCTCACTTCTAGACCCCTTTGGGTTAGGGATAGGAATTGAGTTGTGGGTAGAGGTCATGAGATGACCCTAGGTTAGCTTGAACCTAAGAAATTATCATAAGCACCCCAAAGGTGCACAAGTCAACTTAGGCCAATTCACTCCTAATTGGGCTCACCAACTCAAATTGATCTTACCAATAGATCCATAACCCTAAGAGATACCCTAGGGACCCAAAACCCCCCATCATAGGGTCACCAAATTGGGCAAATTGACCAAAGTACCCTTTAGGTCAACATAAGTTAATCCTTCACCATCATGTCCAATTGGCCCCCAAAACATGAAATTGACCTCACCCTTGATCTTAGGACATCATAAGGGACCCAATTGACAAAAAAGTCTCATCATGGGGTCACAAATTTGACCAAATTGACCAAAGTCAAACTTAGCCCTAAATTGGTCAAAATCATACATATTAGCTAAATTGGCCCAATTAGGGCATCGCCATGACCCAATCAACATTGAGTGGTGTCAAGGGACTCAACACACGCATATTGGATTAGTCAACCCCTCAGTTGACCAGGTCAAACCATCAAGTCAAGCTTGGTCAAAATAAGGCCTAAAAGAGAAAATGAGAGCCCAAGTGAATTCCTAATGGGCTAAGGCCACAATCCAAGCTCACCAACAACCCATTAGGCTAATTACAACCCATAACCTCTGGAATTTGAATGGGGGACATGCATGGAGACTAGGATGGGAATTTCTCCTAAATTGGAGAGAGAGAGGAATTTGAGGAGAGCTTGCCACTTGACCCTCCTCCACTCTGCCCAACCTCATCACTGAGCTTCCCAGCTCATTCCCAGTAGAAATCCAGGGGTGGACACATGGAAGCAAGGAGGAGCATCTTATGCTCATGGCCAGTCACCCCTTTAATGACATTTCACTATACAACCCACCTCACCCAATTCTGATTCATTCTTCACCTTCAGTGAGCCTGGAGGAGTCGAGCCAGTGCTTTGGAGTGAAGACTTTACTGGAGATTTGATAATTTGAGCAAGATTGTCGGTGACAAGCACAACCATGATACATAAACACCAAACTCGCCGCCAAGCCCGTCTCCAAGTCTATTTCTCCTCCCCTCCCTCTGTGCTAGTATCTTAGATTAATTAGGAGAGAAATATGGATCAACTAAGCCCGATCTAAAGTGAGAAAAATGAATAAATTCCTTGTTTTTGATGGTGTCAGGTTCGCCGAAAAACACAACCTCCGGCGGCCAAACCACTGCCAACCGATAGCCACCCCCTCAATGGAGGTGGCTAGGTGACTGGGAATTTGATCTTGAAGGTGCTCTAGGCCGGGCTCATCCCAACCATTGGCTGGAGGTAGGAGATGATCCAGAAATCGTTGGATCTGCTTCAAGATTCGTGCTATATAAATCTTATATACTACAGTACATTTTATTTTATGTGTATATTCTGTCACACTTTACTAGAGTTTTTAAAATAAAAATTAAGTACACTTAGAGGCCCTTTTATAAAAGTTTACCTGAGACAACTTTTTTAGATCTGAGTGTCTACTTTAATAAGGAACTTGAATCAGCTCATTTGGAGTACTGTAGCTCCCGGTACGCCAAAATTAATGGGATTGCTCCTTAGGAAGGGGCAAACCATATTTTGTTAATATCATTCAAATGGTTAGGGATATGAACATGAAATTTGGGATATGTATGAATGTACCCTAGATACACCTCCTATCCAAAAATGAGAATTTTTAGACAACATTTTACTATAGTTTTAGGAAAAATGTTGTTTTCAATATTAGTGAAATATTTGTGGTTTAAATAACCCTAATGAACCAAAATTTTGGTTGACATGTTCCTTAGGACATTTTAAAGCCCTGGTAAAAATTTTAAGTCATTTGGACCTCTGCATGTTGGTGGATCCAACTTGTATGTTGAGATCAAGATTTTGAAAACCGGACCGGACATCGAACCGGCGGAGGGAAATGTTCAAGGTTGAACCGGTCCAACCGGTTCAACCGGGGTCGAACCGTTACATATATATATACATACATATATATATATATATATATACATATCAATATATATATACATATATACATACATATATATACACATATATACATATATATATATATATATATATATACATATATATACATATATATATACATATATATACACACATAAAAATAAAAATAATTGACATTATTTTAGAAATTTACCTATAAATTGATAATTCATTATCATTATATTGTGATACAAATAAAATGATGTATACATTATCACTATACTTATAAAACTTCGTTTTGCGTGACATTTTTGCTCTTTTGAGTTTGGACAAAAATGACATTGTAATAGAGTAATAGAATGGAGATTTGGAATGTCAATGGTTAAGATCACACTCAAGAAAATAAAACTAGTTTTTTACTTTCGAACATAAAAGTGTACGAAGTTTTTTATATAAGGTTGGAAGTTCAAGAGCGACGGTTCATAACCACCACGTTGATGACTGCCACCGCCGTGCCAATCTTTAATTTTTAAAAGATAATTTAATATGTTAATATATTAATATATGAATATAACTAAAAAATATATAATTAATATTTATATAGATATTTATATTAATTTTATACATCCGTAAATATTTATATGTTTATAATATATTATGAGAGAAAACAATAAGAATCAAATGGTCAAGTGATCAGCTCTTAACGTAATCTGGTCTTGGTGGGGGTTTGAATCCCCCCATCAATATTTTTTCTGCTATTTAATAGCGTGCTTTGGCCCGCCCGGTTTTGTGAAACCGTGCCCGGTTCCTGGCCCACCGGTCTGCTCGCCCGGTTCCGCGGTTCTTGAGCGGTCCGTGGAGGGTTCGGTTTGCTTACCTGGACCGGATCGGTTGTGTCCCCGGTTCGCAGTCTGACCGGCCGGTCCGGTCTGGTTTTAAAAGCTTGGTTGAGATAGGGTAGAGATTTTTGGGTGCCTTTAAAAAAATGGAAAAATGGAGATTTCAGCCCATTTGACTTGTGTAAGCCAATCAAACTTTGTCCATGTGTTTATGATGATGAAATACATCATCCATAGTGATTTTAGGTTTTTTGGGACAAAATTCCTAGGATTTTTAATTTATTTTAATTATGTAGCCCTTTTAAATTAAAGAAAAAAAGTGAGCAAATTAATTAGAAAAATTTTAGTTCTCTTCCACTAACCATATAATTACATTTTACACCTCTAGTAAATTATTTGGAATTTGTAGAAATAACAACATATCATGATTAACAAAAATTACAAATATTACCCTTAAGTGTTTGTGTAAATTATAATTTTTAATGTTTATAAAATTCTAAAATTTTGACTTGAACATTTTTATGATATTCTAAAGCTCTGTGGTTTTTTTAGAATATTTGGGTGAATAATTATGGTACTTCATTTGAATAATGACATTTTGATAATATTATTATTTTATAGAAATTATGGGTCAATACGCCTTGAAAAAATTATTAATCTCTGACTAGGTTATTAGAATGTAATTTTTGACCATTGGAAATTTCCAGAGAATTTTCGAATTCACATTTCTTATACTTCCCTTATTAAAGATTATTATAGACCAAATATTCATAAATAGTGTTTATGGATAAATTGAACTTAGAAAATTATGAAACTTGGACATTACTGTTATTTAGTACATATAATGCAGTGGTAATTTATTTAGAACTGTTGGATTTTAAAAACTTGTACCTTATGTGTAAATGTTATATATGCCATTTGGTCTTGGAATTATTATAATTATCAAATCATCATGAAAAATTATGAATTTCGGACCATGGCCTAATTAGATCACGACATATTAATGGAAATTATTTCATACCATTTGGATTAAGTATTGGATAGGGGCACTCTTTGGAACATAACTAGTTCAAATAAGTGGTGGGCTGCGATTAACAAAAATTAATGTAGAGTTTAGACTACTAAGATCACTTGGGGCCTACATAAAAATTAGAACTTAATTGTAATATAACATTTGTATCAGTTCCTGAAAGTTGTAGAATTTTCAGAGAGTAAACGTCCCACAGTTTAACGAGAAATTAAATGACTGTTTAAACCGGAAACCGGCCTCTGCGGAGTTCGACCCTTGGGGAAGGGGTGATCTCGCACTTACTTCGCTCCTGCAAGGGAAATAACAAGGGGGAGAAGAACAAGGGACAGGACCAAGGGCCCGGCTCGGAGGTCCCACCACACACCCGGAAGATCTTAGAGCGCTTCCCCTCCTTAACCAATTGCCGGGCTAAGGTACCTCAGAAAGCGCTATAAGACTTGAGAACCAAAAAGCGTGCCTTCTGAAGTACCCATTGGGTCCTATTTATAGATTACCTCGGATGGTCTGCGAATAACCCGCCTCTGGTGGTCTGAATTTACTAAAGAGCCCCTCGGATTGGCCTGCCAACAGCCAAACCCCGCTGTTCTGGCTGGTTATACGCACCTCTTGCCGGGTCACCTCCTGTCATTTGGAGGGAGGTGGGCAGCAGCCGATCCGCCTGAGAGAGGCGGCCGGGGCCGGCTCGCTTGGAAGAGGCGAGCGGGGGGCTGGCCCGCCTGAGAGAGGCGGCTGGGGCAGGCTCGCTTGGAAGAGGCGAGCAGGGGGCTGGCCCGCCTGAGAGAGGCGGCTGGGGCCCGGCCCGTCTAGGAGAGGCGAGCGGGGGGCTGGCCCGCCTGAGAGGGGCGGCTGGGGCCCGGCCCGCCTAGGAGAGGCGAGCGGGGGCTGGCCCGCCTGAGAGAGGCGGCTGGGGCCCGACCCGCCTAGGAGAGGCGAGCGGGGGTTGGCCCGCTTGAGAGGGGCGGCTGGGGCCCGGTCCGCCTGCTTGCTTGGGCCCCTTCGGCGGACACGGGGTTGTACACAATCCCCGATCTTTGCGTGCTTTGCAGAAGCTCGGAAAGAAACATCCAACCCTCGTGTCCGGCGACGACCTTGCTGAGCTGGAGGGAATCTTTTGGTGGGACCCACCTTTTAGCTATAAATAAGCCACCGGGCCTTCGATGACTGGCCCTCTCCTCTTGCTTCCTGCGTGGTTTGAGGCCAGGAGATGCCTGCGTCTGAGGAGATACGTGCTCGGTTGGCAGCCGCTAGGGAGGAGAGTCGGGAGGAGGCCCTCGCGGCCGCCCCGTGGTTGGCGCCCAGATCATCTGGCCCGCAGTTTAAGCCGGTAAAGGGAAAGGTTGTCCGCCGTTCCACGCGGAGTGATGACCAGGGTTCCGGCGGCTCCGAGGTTGAATCTGGGTACGTGGTTTCGCCCTTCGACCTGTGCTTTCCACTGACTTTTCCCTTTGCAGGAGACGCCCCCCGAAGACGCATTGGAAGGGGGCTCCGGGAACCTCGCGGATCTCTCCGTGGAGATGATCGACCTGGGCGTCAGTCCCTTTTCCCCGGCGCGCAGCCTTCCTGCGACTCCTCCCCCGCTGAGAGTCCAGGGTCTGGGGAAGCCGCTTGTCGCCCCGGGAGGGAAATCGTTCCAAGGTCGGCCGGGTTCTTCTCGGCCAGCTGACGACGCGGGAGACGTGCAGACGCCAGGTAACCCCCCTGAAACTAACCCGCTCGCCGCTCGTCTGTTTCTGACCTTGCTTCTGCAGGATATCGCGTCGTTTCTTCTGATGTCGAGATGAGCGAGGGGTACTCGCCTCCCGTGGAGCCGGAAGACATTGCGGACTTCTTGGGCGACCCGCATGATAGCGAGAAGATGAAGGCGCAGGTGGTGCGAATGTTTCAGAAACACACGCTGCTGCTCAAAGAGGCCTTCATGGGGATGGAGAGAGACAGAGTCAAGGCGGAGGAGCGACTCACTGCTTTGGAGGGGGCAAGGGGCTCGGCTGAGGAGGATGAGCCGACATCTCCGGGCGCGCATATTACGCGAGCAGAGGAGCGGCTGACAAACATTTCGAAACAGGCCGATCAGACCAAGCGGGAGCTGGCGGTGGTTCGAGAGTATCATGACTCTCGCGTGCCGCCTCGAACCGGCTCGCAGAGGCGGGGTAGGTGGAAATGGATCGAGTACTGAGCCAACTGCCTCCCCCGCCCGTGCCCGCCGTTGCTCGCTGGGTCTGAACCGTCTCGATGTGTGATCCGTCCCAGGTTATCGGAGGCGAATACTATTTAAGAACAATTGTTGTAATAATTCAGGGTTCTTCTCGCTCGTTCCAGGGCGCGTGTTATTATTATTATTATTTTTTTTTGCTGGATTCCTGGCTTCGACCTTGGAGAGCCCGCCTGGTATAGGCGGGTAAGGGCCGTCCCGCCTGCGAGAGGCGAGCGAGGGCCGACCCGCCTAGGAGAGGCGGGTGAGGGCCGTCCCGCCTGCGAGAGGCGCGCGAGGGCCGACCCGCCTAGGAGAGGCGGGTGAGGGCCGGCCCGCCTAGGAGAGGCGGGCGGGGGCCGACCCGTCTGGGAGAGGCGGGCGGTTTGCTCGTCGCCCCTCGACTGGGCATTCCTCTCAGAATCTGCTCTGTGCGGGAGGGGGGATGGCTCGCGGCCGGGAGACTCTCGCGGCCGACCGGCGATTCGACGCGGACCCGGGCGGGGCTCGGGAATCGAAGCGTCGGGGTTGGCCCTGCTGTCGGTTCGCTTTCCCGCCTTTTCTGATTTTTCCCGCTCTTTTTCCGGCCCTATAAATAGGCCCTTATTTATTACTTCACCTACCGTATTCAAGAGCCCTTCCCGCTTTACCTCGCGAGAACTCTCTCCCTTCTCTTCTCTCTCGCTCGGCTCACTTACCCGTTCCGCGAAATGACGGGCGGCAGCGGCGAAGCGGACGGGAGGGGCAAGTGTGCCTGGATCTTCGCCGACCACAACTTCCCTCCCGCCGTCATCTCGGAGAAGGAATTCTTGGACGCCGTCGGCAACTTCATCCCGCCGGGTTTCGTGGCGAGGCGACCCGGGAAGGAAGAAAGGATAAACGAGCTCTCGGGTGATGAGCTGGCTCTCCCGACGGCCCACTTTGAGGCGGGACTCCGGCTACCCCTCTGGCCGGAAGTCCGCCAGGTCTTTAAGTATTATGGGGTTGTCCCGGGGCAGCTGACCCCGAACTCTATCGCCGTCGTCGTCGGGTTCGCCTGCTACCTTCGCGAGGAGAGGATTGAGTTCAGCCTTGCGGTCTTCCGCAAGCTGTTCTCCTTCCGCGCGAACAAGGACGGGACCGCGTGCTTCGCGAGCATGCATGCCAAGGTGCGGGAGACGGTCAACAAGAGCCACAACTGGCTCAAGAAGTTTGTCTTCGTCAAGGGCGACTTCGACAACATTCCTTTCTCGTCGGTTCAGCTCGGCGAGGCAAGCTATCAGCCCCCTAGCCTGGGGGGTCATGAGGCGAAACTATATGAGTTCTTTGCCGGGAAGAACTTCGAGGTCGCATTCCTCCGTCGGAACCTGGATGACCTCGTCCCTGTCCCGCCCGGTGAAGGTAAGCGGCTCGCTCGCCTCTGCTTGAATCGTACTTCGGATTTTTCTAACTCTTGTTTCTGCAGGCGAACGTGACGTCCCTCTCCGCCCGCCTTACGAGAGCGCGCGGTCCGCTTTGAGCGAGCTTGGCCGTGCTGAAGCGGCAGCCTTAGCTCACCGCGAGCTCTCGGCTCCCGCCGGCCAGAAGCGATCCGGAGGTGAGCTGACTCAGGGCCCTCCCCTCTCTAAGAAGCCGAATAAGGCGGGCGGTCAGGCTCCTTCGGCCGGCGACAAGGGCAAGGCCCCCGCAGATCAACCATCCTCTGCCCCCGCCCCCGCAGTTCCCTCGACCGCTGATCCCGCCGGCGGGGCGGCAGGGTCGTCGCGGCCGCCCGCGGCGACTCGGCCCGCCGAGAAGCCGGTTCCCCGAGGGCACCCTAACTTCGGCTATGGCGAGGGGCCCACGGACAGATCCGGTGCCCCGTTGCTTCAGTGGGACAAGGAGGCCAACCGCGTCTCGGTGTCCTCGCTGCTGCCTAGTTGGACGGAGCAGGACACCGCCTCCAGGGACGCCTTCAACCTCTCCTTCGGCGTATATGGGCGGGAGGACGCCTCCACCTACGGCGAGGAGGCCACGCGGGTGCTCATCTATGAGAGCGCGCGGGCGCAATTTCAGAGCCTCGCCTTGGCCCATATGGTCGGCCGGCGATGCCTCCGGCTGGACAAGGATGTCCCTTCGCTCAACAAGCTGATCGACGAGAAGGAGGAGGCCCGCAAGCTCGCCCAGGAGGAGGAGGACGACCTGCGAAAGCGGCTCGAAGCAGCTGACGCCGCTCTCGCGCAATATCAGGGGGGCGCGGTAAGCTATCTGACTCGCACCCGCTTCTGTTCCGCGACTCGTTCTAATAAATTTCTTTGCAGGATGCGGCGACCGCCAGCCGACTTGGTACCGAGATCGCCACCCTCCAGCTGGAGAACCAGACCCTACAGGCGCGGGTGGGTGCGCTCGAGGCTGCTGCTGTCATCCCGCCGGCATCTTCGAGCGGCTGCCAACTCGTTCATCACAGCGAGCACGATCTGGCAGTTCTGATGCAACAGAACGGGGCCGACGCGGTGACGTACCTCTTCCGGACGCTGCAGCGGGCCAGGCTCCTCAAGGACGAATGTTCTGGTTTGCGGGTGGCCGACGTGGTACCGGAGCTGTTCCTCCCGGTACCTAGGTCGGGCGAGTATCACCGCATATGAGGGGCTCGCCGCCTTGAGGCTTCTCTCTCCCCTCCTTTTTTGGATATGTATTTTGTATTTATTTTGTGTGATCGCGCCGCGGGCCGCAGTTATAATTTTGTAAAAGATTTTATTTGATAATATACTCACTGCATTTACTTTCTTGATTGTCAATTCTTTCCCGCCTCGCAATCGCTACTGTGCATTGTTTTGTTGATTCTCTGATTTTCGTTGCTGCGAGCGAGTGAGGCCGCCCGCCCGTTTGAGGTTCGGGACGTAGATCTAGGTTCGAGAGACACAAAAGCTGGCCGCGACGCGAGTGGCGACTCGCGCCTACCGCTCGGGCTCACCATTTCGACCATATCTTGGAGTGGACTGGGCTCGACTTCCGCGCGTAAAGACTTCGCGCGGGCCGGCCTCTCGGGGGGGGGGGGGGGGTCTTGGCGCTTCCGAGCCTTTGCCTCTAATTCACCCTGGGACCCGCCAAACTGTAAATTGGGGCCGGCGTTGCGGCCTCATAGGGTCATCCTGACCGGCCCGCTCACCTGATCTCTGGTGACGTGAGAGTCTAACCTCTCCACTCGCACGCCATGCTTAAGGCTCGCCCCTTTATGCGCCGGGGCCGGCCTTCTTGGCTCGCCGACTTGCCTGGGCATCTTGGCCGGTCCGCTCGCTCAATCTCTTGCGCCGCGAGGGCCTAACCCCTTCCCTCGCGCGTTGTGCTTAAGGCTCGTCCCTCTATGCGCCGGGACCAACCTTCTTGGTTCGCCGACTCGCCCGGGCATTCTTTGGGGATGGTATCCAATCCCTGGATGCTCGGCGAGAAGTCACCGGCCCGATCCTGCTCGGGGTCTGAGGCAGACTCCTCCGAGTGACATCCAGCCCTGCCAGCTTGGTGAGAGCCTGGCAGCGGGATCTGCTCGGGGTCTGAGGCAGACTCCTCCGAGTGACATCCAGCCCTGACAGCTTGGTGAGAGCCTGGCAGCGGGATCTGCTCGGGGTCTGAGGCAGACTCCTCCGAGTGACATCCAGCCCTGCCAGCTTGGTGAGAGCCTGGCAGCGGGATCTGCTCGGGGTCTGAGGCAGACTCCTCCGAGTGACATCCAGCCCTGCCAGCTTGGTGAGAGCCTGGCAGCGGGATCTGCTCGGGGTCTGAGGCAGACTCCTCCGAGTGACATCCAGCCCTGCCAGCTTGGTGAGAGCCTGGCAGCGGGATCTGCTCGGGGTCTGAGGCAGACTCCTCCGAGTGACATCCAGCCCTGCCAGCTTGGTGAGAGCCTGGCAGCGGGATCTGCTCGGGGTCTGAGGCAGACTCCTCCGAGTGACATCCAGCCCTGCCAGCTTGGTGAGAGCCTGGCAGCGGGATCTGCTCGGGGTTTGAGGCAGGCTCCTCCGAGTGACATCCAGCCCTGCCAGCTTGGTGAGAGCCTGGCAGCGGGATCTGCTCGGGGTCTGAGGCAATGACATTCATCTCTCATTGCGGGGGGGGGGGGGGGGGGGAACAAGTTTATCGCAAGAAATTCCATTAGAGATTGAACACGGTTTACATGATTTTAGGGAAAAAAACGTTTCAAGTCGTCTCCACTCCAAGTGAGACTTAGGGTTTCGCCCTCCACATTCCGGAGGCGATACCCCCCGACTTCAATGCCTCCTACACAATGAATGGTCCTTCCCAATTGGGGTGGAGCTTTCCTACCGTGGCTGATCTCCCTACCGCGTCCACCTTCCTTAAGACCAAGTCTCCTTCGGCAAACTGCTTGACTCTGACGTGCTTGTCGAAGTACTTGGCCATTCTTCTCTTTATCTCCTCCTGCCTCACGGCTGAAAGGTCCCGCAGTTCCTCGACCATGTCGAGAGAGAGCCGCAGCTCCTCTTCATTATTGGCTCTCCATTCCTCTTTGTGCTCTCCGGCCCCGACTACCCGAGGTGTCCGGACTTCAAATTCTACCGAAAGTACTGCCTCGCACCCGTGGGAGAGTTTGAAGGGCGTCTCCCCTGTTGCTGTGTTGGGTGTGGTTCGGAGGGCCCAGAGAACCGAGGGGAGTTGCTCCACCCAGCTTCCTCTCAAGTTCTCCACCTTTTTCTTGAGGAGGTTCACGATAATCTTGTTTGCCGCTTCCACCTGCCCATTGCTTAGGGGGTGATGAACTGAGGCAAACCTGAGATCGATCCCGAGCTGCTCGCAGAAGCTGGTGAACTCGGCACTGGCAAATTGAGGGCCATTGTCCGTGACGATGGCCTGGGGCAACCCATGACGACAGATGATCTCCCCCCACACAAAGTTTCTGACGACCTGGGAGGTCACCTTGGCCAGCGCCTTGACTTCCAGCCACTTGGAGAAGTAATCAATCATCACGAGCAGGAATCTCCTCTGGCCGCTGGCTTGGGGAAAGGGCCCGACCAAGTCCATTCCCCAGATGGCGAATGGCCAGGGGGAGGTGATACTCCTGAGGCGCTGGGCCGGTTGTAGTTGGAGGGGAGCGAATAGCTGGCACTTATGACATTCCTTTGTGAATTTTGCCGCGTCGAGACCCAGAGTCGGCCAGAAGTATCCCTGCCTGACGATCCGACCTTCTAAGGTTCGACTTCCGGAGTGACTCCCACACTCCCCGGAGTGGACCTCTTCTAAAATCTTCGGGACCTCCCTCTCGCCCACACAACGCGCCAGCATCCCTGAGAGGGTTTTCCGGTATAACTGGCCGTCTCGCATGAGGTAGTATGCCGATTTGTACTTGAGCTTCTTTCCGTCCATCCCCTTGGGATACTCCCCGATGGTCAGGAAAGTGACGAATGGGTCCATCCAGGAGGGGTGCTGTTCCACCTCCATCAATTCCCCTTCCTCGATGGATGGGCGAAAGAGGTCTGTGATGGTGCCCCCCGCCCGGGGTCCATGTTTTGCCAGCTGATCCACCTGCTCGTTATCCTCTCGAGGCACGTGCCGGATGGAGAAAGCCTGGAAGGTGCCGATGACTCCCTTTACCTTCGCCAAGTAACGCTGCAGGGTGGGTTCCCTTGCCTCGAATTCCCCGTTGATCTGGGAGGCCACCACCAGGGAGTCAGTGAGGACCTCCACATCATGCACCCCCAGTTCCCTGGACAGGCGTAGACCCGCAATCACGGCTTCATACTCGGCCTGATTGTTGGTGATGGGAAAATGCACCACCACTGTTTGCTCGATCCTCGTCCCCTGGGGGCTTTCCAAGATGACCCCAGCCCCCAGGGAGTGTCTCCCCGACACACCATCCACCATGACCTTCTAGGGAACCGGGCGAGTGAGTTCCTCCTCCGTCACCTCGACCACATAGTCAGCCAGGAAATCGGCCATGGCTTGGGCCTTGATCGAGAGGCGAGGTAAGAAGGAGATGTCGAACTCGCTCAGCTCCACCGACCACTTGGCCAACCTGCCGGAATGCTCCACCCCCTCGAAGATGTTGCGGAGAGGGTGGTCAGTCACCACTCGGATCGAGTGTGCCTGGAAATAGGGCCGGAGCCTCCGGGCCGAGATGATGAGAGCGAAGGCCAGCTTCTCTAGGATGGGGTACCGAAGCTCGGCCTTCCTCAAGACCCGACTTACATAGTAAACCGGGAGTTGTCTCTTCCCTTCTTCCCGAACTAAAACGGAGCTCAGGGCCTTGGCCCCAGCCCCTAAGTACAGGAATAAGTCCTCCCCCTCCTTTGGCCCTTGGAGCAGGGGGGCCTGAGTCAACTGCTTCTTTAGGGCCTGGAATGCCTCCTCGCACTCCGAGGTCCACTCAAATTTCTGGCCTCTTCTCAAGCTTTTAAAGAACGGAGAGCACTTCTCCCCGGCCCGGGAGAGGAACCTGCTCAGTCCTGCCAGCCTCCCAGTCAATCACTGCACTTCCTTCGCATTCCGCGGAGACTCCAACTCCAGGATTGCCCTCACCTTGTCGGGGTTGGGCTCTACGCCGGCAGGGGTGAGGAGATGCCCCAGGAATTTACCTCTGCCTGACCCGAAGGTGCATTTGAGGGGGTTTAGCCTCATCTTGCACCCGCGGAGAGTGGCAAAGGTCTCTTCTAGGTCCCGGAGGTGGGAGTCGAGATCCAGACTTTTGACCATGAGATCGTCTACGTATACCTCCAGGTTCCTTCCCTTTTGCCCTTGAAAGACCCTGTCCATCATTCTCTGGTAGGTCGCCCCTACATTTTTCAGCCCGAAGGGCATCATTTTATAACAATAGCACCCATCCCCTGTGATGAATGAGACGTCTTTGACGTCGGGAGGGTGCATCCTGATTTGGTGATAACCTGAAAAGGCATCCAGAAAACTCATCAAAGGGAAACCGATGGCTGAGTCAACCAGCGCGTCGATCCGAGGCAAGGGGTAACAATCTTTAAGACATGATTTATTAAGAAGAGAAAAATAGATACACATCCTCCACCGACCATCTCCTTTTTTAACCATTACAACATTAGAGACCCAGCCGGGGTATTGGATTTCGGATACAAAGCCGGCCTTGAGGAGCTTTGCTACCTCCTCCCTGATGGGCTCGGCGAGCTTGTCTGCAAAGGGCCTCTTCTTTTGTCGGATGGGGGGAGCCTCCGGGTCTAGGTTGAGGCGGTGGCAGGCGATGTTGGAGTCGATCCCGGGCATCTCCGCGGCATTCCATGCGAAGATGTCCACATTCTTCTGGACGCACTCCAGCATCCTGCCTCGAGCCTCCGGGGTCAGTCCTCCACTGATGCGGATCTTCTCCACCCTGCCTCTGGTGGTTAGAACCTCCATCTCTGCCACCTCCTCTGCCGCCTCCAGACGGGACTGTGCCTCCCACTCCTCAGCCTCCCCCTCATCGAAGGCGAGGACCTCCTCCTCAGCTTCTGTCACGGCCATCGCCTCGTCCGGCTCTTGAATCTCTTCCGCGACCTTCTCCTAGGCGCGACTCTCCTCCACCTCCATCTCATCCCCGCCAGCTTCCGGCTCCACCTCCTTCAGCCTCCGCCCCATCTCCTCGGCTCCCTCCAGCCAAGAGATGGAGTTCACCGCCGTGACATAGCACTCTCTCGCTTCTTTGGGATCTCCGCGGACCCGGACCTGGACCCCCTCGACGTTAAATTTTAAGCACTGGTGGAAGGATGAGGGGACGCAGCGGAAGGCGCTGATGAGAGGCCTCCCGAAGATGGCGCTGTAGCTGCTGGGGGCGTCCACGATGACGAACTTGCAGTTGCGGGACTGCCCCCCAGAACGACATGGAGTCCCACTCCTCCCTCAACCTCCTTCCTCTCCCCTGAGAAGCCGAACAGGGGTTCGTCCGAGGCCAACACCCTTCGGGCCTCCACCTTCATCGCATCGAACGCCTTCTTGAAGATGACGTTGACCGAGCTCCCGTTGTCGACGAGGATCCGGGGGACGGTGAAGTCCTCGATGGCTGTCTGGATGACCAGCGCATCGCAGAAGGGGTCCTTGTGACCCGGCATATCCTCCCTGGAAAAAGTGATTTTCTCATCCGGGGGCGGGGACTGGGACGTGGAGCCAACGCTCCTGCGGTACATAGTGTGGAGGCTCGACTTGCGGGAAGCCTCGATCCCAGCCCCCCCGTGGATCGCTCCGATCCTTCCTCGGGATCCCACATCCACCCGGTCTTCGCACCGACCCTCCTCCGCCCGAGGCCGGATCTCCTCAATCCGCACTTCCGGACGCTGTTGTTGTTGTTGCTGCTCCCGGTTACCCCTCATCTCGAGGAACTCTGGGCACGTGGCTGTGGCGTGCCCCTCCTCCTGATGGAAGTCGCAGTAAGGCAACTCCACCCTCACATCCCTTCTCCTTCTCCGTATCGCTCTTCTCCTCTCCCCCAGTGCTATGGCCATAGCCTGCTCCTGGTCGGGAAGGGCCGGCCTCTGGCCCTGCATCCCGCCTGGGGGGTAAAACTGACCCTGTCCTCCTTGACGGTAGTCCCCTCCGCGGAACCCTCTCCTTCCCCCGGGCTCCTGCCACTCGGGTCTCCACCCCAGCCGAAAGTTCGGCTCATGTCGCCCCTGCCTGGGCTACTGCTGATGCTGCTGCGGCGGCGACTGTTCCCTCTACCGGGGCTCAGCCCTTCTCTCTTCCTTCCCTCGGCCACCCCTTGGCCTCTCTTCCTCCACGGCCCACCTGGCCAACCTTCGGGCAAACTCCGAATGTGCCGCCTCCATATCGGCCTCCCTAGCTGCCCTCTCCAGGAGCGCCTCAAAAGATACTGGGGGGGACCTCTTGAGTTCCATTGCAAAGAACCCGGATTGGAGACCCAGGGTGAAGTCCACCATCATGGTGTGCCCTGGCATCTCCTGCACTTGGGACAACTCCTCTTGGAATCTATCCAGGTAACTCCCCAGGGTCTCTCCCACCCTCTGCTTGACACGGAACAAGGACTCCACCTCCTTCTTCCTCTTCTTGGAAGTGGTGAACCTCAACATGAACCCCCGACGCAGGTCCTCGAAGCAGTAGATGGACCCGGTCGGGAGCTGGTGGAACCATTCTCTCGCCTTCTCTCGGAGGGTGATGGCGAAGAGTCGGCACTTGAAGCCGTCTGACATCTGTCGAATAGAGACCATGTCCTCAAACCACTGGATGTGGTGGACGGGGTCTCCCTTCCCGGAGTAGTAGGTCATCTCCGGCTCACGAAACCCCTCTGGAACTGGGGCGGAGGAGACGAACTCGCTGAAGGGGCTTCCTCCCTCAGCGGGGCGAGGGGGGAACTCTCTCCCCGCCGTCTCGCCGAAATGGTATTCTGCGGCCGAGCCGGGGAACAGAACTCGCCCCTGGAACTCGCGCTCGCCTCTCCCGGCGGGTTCCTTCCCTGGTCTCCTGAGCGGCGCGTCGTCGCCGAGTGCGGGAGCGGCGACCACTGGAACTGCCGGTGTCGCACTCTCAGCTCGCATGCCGAGGGCGGTCCTGACGAGCCCGAGGATCTCCTCCCTAAGCTCTGCCGGCACGCTTGCCGCTGGGGGTGGGGGAGGGGGTGGCGAGCTGCCCCTGCCTGATCCTTGTCCTTCTTCTCCAGTCATCGAGCCTGCTGAAGGTTTTCCTTGCTGACCACGCTCCACGCTCACCGCACCAAAATGTTTAAATCGGAAACCGGCCTCTGCGGAGTTCGACCCTTGGGGAAGGGGTGATCTCGCACTTACTTCGCTCCTGCAAGGGAAATAACAAGGGGGAGAAGAACAAGGGACAGGACCAAGGGCCCGGCTCGGAGTTCCCACCACACACCCGGAAGATCTTAGAGCGCTTCCCCTCCTTAACCAATTACCGGGCTAAGGTACCTCAGAAAGCGCTATAAGACTTGAGAACCAAAAAGCGTGCCTTCTGAAGTACCCCTTGGGTCCTATTTATAGATTACCTCGGATGGTCTGCGAATAACCCGCCTCTGGTGGTCTGAATTTACTAAAGAGCCCCTCGGATTGGCCTGCCAACAGCCAAACCCCGCTGTTCTGGCTGGTTATACGCACCTCTTGCCGGGTCACCTCCTGTCATTTGGAGGGAGGTGGGCAGCAGCCGATCCGCCTGAGAGAGGCGGCCGGGGCCGGCTCGCTTGGAAGAGGCGAGCGGGGGGCTGGCCCGCCTAAGAGAGGCGGCTGGGGCCGGCTCGCTTGGAAGAGGCGAGCGGGGGGCTGGCCCGCCTGAGAGAGGCGGCTGGGGCCCGGCCCGCCTAGGAGAGGCGAGTGGGGGGCTGGCCCGCCTGAGAGGGGCGGCTGGGGCCCGACCCTCCTAGGAGAGGCGAGCGGGGGGCTGGCCCGCCTGAGAGAGGCGGCTGGGGCCCGGCCCGCCTAGGAGAGGCGAGCGGGGGTTGGCCCGCTTGAGAGGGGCGGCTGGGGCCCGGTCCGCCTGCTTGCTTGGGCCCCTTCGGCGGACACGGGGTTGTACAATGACGTAACACTTCTTTGAGTAAGAATTAAAGATCAAATCGTTCAATAGATCGAGTGTTGAGGTAGATGTGAATGTGATCACAAGAGTGGTTCATATCGGAGTTAGAGTCATGATTTGATGGGCAAAGACTTCTAGTTGAAGTCCTAGGGTATGTCTTTAAGTATGAGAAGAGTAATGTTTATGAATACTAAGATGGGTAGCTATACCGGGAGTCTGACGAAAGATCATCCATCCCCCTTGAGATCATAAAACACTTAAATCCAAGAGTAACCTTGAGAGAGAATTTTGAGTAAGGGAAGCACCAATAACATTAAATATCTTGAGAAAGGGAGATTTGAGCTTCAACTCATTGTATCTCCTAGTACCATTGCGAGCCCTTCACCGGGTAGACCTCAGGAAGTCCAAGATTAACCATAAATCATTGTGTACAACTAAAAGTTAGACAAGAGTAGTCTAATAGGATGAAAGAAAAACATAGCAACCTCACCCAGGTAAGGGTTAGAGTGGTTCAAGACTCGTTAGTCCTGAGAGCTGGAGACTCGAGATAGTGATAAATTAAGGACGTGTTAGTCCTGAGAGCTGGAGGCTCATGATAGTGATAAATTAAGGACGTGTTTGTCCTGCAAGCTGAATGCTCAATAATGTATAAGATTTGCGGACGGGTTGGTCCTGCGGGCTGAAGGCTCGGTAATGTATAAGATTTGAGGACGGGTTGGTCCTGCGGGCTGAAGGCTCGGATAAATATTGTTATATCTGGATTGTGCTTGTTGTGTTGGGTTATTCGGTATTGGTCTAGTCGGCACACCGACAGAAGTACGTTGACTCTTGTGAGAAGTGCAAGTTTTTGGGGCTAGTAGGTTGTTTATACCGTGGTCTGGAGTACTATCTCCTAAACACACTCTTGACCATAAAGACTGGTGGATTTTCAGCAAGAGTACGCAAGAGCTCCGCTATTATATTCTTAGCATTGAAGCGTACGTAATGTAACATGCTTCAGTTTTCTAGACCCCTAAGATGGTTTTGCCATGACTAGGTCATGACAAAACCCTGAGAAGCACTAAAGGGTCTAATTACACCCAATGTAACACCCCCAAAAAAATACTGGCTAAGAGTTGACCTGAGCTGGACGAAAATCGTCGAGCAGAGCTGGACAAAACATTGAGCAGAGCTAGACGAAATGTCGAGTAGAGCTGGACGAAATCGTCGAGCAGAGCTAGACGAAATCTTCGAGCAGAGCTGGACAAAATCGTTGAGCAGAAAATCATCGAGCAGAGCTCGACAAAATCGTCGAGCAGAGCTCGACGAAATCAATCTGCTAGCAGAGCTCGACGAAAGCCTCGAGCAAAGCTGAGCGGAGTTTGATGAATGGAATAGCCATGGAGGCTCCATAACTCCCACTTTTATGGGGCTTTTATTCCTCTTAGGGAGAGGAGGAGTTTCTGGAGGTGTCCGACCATTAATTTGGTTCAGCCCCTTAATTTGATTGAAACCGAAGGGGAGGAGTTAATGACCATTAATGGAGTTTAATGACATTTGGAAGTTACAAGTCTCCTATCTCAAATTCCCTCTTTAAAGACCTTCACCAGGTCAAGGGCAATCGTTTCCCCTAATTACTTTTCATTTCCGTTGGGGTTGGTGTAGAAGTTGCAGAGGATCCAGAAGCTCGGTGACCGGAATGGTGAGGAGGCAAAGTGCACGTCTTCAGGCCGCAAATCAGGTCCTCATCTACTCCTTCTTCATGGGTTATATCTTAGGAATCTTTAGAGATAAGAATCGGGCTCAGTTGAGCCAATTCCAAGCTTCAAATTCCATGAGTTTCTAATTTGGGATTCCTCTCGGGTTCGCTGGAAACCGCCCCTCCGGCGGCTGTGCCGTCGCCCTGCAATAGCCCCAACCTCAACGGAGGAGGTGGTGGCGGTGGTGGCCGGCCAGGGAGGTGGCCGGGTGGCCGACAAATGGGCTTGGAATAAGCTCCAGGTCGGGCTAATCTCAGCCGTTGGCTGGAGAAGAAGAAAACCAGGAGCCACTCGATTTGCTATAAGATCTGTGCTAGATCTTGTATATTAAGTTTTGATTTATGTATTTTCTGTCACAGTTATTGAGCTATTTTAAATTAATTATTAAAAAAAACTTAGGGTTCCCTACAGTAAATTGGTCTACATGGAAGTTGTATTCCTATGAGTCTAGTTTATTTTAAAATTAGTTTGAACCAATTTGGAGTTCAGGTCAGACCACAACACTCATTTTGGTGAGGTATATACCTAGACTAGGTCAGAGATTGTTTTGAGTGCCCCCATCAATCTAGCAATCCAAATGACTTGAAATTTTGGATGGAGGTCACTCTTGCCTATAACTAAAACATATCCAAAAATGTGATTTTTTGGAAAATATTTTCCTAAAGTTTTTGTAGGAATTTAATAATCCATGCATGGATTATTTAAAGAGTCTAATGACCTCCAAACCCTTCCAAAATTGGTGAGTGGTTCTTTGGGTCAATATAGGATTCTATAAAAACTTTCATTCCATTTGAAGATGAATTGGTATGGAATTTGGTAAACCCTAACCTAGGCCCAAAAGGGGTTAATTAGGTTAAATTGTCCCTTGTGGTGTTGAGTGACCAAATCACATCAACAGAAGTTGAAACTTGGGTTACTGATTTATTATGACATTAAACACTCTCACATGGAGTTTGGGGTGGATTAGGGTGGATTTGCCCTAGAACCCTAATTCCAACCCTAAGGTTGAACATTAGGGTTTGTGAAGGACATGGGGTGATATATTCTTGTATGGACTTGGTGTTTAGTCCATGTGATCTTAGGGTGGTGAAATGCCCTAGGAAGGGATTTGGTAGTATACTAGTATTTGGACACATGCACCCCACTTTAATCACTTTGAAATTATTTAGGTCCATACACCTTAAGGAATAAATAAGGGGTCATATGACTTTGGATCTTCATGAGATTTTGGTAGAAGTAACTTTATAGTGCTATTGACATCTGAAATTTATTATAGGATGTTTAGAAAACAGTAACTCTTACTTGTAGGTATAATCTCCACCTTGCCCTTTTTGATGATTTTAAAGTAACCATGGTTAGATTAACTAAGAATGATATGAAACTCTGGAAAGGTTAATTAAATATCATTTAGAGGAACTATTAAATTATTTGGATCATTTGGGCATTTCCTCTTAGTACTTCATGTGTTAAGTGAACTAGTGCACCATACTTTGATAAATAGATAATAAATATTATATCTTGCTGAATAATTGTGTTACTTGGACAGAGAACCTTTTTAGGGCATAATAAAGTCTAGAAAATTTATCACCTGTTATTTGGATGAGTTTATAAGAATGTTGCTTCACAAAGTGCACTTTAATGGAATTATTTGAAGTATTTTTATACATGGCTATCTAATCTTGGAATTTCATGAAACTTAGTCAGTAGTGTTTTATGATCATTATAAGACTCTGGTAAGTTTTATATAGTTTTTAAACTATAATTTATGGTACTTCCTTCATTAGCTCTAATTATTTAGATTATCTTGAATTAATTATTTAGGGACTAATACTTTTATGAAAGTTTTTGAAACTTGGTATTCTCTGTAATTTTGGTATCGTATATTGATCATGATTTTTGAGTGGTCATAACTTAAGGAAATCTAGTACTTCATGTTCAAAATTACCCATGTTCTAACTTTTGGGAAAATCTAATAAATATTAAATTAATTAGGAAAATTACAAGTTTCTGAATTTAGGCTAAATGTGTCATGAAAGACCCACAATAATTATCTTAGGGCATTTGGATGAAAATTTGGAGTACCTCCTTTCATGTACATCATATAGCTTAGGTTGGTCTGCATTTAGTAAAACTGCGGAAATTGTGATAACATGGGGGATGATCATAGGAAGTGGGGAGTAATGTATGCTGGTTTGGTAAGATGAAAAAGTGAGCTTCATTAAGAGTAATGATGAGGGAAATGTTGGGTTGACTAGTGTTAAGAGGTGTTCAAGATCAATGAAAGATCGTCCTTCCTATGGAGAGAGAGAGAGTAAACATATACTAGAGTTATATCCAGTATAATATTAAAAGGGATCGAGAATTGGGTAATAACTAATATTAGTAAGTGCCTTGCGAAAGGGAACGATGGGCTTCAGCTACCATCATAGTTCCTTGTGCCCTGTGAGAGCCCTTCACCGGGAATACCTAGGGCAGTCCCGAGCTAACTTAAACCGTAAGAATAATCAATGTTTAAGAGTAACTAGTATAACTAGGATTTCACTTACACTCACACTCCTCAGTGTTGTGGGAGTTAGGTTGGGTCTCGCGAGCGGTAGGCTCGGTGGTTTTAGTGATGAGCAGGTTAGCCCGGCAAGCCGATGGCTCAGTAGATATTTGTGACAGACAGGATAGTCCGGCGAGCCGATGGCTCGATAGATATTTGTGACGGATGGGTTAGTCCGGGGAGCTTTGTCTCGGTAGATAATTGTGATAGACGGGATAGTCCGGGGAGCTTTGGCTCGATGGATATTAAGGTTGCATGTGCATAAGAAATAATGTGGTGGGTCTTTAGTATTGGAGAGTCGTCACACCGACACCAATACGTTGACTCGGCAAGTGTGGTTTAGCACTTGGCCAAATAAAGTCAGGTGCACAGCCGACAAGAGTACGCAGGAGCTCCGCTTAGTGCACTAGCGTTGAGGCGTACGACAGGTCTAACTGGTAGTGTTGATACCAGTTTAGAGGTTGGCGAGGCCCAACCCACCCCTTCCGTTTGCCACTACGGAGGTATCCTGGGAGTTTAGGCTCCAGAAAGGGGGAACTAAAGGTCTGCATGCACAAATTCGAGTGTGTGTTGCACTTGCATGATTCACATCATAACATACTTGCATGCCATAACATCATCATTGCATATAACCCCTGGCACCTATTGTATGAAATGGTATGAGACACTTTATACAATCGGCCTTGCAAAATGACCCCTTGGTCTATAGGTTTGTATGGGCATTCCTATAGGTCATGGTTACTTAGTTTACCTTCTCATACTATACTTGCTCACTTGTTCTTGTTTATAGTTATACTGCTTACATATACTTGCTCTGTTTATGAACTCATGATAGACTAGTTCTGCCGCCATCTTATTACCCTTATTACTCTCCACCTTCATTACCTTCCTTTTCCTTCTCTCCGCTCGGTTCCTAGGAGCCATGGGGAAGGGGTGGGGATGATAGGACTTAGTCTTTTAGACTAACGGTTGTTGACCAAATAATTTTATGGGAGCATGGAGCCGAACCTGGAGATGCAGCCCTAGAGGTCGGTGCACTTGGAGACGGGACAGTCTAGCACGAGAGTTCAGCTAGCAGGGATAGTGAGTCCCGATCATTAGTAGATATTATAGATTTGCTTATGCGATTGAGTGATTTGTAGTGAGGATTTTGATGTATCGGGCAGGAGACCTCTTTAGTACTTTGCTTTATCAGTTCTGTGGACTCTCCCTTCGTGGAGAATTATTTATATATATGTGATTCTGGTGGACTAGTTTTGAGTTTCATTTTACTCATAAACTTTTATACTTTTACTCTTCTCTTCTGCGATCGATATGACTGGCAGGATCGGTGTTTTGTAGTGACGACCTTCCCAGACGTGTTGGTGTCACCGCAAAGCGGCGGTTCTGTGCATAAGACCTCGATGGTTTAAAAGAAAAAAAAAGGGGTCTTACAAACTAGTATCAGAGCCAAACCTCGATTAAAAGAGTAAAAATCCACTAACCCTGGGTCACCCCCGCTCGAGTTTAGTTTGGTGACAAACTAAGCAGCCGAAGCATGGTGTGTCCATATGGGGGATCACATGTAATGTTCCAATTTTAACTAGGTTCGTGTCAAATTTCTTATAATTGGCCTTTATTATGCAGCCCCGACACATTCTACATCGCAGAGCGGAGCTCAACAAACTTCGAATGTTGCACCACCTACCCCGGCTCCTACTCCATTTCTACAGTCGGAGATGGGACAGACTTTGACGACCATTTTGGAGGTCTTCAGGGCCCAGCAGGCTCCGACTCTACAGCCGAACCCGGGGGCCAATTGGTTGAGCATCTTCCGGGGACTCTCTGCCCCATCTTACATTGGGACGGAGTCGGCCGTATGGATGGAAGAGTGGCTCAATATCATGTTCGAGATGCTGACCGGGATACGGTGCCCATGGGAGGAGAGGGTACCTCTAGTGGTCTCCTGCTTGGAGTCTCATGCCAAGAGATGGTGGAAGACATTTCTGGATACGACATTTGCAGATCGAGAGGTTACTGACGTCACTTGGGAGGAGTTCAGGGCCGCACTGTTGGAGCACTTAGTCCCACAGTTGGCAAGAGATGAGCTGGAAGACAGGTTCCTACAGCTGAGGCAGGGCAACAGGATGATGCTGGAGTACCACCGGGAGTTCAATCACTTAGCCCGGTTTGCAGACTCCTATCAGCTGGACGAAACAGGGTATACCAAGAGGTTATATAAGGGCCTTCAAGAAGACCTGAGAGAGGTTCTTTTGTTTGTATCCGAAGGGCCTATACCTCGGATTCTGTAGATGGCAAAGAGGATAGAGGCTGATTGGCACACGACTCGAGGCCGGAAGAGGACAACTGAGGATAAGGATTGGGGAGGCAAGAAGTATCAGCAGAGGGGCCGCTTTGCTGATGAGAGAAGGGCAGAGGACTAACCCCGCCAAGAGGTGAGATATGAGACGAGGGTGCCAGTGGTATTGGACCCTCAACCTCTTCATATGCGGGAGATCACAGGCAGGAGAGTGAGCAGGTGTATGCTCTGGACTTGTCTCCACCTCGAGACCCGGGCAGGGTGATTGCATGTATGCTAGTAATTTTAATGTTGTAATTTACGTTTGAATTTTTAGAATCAAAAAACAATAGTAGCATACTAGAAAAAGGAAACCATAGGCCCAGTGACCTAACCATACTCAAATAAACATGAATAGTCATGGTGTGCGGCAAACCTGCCCACACCATGGTGGATACGTGTGCGTCGCACAATTTCATCTCCGAGGAGTTCGTAAAGGGACTAGAGGGATTTAGACATTATTCAGGAGTCGCCAGAAGGGTGCGTCTCCCCAATGGGACAGAGGTCTTAGCTACTGCTAAGTGCCTCCTAAGGGTGATTATTGATGGACTAACACTCGAGGCCCCAGCTACGGTCTTGAGGATGCCGAACTTCGACCTTGTTCTGGGCATGACATGGCTTACTTGGAACCATGCCTAGATAGATTGCTTGTCAAAGAAGGTTGTACTGAGTTATGACGACACCTTCGCGACCTTCGAAGGTATTACTCTCGTCTCTCGTATGATGTTATCTTCTATTCAGTCCATCAAGGCCCACATGCAGGGAGATGAGGTTTATCAAGTGTTCTTTGAGATGGTCGAGGTCAAGATGGTTCTTGCCGATATATCGGTGGTGCGGGACTTTGCGGATGTGTTCCCAGAGAAGCTACCAGGATTGCCGCCATATCGAGAGAAGGATTTCAAGATTCAGCTGGTACCTGGAGCTAAGCCGGCGTCTAGGGCTCCTATCGGATGGCTCCAAAGGAGCTGGTGGAGTTCAGGAGTCAACTAAAGGAGCTGGTGGAGGCTGGATTCGTTAGGCCAAGTTCCTCGCCTTGGGGAGCTCTGGTCTTTTTTGTAAAGAAGAAGGATGCAACCCTCAGGTGTTGCATTGACTATCGTGCACTAAACCGGTTGACAGTCCGGAACACATATCCATTGCCAAGGATCGATAAGTTATTTGATCAGCTAGAGGGAGCACATTGGTTCTCGAAGCTGGATCTGAGGCTGGGATACTATCAGTTACGGATTCAGGAAGAAGAAATCCCGAAGATGACGTTTAGCAGCAGATATGGCCTGTACGAGTTTATCGTGATGCCCTTTAGGCTCAAAAATGCGCCACCGGCCTTCATGAGCTTGATGAACCAGGTGTTCGAGCCGTACCTCGACAGGTTTGTAATTATGTTCATAGATGAAATCCTCATTTATTCGAGGACGAAGGAATAGCATGCACAACATCGGGCCTTGACTTTGGAGAAGCTCAGAGAGCACCAGTTATATGCCAAGTTAAGCAAATGCCAGTTTTGGCTGACAGAGGTGGCCTTTTTAGGTCACGTTATTAGTGGAGCAGGATTGGCGGTAGATCCCGTGAAGATTCAGGCAGTGCGAGACTGGCCTCAGTTGAAGATTGCCACGAATGTCTGAAGTTTTCTGGGATTGGACGGGTATTACCGGAAGTTTGTGCAGTGATTCTCTCAGATAGCCCTTCCACTCACTTCCTTGACGAAGGACACTCTGTTCATTTGAATGCCACAGTGTGAGGCGACCTTCCAGGAGTTGAAGGGTCGGCTTATGTCGGCCCCAATCCTCGCTCTCCCGTCTGGGAAGGAGGGATTTTAGGTGTACACTGATGCGTCGTTTCAGGGGATGGGCGTTGTATTGATAAAGCATGAACATATAATAGCATACGCCTCCCGCTAGTTGAAGAAGCATGAGCAGAACTACCCTTTGCATGACTTGTAGATGGGAGCAGTGGTGTTCGCTCTGAAGATTTGGCGGCATTACCTTTATGGGGTGCACTGCGAAATATTTTCGGATCACAAGAATCTGAAATAGGTTGATACGCAAAAGGAGGTTAACATCTACCAGAGAAGATTGGTGGAGTTTCTATTTGATTATGAGTACATGATACACTATCACCCGGGGAAGGTGAATGTGGTGGCCGATGCACTGAGCCGGAGGGCTACCACTTCAGGAGCAGAGCCCCAGTTGATGTCTATGGAGCTGATACAGATGATGGAGGATATGTAGATTACCTTGGTGTCCTCAGACAACTCAGAGCTTTATGAGGAGTATCTGGCCGCGATGAGCACTACCGATGATATTCGAGATCGTATCAGGGCTGAGCAGAGAAGGGACGACAAGATGGAGCCAGTATTAAGGACCTTAGAGGCAGGCACGATCGGGGAGTATACAGAAAGAGATGGGTTGATATGCTTTAGAGGATGGGTGTACATACCGGCTGGGGGCAAGATTCAGGAGGACATTATGACCAAGGCTCACTACAATAGGTACTCGGTGCACCAGAGCATCACCAAGATGAAGGCCTGTCAGTTAGTGACCCATTGCAAGGCCTGTCAGTTAGTGAAGGCCGAGTGTAAGAGTCTGGCCGGATTTTTGCAGCCACTTTCGGTGCTAGAGTGGAAGTTCGACGATATCGCCATGGATTTCATACATGGTCTTTATCGGTCACATGCGGGGAACGACTCGATGTGGGTGATCGTCGATCGATTGACGAAGGTGGCTAGATTTCTACCGATTAGGAAGGATGCTCCGGTGGGTGACTTGGTGCAGAGGTTTGTGGAGCAGTTCGTCCGATACAATGGAGTGCCGAGGACGATAGTGTCTGATCGTGATGGACGATTTATGTCTAAGTAATGGAGGTCAGTCCAAGCTTATTTGGGGACCCAATTGACATTTAGTACTGCCTTCCACCCTCAGACGGATGGGCAGGCAGAGCGCACCAATTAGACAATGGAGGATTTGTTGCATCTTTGCATACTAGACCGCGGAGAGCCATGGGAGAATTAGCTACCATTGATCAAACTCTCGTACAACAACAACCACCGGTCCAACATCGACATGGACCCTTATGAGGCTTTATACGAGCGGATATGCATGACTCCTTTGTCTTGGATCCAGGATGAGGATCCGAAAGCACTTAGCTCAGAGTTCGTCGAGGATACGGATGCTCAGGTGTGATTGATTTGAGACAGGATGTTGGAGGCCCAGAGCAGGCTGGCCAAGTATTACGATGCTCGACATCGTCAGGTAGAGTTTCTGGTAGGAGACTGAATGTTTCTAAAGATACGACCGATGCATGGAGTCTCGCGGGTGCGTGGTCGGAAGAAGCTCAGTCTGAGATACATGGGGCCTTATAGGATCCTAGAGTGGATCGGTCCCTTGGCATACAGACTGGAGCTGCTGCCAGAGCTAGCTAGTTTGTACGACATTTTCCACGCCTCCTCCCTCAGGAGAGCTCTACTTCGGCCGGAGCAGCAAATTACGACTACAGATGGGCCTATAGCTTTTGATCGATCGGTGCACCTAGAGACGATCCAGATAGACGATACTGGAATGTGGGTATTATGACGCAAGAAGGTTCCGCTGGTCAAGGTCTTGTGGAGGAATCATGGCCAAGAGGAGCACACGTGGGAGCCACATGACTTGATGTAGCAAAGGTACCCGGGACTTTTCACGTCAGGTATTCCTGTTAATCTCTCGGGATGTTACATTTTATTTCTCATACTTGAAACCTCGTAGGCCTAACTTGAATTTCGAGGACAAAATTTTTATTTTTATGTATTGTGATTTGTAACATCCCTTAGTCTTCTAGACCCCTAGGATGGTTTTGTCATGACTGGGTCATGACAAAACCCTAAGAAGCATTAAAGGGTCTAATGACACCCAATGTAACACCCAAAAAAATACAAACTAAGAGTTGACCAGAGTTGGACAGAAATCACCGAGTAGAGCTCGACGAAACGTCGAGCAGAGCTCGATGAAATCGTCGAGCAGAGATCGACGAAATCTTCGAGCAGAGCTCGAAGAAATCGTCGAGCAGAGCTCGATGAAAGCCTCGAGCAAAGCTGAGCAGAGTTTGACGAATAGAATATCCTTGGAGGCTCCATAACTCCCACTTTTATGGGATTTTATTCCTTTGAGGGAGAGGAGAAGTTTCTGGAGGTGTCCGACCATTAATTTGGTTGAAACTGAAGGGGAGGAGTTAATGACCATTAATAGAGTTTAATGACATTTGAGAGTTACAAGCCTCCTCTCCCAAATTCCCTCTTTAAGGACCTTCACCAGGGCAAGGGCAATCGTTTCCCCTGATTACTTTTCATTTCCGTTGGGGTGGGTGTATAAGTTGTAGAGGAGCCAGAAGCTCGGTGGCCGGAATGGTGAGGAGGCCAAGCGCACATCTTTAGGCCACAAATCAGGTCCTCCTCTACTCCTTCATGGGTTAGATCTTAGGAATCTTTAGAGATAAGAATTGGGCTCAGTTGAGCCGATTCCAAACTCAAATTCCATGAATTTTTTGATTTGGGCTTCCTCTCGGGTTCGCTGGAAACTGCCCCTTCGGCGGCCATGCCGTCGCCCGACGATAGCCCCCACCTTAACGGAGGTGGTGGCGGTGGTGGTCGGCCAGGGAGGTGGCTGGGTGGCCGGCAAATGGGCTTGGAATAAGCTCCAGGCCGGGCTGATCTCAGCCGTTGGCTGGAGGAAGAAGAGAATCAGGAGCCACTCGATTTACTTTAAGATCTGGGCTTGATCTTGTATATTAAGTTTTGATTTATGTATTTTCTGTCACAGTTATTGGTCTATTTAAAATTAATTATCAAAAAATACTTAGGTTCCCCTATAGTAAAAGTGGTCTATATGGAAGTTGTAGTCCTATGAGTCTAGTTTATTTTAAAATTAGTTTGAACGAATTTGGAGTTTAGGTCAGACCACAACACTCATTTTGGTGAGGTCTATACCTAGGCTAGGTCAGAGATTATTTTGAGTGCCCCATCAATACAGACATCCAAATGACTTGAAAGATTGGATGGGGTTCACTCTTGCATATACCTAAAACATATCCAAAAATGGGAATTTCTGGAAAACATTTTCCTAAAGTTTTTGTAGGAATATAATAATCCATGTATGGATTATTTAAAGGGTCTAATGACCTCCAAACCCTTCCAAATTTTGGTGAGTGGTTCTTTGGGTCAATATAGGGCTCTGTGAAAACTTTCATTCCATTTGAAGATGAATTGGTATGGAATTTGGTAAACCCTAGCCTAGGCCCAAAAAGGGTTAATTAAGTTAAATTGTCACTTGTGGTGTTGAGTGACCAAATGACCTCAACAGAGGTTGAAACTTGGGCCACTGATTTGTTATGACATAAAACACCCTCACATGGTGTTTGGGGTGGATTAGGGTGGATTTGCCCTAGAACCCGAGTTCCAACCCTAAGGTTGAACATTGTTACATTGGGGGTTTGTGAAGGACATGAGGTGATATATCCTTGTATGGACTTGGTGTTTAGTCCATGTGATCTTAGGGTGGTGAAATGCCCTAGGAAGAGGTTTGGTAGTATTCGGACACATGCACCCCACTTTAATCACTTGGAAATTATTTAGGTTTATACACCTGAAGGAATAAATAAGGGGTCATATGACTTTGGATCTTCATGGGATTTTGGTAGAAGTAACTTTATGGTGCTATTGACCTCTGAAATTTATTATAGGATGTTCAGAAAACAGTAACTCTTACTTGTAGGTATAATCTCCACCTTGCCCTTTTTGATGAGTTTAAAGTAACCATGGTTAGATTAACTTAGAATGATGTGAAACTCTTGCAAGGTTAATTAAATATCTTTTAGAGGCACGAGTAAATTATTTGAATCATTTAGTCATTTCCTCTTAGTACTTCATGTGTTAAGTGAACTAATGCACAATACTTTGATAAATAGATAATAAATATTATATCTTGCTGGAAAATTATGTTACTTGGCCAAAGAACCTTTTTAGTGCATAATGAAGTCTAAATAATTTATCACCTATCATTTGGATGAGTTTATAAGAATGTTGCTTCACAAAGTGCACTTTAATGAAATTATTTGAAGTATTTTTATACATGACTCACTAATCTTGGAATTTCATGAAACTTAGTCAGTAGTTTTTTATGATCATTATAAGGCTCTGAAAATTTTTATATAATTTTGAACTATAATTTATGGTATTCCCTTCATTAACTCTAATTATTTAGATTATCTTGAATTAATTATTTAGGGACTAATACTTTTATGAAAGTTTTTGAAACTTGGTATTCTCTATAATTTTGGCATCGTATATTGATCATGATTTTTGAGTGGCCATAACTTAAGTAAATCTAGTACTTTATGTTCAAAATTACCCATGTTCTAACTTTTGGGAAAATCTAATAAATATTAAATTAATTAGGAAAATTACAAGTTTTTGAATTTAGGCTAAATGTGTCATGAAAGACCCACAATAATTATCTTAGGGCATTTGGATGAAAATTTGGAGTACCTCATTTCATGTACATCATATAGCTTAGGTTGGTCTGTATTTAGTAAAACTGCAGAAATTGTGATAACATGGGGGATGATCATAGGAAGTGGGGAGTAATGTATGCTAGTTTGGTAAGATGAAAAAGTGAGCTTCATTAAGAGTAATGATGAGGGAAATGTTGGGTTGACTAGTGTTAAGAGTTGTTTGGGATCAACGAAAGATCGTCCTTCCTATGGAGAGAGAGAGAGAGTAAAAATATACTAGAGTTAGATCCAGTATAATATTAAAAGGGATCGAGAATTGGGTAATAACCAATATTAGTAAGTGCCTAGCGAAAGGGAACGATGGGCTTCAGCTACCATCATAGTTCCTTGTGCCCTGTGAGAGCCCTTCACCGGGAATACCTAGGGCAGTCCTGAGCTAACTTCAACCGTAAGAATAATCAATGTTTAAGAGTAACTAGTATAACTAGGATTTCACTTACACTCACACTCCTCGGTGTTGTGGGAGTTAGGTTGGGTCTCGCGAGCGGTAGGCTCGATGGTTTTAGTGATGAGCAGGTTTGCCCGGCAAGCCGATGGCTCGATAGATATTTGTGACAGATGGGTTAGTCTGGCGAGCCGATGGCTCGGTAGATATTTGTGACGGATGGGTTAGTCCGGGGAGCTTTGGCTCGGTAGATAATTGTGACAGACGGGATAGTCCGGGGAGCTTTGGCTCGGTGGAAAAGTATATTAAGGTTGCATGTGCATAAGAAATAATGTGGTGGGTCTTCAGTATTGGAGAGTCATCACACCGACACCAATACGTTGACTCGGCAAGTGTGGTTTAGCACTTGGACAAATAAAGTCCGGTGCACAGCCGGCAAGAGTACGCAGGAGCTCCGCTTAGTGCACTAGCGTTGAGGCGTACGACAGGTCTAACTGGTAGTGTTGATACCGGTTTAGAGGTGGGCGAGGCCCAACCCACCCCTTCCGTTTGCCACTACGGAGGTATCCTGGGAGGTTAGGCTCTAGAAAGGGGGAACTAAATGTCTGTGTGCATAGAGTCGAGTGTGTGTGTTGCACTTATATGATTCACATCATAACATACTTGCATGTCATAACATCATCATTGCATATAACCCCTGACACCTATTATATAAAATGGTATGAGGCACTTTATACAATAGGCCTTGCAAAATGACCCCTTAGTCTTTAGGTTTTATGGGCATTCTTATAGGTCATGGTTACTTAGTTTACCTTCTCATACTATACTTGCTCACTTGTTCTTGGGTATACTTATACTGCTTACATATACTTGCTCTATTATGAACTCATGATAGACTAGTTCCGCCGCCATCTGCTTACCCTTGTTACTCTCCACTTTCATTACCTTCCCTTTCCTTCTCCCCGCTCGTTGCCTTGTAGCCATGGGGGATGGGTGGGGGATGATAAGACTTAGTCTTTTAGACTAACGGTCATTGACCAAATCATTTTAGGTGAGCGTGGAGCTGAACTAGGAAATGCAGCCCTAGAGGTCGGTGTGCTTGTAGACGGGAGAGTCTAGCACGGGAGTTCAGCCAGCAGGGATAGTGAGTCCCGATCATTAGCAGATATTGTAGATTTTCTTCCGCGATTGAGTGATTTGTAGTGAGGATTTTGATGTATCGGGCAGGAGTCCTCTTTAGTACTTTGCTTTTTCATTTCTGTGGACTCTCCCTTCGTGGAGAATTATTTATATATATGTGATTCTAGTGGACTAGTTTTGAGTTTCATTTTACTCATGTACTTTTATACTTTTACTCTTCTCTTCTGCAATCGGTATGGCCGGCAGGATCGACGTTTTGTAGTGACGACCTTCCCAGATGTGTTGGTGTCACCGCAAAGCAGCGGTTCTGGGCATAAGACCCCGGGTGGTTTAAAAGAAAAAAATGGGGTCTTACACGTAAGGTCTAGGCCTGGTAGTATGCCTACCCACCTAGGAGTGGAGATATCCGCTCTAATGCCACCGTGAGCCACGATGCTTGGTACCTGAGAGGCTAGCTACCTCCAAAAAGTGTAGAATATTTAAAAGGTTTGTGTATAGAGTCGGGTGGGTGAGTTGCATCTCAAATCATTGCATTGCAATGCATAGCATGTCATACATTAATTAGTATAGTTTAGATTATATCTATAGACCCTCATCATATAAATTAGTATGAGCTCTTTTATATTATGAGTTACTTTGGAAATCTTAACTTATAAGTTTGTATGAGCATTCATATAAGTTAAGATACGTTCTGTAATGATAGCATAACTCATTTACTTTACCTTTCTGTACATTACTACACTGCTCTTACTTCACTGTTACTGCCTTTTAGTGTTTCTCTTTATACATATACACTCATGTTAGTATAGTTCCATGTCATCTGTATACTATTGATACTGCCTTTGTTGTCCTCCACTTTCATTCTCTCGCACGGTGCCTAGAAGTCGCGAGGGTGAGGCGAGGACAAAATTGCTTAGTATTTATAAATAACGGTCAGTTGTGACCGTAGGAGTTCAAAGAGACGCACCAGTTGCACGAGGAGATGCACCAGTCATACAGGGAGACACACAAGTCATACAAGGAGGTAGGACATGAGGAGTAGTTATCGCGAGCTACCATTACTACTCATTGACAGGTCGATGTTATATTATTGTAGCTTCCGCTTATAGTGAGTTGAGAGAGTGAGCTGTTTTGTATCGGACAAGTACCGAGAATAAACCCTTTTACACTCTGTTTCATATATGTACTCATTTGGACTATTGCATTTTTACATTTATGCATATGCTGTGATTGTGGACTATTACTGCTTAAGCGTTCTTTTTGGCCTACATATGAAATGATCGTACTAGCTGGCATGATCGGCGTCGTACGGTGGTGACTAACTCAGTAGTTGGTGTTACTATAAAGCGATATTTCTGGGCTTAAGACCTGGGTAACTCCCTGGTTAGGGGAGGGGTTTTACAAAAGCTTACTATAACAAGCCATAGAGATATGGATGTAGAGCCTCCATCTTCTTCAAGGCCGAAGGTTTCTCAGGTTGAGGTGGTTCCTTCCTATCAGCGAGATGTGGTTACTCCTACTGATCCTGATGTGGAGGTGATGGATCTTCTATCCCGTGAGTTCCTCTTTCAGTGGGCCCTGACCCCGAGTGTCTTTTTCTTTGAAGGTGGCGAGTTATGTGGTAAGTGCACTTTTTTTCTTTTGAGTTTGATCATTTTGAGCAATTCTGACCTTCTTTCTCTTGGTAACAGATTAAAGCTCAGGCTTATATTGTGTTCATATGGAACAACCATTATATGAGCTTCAATGATGGATACTTGTCTCTTCAGGAGAAGCTTCAGGTTACAGAGGGCTCACTTGTTGCCTTGAAAGAGGATCATGATTGAGATGTATCGCGATTTCGATGGATCAGGTTGGAGCTGAATGCAGAGCTAGAGGAGGCTCGATCGTCGCTAGAGATGGAGAAGTCTCTGGTGAAGAAGACGATGCAATTGCTGAAGACTGCTCAGGAGGATACTTCTCTCTTGGAGATAGATTGAGGCTTCGAAGGCTCAGGTGGAGCAACTTTCTTCCAAGGATTGGATATTAAAGCTAAAGGTCACATGCGTGATCGCTGCTTAATTGGCGAGGAGATCCATAAGGAGGTCTGAACCAGGGAGGTAGAACCCCAGATGGAAGTTGTTCACGAGGTCGTACTTAGGTGTGGAGTGTTGAAGGCTTTTCGCCTGGTCACTAGGAGACTGAAATGTGACGTGTTTGGGATCAACTTTGATGACTTCTCTAATGATGAGGGCTCGAGCCCTGGTTCTGATGTAGAGGCAGCCGATGAGTAGTGGCTTGTACTTTTTTACTTTTGTATGTCGATAGACATTTACTTCTTTTAGTCGAGTTTGATGTATGTTTGTCATCAACCTTTAGTGGTTATTGGCGGCACGTTTGTGCCTATTTTTGTGTGCTATTGTTTTTCTTTCTTCTTACTTTTGTTGTCAGATTCTGGTAGCTGTAGAAATGTAGGCTCATAATTGTACAACCCAGTGTTCGCCGAGTGGATCCGACATGGCAGAGCGGGGACTCAAGATAGCCCGACTTGCACCCTCCTAAGCAGACAGTCGAACAAGGCGAGCCGGGGAGTCCGGCCCGCTTCAGCTCGATAGGCAGGCGATCTAGGGAGGCTAGCCGGTTCTCAGCAACCAGGCGAACCGGGGAGTCCGACTCGCTTCAGCTTGATAGGCAGGCGAGCCAGGGAGGCCAACCGGGGAGGCCAACCGGTTTTCGGCAGGCGGGCGAGCCGGGGCACCCAGCCCGCCTCAACTCGGCAGACGGGCATGCCAAGGGGCAGCCGACCCACCTTAAATCAGCAGGCGGCCCGAATCCATCTATGTTGCGGGCGAGCCGTAGGGACCCAACACGTACTCGCCTAAGAGACAAGCGAGCTACGGGAGCAAGGTTGCACCCGTCCAGGTGACTTGTGAGCTGGCTTGCACTCGCCCTCTTACGCGGGGGTGCTATTAACATGTACTTAATATAATTTGGTCTGTTAGTAGCCTCTTCAAACAACGAAGTTACGCCGTTGGCAGACCGATTTGGGCTGCGTATAGTCGTTCTAGACTGCGGAGTTGCGCTGTTTGTATGCCAAACTCAAAAATCTATAAATAGACCCACAAGGGTACCTCAGAAGGGGGGGGGGAGCTTTCTCATTCTCTTGTTTTGTAGTGCTTTCTAAGGTATCCTTAGATCAATACTGGCTAAGGAGGGGAAACGCTCTAAGATCTTCCGGGTGTGTGGTAGGACCTCCGTGCTGCAGCCTTGGGTTAGTCTCGAATCCTAAGTTCTCAGTCAAACAGGCTTGCTAGGAGAAGTAAGTGTGCGTTCATCCCTTTCTTGGGTCCGAACTCCACAGAAGACGGTTCTCGATTTCAACATTTTGGTGCGGTGAGCGTGGAGTATAACCAACACAAAAAATTCTTAGTGAGATCAATGGCTGGATACGAAGGACAAGGAGCTTACCGGGCAGACTTGCCGCTTCCTGTTCCCCTATCCACCCTCGGTATATTTGTGGACTTCAAGAAGGAAGTCAAGGATCCAGTATTCTTCGTACTTATGGCTCACGACGAGTGCTCAACACCCTCTGTCCCGGTAGTTGTTGCCCCGTCTCTGGGCAAGAACGCCCCTATTAGGTGACTTAGGAAGGAAGTTGTGGAGGGAGACAACGAGCTAGATCTCCCGGGGCGAGCCTAGTTCCTTGACTTGGCAAGTGCGGGTAGGTTCGACGAGGTGGAGGTGCGAGATCGACCGACTCGCCTCATATGTGAAGGGAGTCCCTTCAGCGAGCTGGTCGCATCTGCCCCGATTTCAGGCGGGTTCCGTGAGCCGGACATGTCCTACTATACCGGTAGGGGTGATCCGGTTCAGCATGCCCAATGGTTCACAGATATGGTCTCAATCCGACATATTTCAGATGCTTTCAAGCGCTGGCTCTTTGCCATAACCCTCAAGGAGAAGGCAAGGGATTTGTTTCATCAAATTCCTGTCAACTCCATCTATCGTCTTGAAGACTTACGCTGGGAGTTCTTGCTGAGATTTTCAACTTCGAAGAAGAGGAAGGAGTCGGAGTCTCTGTTCCTCATCAAGCAGGGTGTGGAGGAGACGTTAGGGAGATACATTGACCGATTCCAGGAGGAGGTCCTCCAAGTTCAGGAGATGCCTGAGAACACCCTTATGGTAGTGTTGAAGCCAAAATTGACCTCAACGAATGTTCACAAACCAAAGTACAGCCGACACCTACTTCTCTCAAATCTCGACCCCTGACTAGCTGCTAAGGTCCTAAGACTGACCCAAAGCCTCAGATGGGAGGTCCCACCTCACACCCGGAAGATCTCTGAGAGCTTCCCCTCCGAAACCAATAGCTGGACTGGGAGCTCCTCAGAAAGCACTGGAGTTAGAGAATAATGAAAGCCTGCTTTCCAAAAAGCCCTTATGGGTCTTTTTATAGTCTTCTCCTGACCTGAAAATACTGAAATACCCCTGATGGGTCTGCCAATAGCCAAATCCCGCTGTCATCCCAGGGGCATACAGGTAATTTAACCCGAGGATAACGAAATAATAAAATAATCCTTTTTCCTGGGCGCCAGGACCCACCACATGGACCTGCTTGGCGAGAACCCCGGGCGAGAAGGCTCTCGCAGAGCCTTAGCTGGGCTCACCTTGGCGAGATCTCCCGCCAAGAGGGTTCTCGCTCTCGGTGGTCTTGACGTCATTGCCGTTGGACGTGGCGCTGAGTGGGTGAAGCTCACTCTACGCCTTCACTGCTAATCACATTGAGCGAGTGGAGCTTAATCAACGCCCTCTGCTGCCAAACGCGGCGTTGAGTGAGTGGAGCTCACTCAATGCCCTTTATTGCCGAACGCGGCGTTGAGTGAGTGAAGCTCACTCAATGCCCTCTGCTGCCGAACGCGGCGTTGAGTGAGCTCCACTCACTCAACGCCCTCTGCTGCCGAACGCGGCGTTGAGTAAGTGGAGCTCACTCAACGCCCTCTGCTGCCGAACGCGGCGTTGAGTGAGTGAAGCTCACTCAATGCCCTCTGCTGCCGAACACGGCGTTGAGTGAGTGAAGCTCACTCAACGCCTTCTCGCCTGCCCCCAAGGAGAGTTTCTTCTGGGCGGGAGCTCTCCTGTCCCGAAGCCTAAAGCTGACCTGAAGACCCGAGTCCTGGCGCGAACGATCTCGCCTACTAGTAGGCGGGAGCACCTTAAGGGCGAGAACTCTGCCAGTCTGCCCTAGGGCTAACCCGGGACTAGCCCAACCCTGACCACTGAAGTCTTAGTCTTCCTGGTTTTACCCAGCGAATATGGGGTTGTACACAATCCCCGCTCTTTTCGAGCTAGCCCTGCGCTCGACAAGACAAGTCCAACCCCAAAATATTCGCTGGACACGTGCCTGTCAGCCAAGAGAATCTTTTGGCGAGCCCTACTGCGGCTATAAATACATGCCGACGGGTGACCATAAGTCTTGCCTCCGAACTACTGTTTCTTCACCGAGCTCTCGCCCGGGTTTTTTTGCGCGATACCAAGATGTATGCTAAGCGTGCTGACAAGCCACTTCCGCAAGACCTTCAAGATCGGTTAATCGCGGCTCAAGCGCGAGCCTTAGCAAATAGCGCTGCGGTAGTGCCCTGGCTGTCGAGGAAATCTCCAAACGCCGGTCCTTCTGAGCCGAAAAAGAAAAAGGAAAAGAGGAAAGTGAAGGTGGTCCGGCGAGACCTTGCTCGCGAGAACAGGGATCAACCTTATCCTACTCCCAATCCCACGGGAGACCCCTCCCCGCAAAAGGTATGTCTTCCGACCATGCTTACCGAGATGATTACGTTACAGGCCCGATAGCTAACGCGACCTCTCGCAGGAATCCGTTCCAAATGACGACGCCGGGTCTTCCCCGATTCCCCCAGATTTGTCAGCTCCCCCTCCTGAGGATCGAATGAGGGTCTCGGAGGAAATTCCTCCCGCCGAGACCCGGGTGATAGGTACGCTTTCCGCCACTTCTCAATACTTCAACCGTGCCTTTCCTTTTCTGAACTGTCTTCTCGTAGAGCCAGCTTCCGCTGTCCTGGGTCTCGTCACTCGGGAAGATGAAGCGAGAACCGACGAGCTGCTTCCTTCTACGGCAAATCCCGCCCTGCAGGCGGGAGGGGTGGCCTTTGAACCTTCCACTACTCCTAAGGACGCCAATCATCTCTTGAGAGAGGACAACTCTCTCCATGCTTCCGGCCAGGCCGGGACCATTGTGCGTAAACCCTTCCGCCCAGGGCGAGGCAAGCCTCTCCACCTCCTTTATGGAACTAACGGAGGGGTCGGGCCTTCTCATCCGACGTCAGTCAATGGCTCTCGCCAGACTGCAGGTATGCAAGACATTCTTGTCGGCTGATCGTTATGCCTTAATCAAAAACTTGGGCGCACTTTTCGCAGGGGATCCCAGCTCTCGGTCGGGAGCAACCGAGGAGGGAGAAGAAGAAGAAGACGATTCCCTTCCTCCTTCGCCTGGCGAGATAGAGGAAACCTTGAACGGCGCCAGGAATGCGAAGGGGCGGAGGAGTAAGATCTCGGCCATTTTTGACAAGCTCATCCGGCGAGACCGCGCCCATGCTGCCACGGCGAAAGCGTTCCGCGAATCCGTGAAACAAAGGCTGGAGGCCCTGGAGCGGGATTTCTTCTTGGGCGAGACTGATCGACCGGGAGGGCCTACTGCCGAGTCTTCGCCAGGGAGATGCATCGCGCAGATCCGGGATCATGCTAGGCGGATCAACCTAGGGTGTACCACCCTGTCATCTTACTTCAACCCACTCGTGCCTCCGAGAACTAGGCGGCGGGAACGAGGGCGATGGTGCTGGGAACCGTATTAGTTCATCTAGGTCTCGCCCCTTCTCCCTTTTTAGCCTTACCTTCTGCCATGTACCTTTATGCCTCTGTAATAACTTTTATTGTTAATTTTATTCAGCTCTCGGCAGCGAGAGCATGCTATTATCCGTCTCTTCTTTCATTGTGCTGCGAATTTTAAGAATGTGTTGGAATTAGGACGCTTGCGCCAAAACTAAGAGGCTTGCGCCGAAACTAGATGCTTGTGCCAAAACTAAGAGGCTTGCGCCAAAACTAAGAGGCTTGCGCCTATTAGAGATGATCGTCGACTGCTGTCATCCCGAGGGGGAAAACCGAGGCGTCGCCGGCCCAGATCGTGACAGCTGTACTCCGCCATCATTTTCTCTCTCTATCGGACGGAGCCGTAACGATCACGGTTCCCTATAAATAGAGAAGTCTACCAACCGCATTTACTTCTCTGATCCGGAACCTCAACTCCCTTTCATTGCTCTCTCCCTCTTGCTTCCGCTTCTACCTCTCTATAGTTCTCGCTATTACCCATAAACCCAAAATGCCGGGCGAGAACGAGGGTCGCGCTCATTGCGCGGAAGCGTTCCGCAAGCATCTCTTCCCCTCCTGCACGCTCACCTTGGACGAGTACAACCTGATTGTCGACCGCTTCATTCCCGCTGGCTTCTCCACGCGGAACCCGGGTAATCACGACAAGGTGAATACCCCGGAGGCAGGAGAGCTCGCCATCCCCCTCGAACATTTCGAGGTGGGCTTCCGCCTTCCCCTCTGGCCGGAGATTCGGCAAGCTCTCCGCTACTACGGGGTGGTTCCCGCCCAGCTGAACCCGAACTCCATCGCGATCCTTGTGGCGTTCATATGCTACATGCGATCCGAGAGGATCGAGTTCAGTCTTCTGATCTTCCGCAAGCTGTTCAACTTCCGCGCTAAAGGAGGGGTGGTCTTCTTCTCCGGGCAGCTGCTCAAGACCACCGGTCTCGCCAACAAACATCACCATTGGGGCGAGAAGTTCGTCTACGTCACCAGGGACTTCGGCAACGTCCCACTCCAACCTGTTCAATACGAGAATGCTGCCTACAAACCGCCCACTCTGGGGTCGCGCGAGAGCGCACTCCTGGAGTTCTTCGGAATAAAGGAGTTTGTCGTTCTCTTCCTTCGGCGATACGTCGTCTCCCTTCCTCCCGTCCACCCGGGTGAAGGTACGGTCTCACCCTAGATTTGATCTCTTGTTAGGATCTTCCTGTGCTGAATAGCGCTAACTTTGCAGGAGAGCGGGAGGTCCCTCTACGCCAACCTTTCGCTGCGGCCCCGGGTATCGAGGATCGGGCTGCGAGAGGCTCTCTCGCTCTCGTGGAAGCCAGCGCTCGCGCCTGCTGGGATGAGCCCGCTCAGCCTTTGCCGCCCGAAGCTAAGAAGCGGAAAGGCACCGCTCCCGCCCCACAACCGCTGAAGAGGCCAAAGCCATCCGCTGCGGATAAGGGCAAGGGCTTGGCCGTCTCGCCCGCCCGACATCCCGCCTCGGGCAAGTCCTTCAAAGGGCTGCTCCAGATGGCCAGCGAGATGGGTGCTGCCGCCAGGAGACGTACCGAGGCTACTGCCGAGAACCCACCGGCCGCTGACGTGGCTGGAGGAGAGGGAGTCGCTGCCGAGACCTCTGCTCGGACCCCGCCCAAGGAAGTGCCGAAAGGGCACAGAAATTATGGCTTCGACATGAAGCACGTCGACGCAGAGGGGAAGCCTCTGCTCCAATGGGATCCCGAATCCAATAGGATTGTGGTTTCAATGCTCCTCCCCAGCTGGACGGAGCGAGATAAGGTTACTGGCGAGGCCTTCTCACTAGGCTATGGCCTCTATAGCCGAGAGGACGCCAATGTCTTCGACCAGAAGCCCACCTGGCTCCTGGCTTTCGACTCTACCCGGGCCCTGCTGCGCGGGTTCGAGCTTGCGCACATGTGCGCGCGTCAAAGCATCAGCATCGACAAGAACTTCACCGACATGTACAAGGCGAGGGAAGAGGTGGTGGACAGAGCACGCGCTTCGGAGACAGAGCTCGCGAGTGCTCAATAGGAGTTGGCGAATGCTCAACAGGCGCTGTCCCTACGCCCCGCAGCCGAGGTAAGCGAGATCTTCCTGGACCCTTGCTCTCGCTTCTCGAAGTCACGTTTGCGTAGTATTTGCTGAGCTGATCTCTTCTCTACAGGATTCCGCCCAAGCCATGGCGCTCCGCGCGGAGTTGGCTAACGTACGCTGCGAGAACGTCCTGCTGAGGGATCAACTCCGGCGTGCGGAAGCGGCTAAAGGCCCGCCTTCGACACTTGATGAAAGACTAAAGAGTCGTCACTTCTCGGTGTACGACATCGACAAGCTGCTGCAGGCGAACACTCAGGTTACCGTCAAGCTGACGGTCGAGATGCTGCGAGACGCGAAGTTGCTTCGGGAAGACGGCGCAACCGTCGACGCTCGCCAACTCCTTTCCTGGCTATTCGATCCAGTCCCGAAGCCTCCAGGCGCGCCCAACTCTCCTCCCTCGGATATCCCGAAGTCTTCTACCGCTGCCGGCGAGACGTTTCGGGCAAGCTCTGGCGAGGATTCGAGCGAGAGCACCAGCGGGGATTACAGCGCGCCCCCTTGAAGTGCATTTTCTTTTTTGATACTCTTTTGTAATGAGCGAGAAGCTCCAAACCCCTGTAATTTTTAAATATAATGCAATGTTTCATTTTTCACTGCCGGTGTTTGCTTGAATGAATAGGTTAGTCAGCCAAGTGGCTTCCGCCCGAGCTTCCGCCGAGACCCTTAGTCTCCTTAGGGTCACCTTCCTTAGAGATTGATTAGGCGGGAGCCTTATGCCATCGATTAGGTCGTCCTGCCCAGGTCTGCCAGGGGCCTTCTTCAACGAGATCCCCCCAGCCGAGACCTTTTGGCCGAGACCCCTATTGGCTGAGACCCTAACTTGCCGAGACCTCTACTGGCCGAGACCTTTAGGGCTTTGTCTCTGATCTAGGCCAGGGTCATGACAAGATACCTTCCCACAAACTGTATCTATGCTCCACCGGCGAGCCTTCAGACCTGCCAGCTAGATGGGAGCCTGCGCAGCGGGTCTACCGGGGGCTGAGTTGGGCTTGGTGTAACACTGAGTAACCATAAATCAAGAACCAAGGACCACAAGTCAAGGACTCAACCTATCCCCCACAAGCGAGTCTTCGGACCTGCCAGCTGGATGAGAGCCTGCGCAGCAGGTCTGCCTGGGGCCGAGCCAAGCTCGGGGTGTCGATGAAGATCAAACCAAACCTCTCCCCCACAGGCGAGCCTTTAGACCTGCTAGCTAGATGAGAGCCTGCGCAGCGAGTCTACCTGGGGCCGAGCCGAGCTCGGGGTGTTGATGAAGATCAATCCAAACCTCTCCCCCACAGGCGAGCCTTCGGACCTGCCAGCTAGATGAGAGCCTGCGCAGCGGGTCTACCTGGGGCTGAGCCGAGCTCGGGGTGTTGATGAAGATCAAGCGAAACCTCTCCCCGACAGGCGAGACTTCGGACCTGCCAGCTAGATGAGAGCCTGCGCAGCGGGTCTACCTGGGGCCGAGCCGAGCTCGGGGTGTTGATGAAGATCAAGCCAAACCTCTCCCCCACAGGCGAGCCTTCGGACCTGCCAGCTAGATGAGAGCCTGCGCAGCGGGTCTACCTGGGGCCGAGCCAAGCTCGGGGTGTTGATGAAGATCAAGCCAAACCTCTCCCCCACAGGCGAGCCTTCGGACCTGCCAACTAGATGAGAGCCTGCGCAGCGGGTCTACTTGGGGCCGAGCCGAGCTCGGGGTGTTGATGAAGATCAAGCCAAACCTCTCCCCCACAGGCGAGCCTTCAGACCTGCCAGCTAGATGAGAGCCTGCGCAGCGGGTCTACCTGGGGCCGAGCCGAGCTCGGGGTGTTGATGAAGATCAAGCCAAACCTCTCCCCCATAGGCGAGCCTTCGGACCTGCCAGCTAGATGAGAGCCTGCGCAGCGGGTCTACTTAGGGCCGAGCCGAGCTCGGGGTGTTGATGAAGATCAAGCCAAACCTCTCCCCCACAGGCGAGCCTTCGGACCTGCCAGCTAGATGAGAGCCTGCGCAGCGGGTCTACCTGGGGCCGAGCCAAGCTCGGGGTGTTGATGAAGATCAAGCCAAACCTCTCCCCCACAGGCGAGCCTTCGGACCTACCAGCTAGATGAGAGCCTGCGCAGCGGGTCTACCTGGGGCCGAGCCGAGCTCGGGGTGTTGATGAAGATCAAGCCAAACCTCTCCCCCACAGGAGAGCCTTCAGACCTGCCAGCTAGATGAGAGCCTGCGCAGCGGGTCTACCTGGGGCCGAGCCGAGCTCGGGGTGTTGATGAAGATCAAGCCAAACCTCTCCCCCACAGGCGAGCCTTCGGACCTGCCAGCTAGATGAGAGCCTGCACAGCGGGTCTACCTGGGGCCGAGCCGAGCTCGGAGTGTTGATGAAGATCTAGCCAAACCTCTCCCCCACAGGCGAGCCTTCGGACCTGCCAGCTATATGAGAGCCTGCGCAGCGGGCCTACTTGGGGCCGAGCCGAGCTCGGGGTATTGATGAAGATCAAGCCAAACCTCTCCCCCACAGGCGAGCCTTCGGACCTGCCAGCTAGATGAGAGCCTGTGCAGCGGGTCTAACTGGGGCCGAGCCAAGCTCGGGGTGTTGATGAAGATCAAGCCAAACCTCTCCCCATAGGCGAGCCTTCGGACCTGCCAGCTAGATGAGAGCCTGCGCAGCGGGTCTACCTGGGGCCGAGCCGAGCTCGGGGTGTTGATGAAGATCAAGCCAAACCTCTCCCCCACAGGCGAGCCTTCGGACCTGCCAGCTAGATGAGAGCCTGCGTAGTGGGTCTACCTGGGGCCGAGCTGAGCTCGGGGTGTTGATGAAGATCAAGCCAAACCTCTCCCCCACCGGCGAGCCTTCGGACCTGCCAGCTAGATGAGAGCCTGCGCAGCAGGTCTACCTGGGGCCGAGCCGAGCTCGGGGTGTTGATGAAGATCAAGCCAAACCTCTCCCCCATATGCGAGCCTTCGGACCTGCCAGCTAGATGAGAGCCTGCGCAGCGGGTCTACCTGGGGCCGAGCCGAGCTCGGGGTGTTGATGAAGATCAAGCCAAACCTCTCCTCCACAAGTGAGCCTTCGGACCTGCCAGCTAGATGAGAGCCTGCGCAACGGGTCTACCTAGGGCCGAGCTGAGCTCGGGGTGTTGATGAAGATCAAGCCAAACCTCTCTCCCACAGGCGAGCCTTCGGACCTGCCAGCTAGATGAGAGCCTGCGCAGCGGGTCTACCTGGGGCCGAGCCAAGCTCGGGGTGTTGATGAAGATCAAGCCAAACCTCTCCCCCACAGGCGAGCCTTCAGAACTGCCAGCTAGATGAGAGCCTGCGCAGCGGGTCTACCTGGGGCCGAGCCGAGCTCGGGGTGTTGATGAAGATCAAGCCAAACCTCTCCCCCACAGGCGAGCCTTCGGACCTGCCAGCTAGATGAGAGCCTGCGCAGCGGGTCTACCTGGAGCCGAGCCAAGCTCGGGGTGTTGGTGAAGATTCCTTCAACCAGACATATTCTATCATCAAGATGAGGAGACATAGTCGGTTAAAGCAAAAGCATTTTAGGGTAGAAAAGACCTATTCTTATGATAACATTTTTTAGAGAGTCAACATTCTGAAAAGACTACTTTGAAATGATAATATTTATTCACCATATTACAATCCTTCTCTCCCTTTAAGGGTAGAAACGTTTTAAGTCATCACCGTTCCAGGTGTGGCTCAAGGTCCTTCCCTCCACATCCTAGAGGTAGTAACCCCCATTAGCCAGAGCCTTCTCTACTATGTAAGGCCCTTCCCAGCTGGGGTTGAGCTTGCCCACAGGGGCCGACCTTCCTGCTGCGTCGACCTTTTTTAGCACTAGGTCCCCCTCGGCGAATTGCTTGACCCTAATGTGTTTATCGAAGTACCTGGCCATTCGCCTTTTTATCTTTTCTTGTCTGATGGCAGCAACATCCCGTAGCTCTTCCACCATATCCAACGAGAGGCGCAATCCTTCCTCGTTATCCAACCTCCAAGCTTCGCTTCCTTCACCCGCGGTTGCGACCCGTGGAGACCGAACCTCGAACTCCACCGGGAGGACAGCCTTACACCCATGAGAGAGCTTGAAGGGGGTCTCCCCTGTGGCCGTGTTCGGAGTTGTTCGCAAGGCCCACAGGACGGAAGGGAGTTGCTCCACCCAGTTGCCCTTCAGGTTCTCCACCTTCTTCTTGAGCAAGTTCACCATAATCTTGTTCGCCGCTTCCACCTGGCCGTTGCTCCGGGGGTGATGGACAGAGGCAAACCTGAGGTCAATCCCCAGTTGGGCGCAGAAGCTGATTAATTCTTCACTGACAAACTGAGGACCGTTATCCGTCACTATCGCTTGGGGTAGCCCATGCCTGCATATGATTTCCCCCCAAACGAAGTTCCTGATGACCTGGGAGGTAACCTTAGCTAGAGCTTTGATCTCTAGCCACTTTGAGAAGTAGTCGATCATGACTAGGAGGAACCTCCTCTGCCCGCTGGCTGGAGGAAAGGGTCCAACTAGATCCATCCCCCAAATGGCGAAGGGCCATGGGGCCGTGATACTTCGAAGCCTTTGTGCGGGTAAGAGCTGGAGGGGGGCGTGTACTTGACATTTCAGACATCTCTTTGCAAACTCGACTGTATCCTTCCTCAAGGTCTGCCAGAAGTATCCTTGTCTTATCACCCTTGCCTCCAACGTTCTTCCTCCCGAGTGACTGCCGTACTCTCCCGAATGCACCTCTTCCAGGATTCTCGGGACCTCCTCCTCGGTCACACATCTCGCGAGGAGCCCCGATAACATCTTCCGGTGCAAGCCCCCTTCCAACATCAGGTAGTGGGCTGCCTTTCACCTAAAGCTTTTCGCATCCTTAACCCCCTCTGACAACTCGCTTGTGGTAAGGAAGGTCACCAATGGGTCCACCCATGAGGATCGCCGACCCACCTCCATCAACTCCCCCTCTTCAATCGCTGGTCGGAAAAGTTCAGTTAAGGTTCCTCCTCCCCGAGGCCCAAACTTCGCCAACCGATCAACTGCTGTGCTTTCCTCCCTGGGAACGTGTTGAATAGAGAAGGAACGGAACCCTCCGATGATTGCCCTTACCTTGGATAGATACTTCACGAGGGTAGGCTCCCGAGCCTCAAACTCACCTCTGATCTGCGACGCTACTACCATCGAGTCAGTGAAGGTCTCCACATCCTGGATCTCCAACTCCCTTGCCAATCAAAGGCGGCTATCATAGCCTCATACTCCGCCTGATTATTGGTAACAGGGAAGTGGAAAGTCACCGCCTGTTCTATGGTAACCCCTTGAGGACCCACCAACACTACACCCCCTCCCAGGGAGTACCTTACCGAGGCCCCATCGACCATCATCTTCCATGCTTCGTGGGGCTTCGACTCCTCATTCTCAGCTTCAGTGACATAGTCTGCCAGAAAGTCTGCCATGGCCTGAGCTTTGATGGAGAGTCTCGGGACGAACGAGATGTCGAACTCGCTTAGTTCGATAGACCACTTTGCCAGCCTTCCCAAGTGCTCTACCTTCTCAAAGATCTTGCGAAGAGGATGGTCGGTGACCACCCTAATCGAGTGTGCTTGAAAGTATGGACGAAGCTTCCTTGCCGAAATGACCAAGGCATAAGCCAGCTTCTCCAGGATGGGGTAGCGGAGCTCCGCCTTTTTCAGGATTCGGCTTACATAATAGACGGGTAGTTGCTTCTTCCCCTCTTCCCTAACCAAGACGGGGCTCACAGCTTCCACCCCCACCCCGAGATACAAGGCCAGGTCTTCCCCTTCCTTGGGGCTTTGGAGCAGCGGAGCCTGGGAGAGTTGCCTCTTCAGCCCCTGGAAGGCCTCTTCGCATTCGACCGTCCATTCGAACACCTGATTACCATGGAGCACTTTGAAGAAAAAAGACCACCTATCCCCGGACCGAGAGAGGAACCTGCTTAGCCCAGCCAACTTTCCCGTCAAGCGCTGGACCTCCTTGGCGTTGCGCGGTGACTCTAAGTACAATATAGCCTTCACCTTGTCCGGGTTAGGTTCTACCCCTGCCGGAGTCAAGAGGTGTCCGAGAAACTTCCCGCGACTGGCCCCGAAGACACACTTCAAGGGGTTCAACCTCATCTTGAACCTCCGCAGGGTGGCAAACGTCTCTTCCAAGTCCCGCAAATGGGAATCCACGCATTTGCTTTTGACCATCAGGTCATCGACGTAGACCTCTAGATTCTCCCCCCTTTGGTCTCGAAAGACTCGATCCATCATGCGTTGGTATGTTGCCCCTGCATTTTTCAACCCAAAGGGCATCATCTTATAGCTGAAGCATCTCTCTCTCGTGATGAAGGAGACATCCTTGACATCAGGAGGGTGCATCCGGATCTGGTGGTAACCTGAAAAAGCATCCAAAAAACTCATAACAGAAAAACCAACGGCTGAATCAACCAGCGCGTCGATTTGAGGCAGGGGGTAGCAATCCTTAGGACATGATTTATTTAACAGGGAAAAATCGATACACATACGCCACTTTCCTCCCCCTTTCTTTACCATTACCACATTGGAGATCCAGCCTGGATACTGGATCTCCGAGATGAAGCCTGCCTCCAGAAGCTTCCTGACCTCCTCTCGGATGGGCTCCTCCAGCTTGGTGGCGATGGCCCTCATCTTCTAGCGTATTGGGCGAGTCCTCGGGTCCAGGTTCGGGCGATGACAAGCTACGTCCGCATCGATTCCCGGCATGTCTGCCGCGCTCCAAGCGAATATGTCGATGTTGCTCTGGATGCAGGCTAGCATCCGCCCCTGGTCCTCGAGGCTTAAGCCTCCGCTGACCTGCACCTTCTGTACTTGCCCCGCTCTGGTGAGTACCTCCATCTCCACCACTTCCTCGGCCGGCTCCAGCCTCGACCGCTCCCATCCTTCCCTTGCCTCTTCCTGCTCAACCTCTTCTCCTCCGACCTCATCAACCCCCATCACTTCCACCAGGCCTTCTCCTTGCCTCTGCTCTCCTTCCCTTGCCTCTCCCAGACTCATCTCTTCTATCTCCACTACCTCCTCCATCATCAAGTCATCCGCCTCCTGCGGGCTTGCCTCCTCCACTTCTACCACCTACCCCCTGCTACTTCCCACGCCTCCTCCAGGCTCGCCTCCTCCTCCTCGATACTTCCTTCCTGCCCAGCCTTCTCTTTCTCCAGCTCCTCCGCCTCAGCCATCCACGACACGGTGTTCACCGCTGTCACATAGCACTGCCTCGCCACCTTCGGATCCCCCCTGATCCTAACCTGCACCCCTCCGTTGTTGAACTTGAAGCATTGATGAAATGAGGAGGGGACACAGCGAAAGGCGCTGATGAGAGGACGCCCAAAGATGGCGTTGTAGCTACTTGGGGCGTCTACGATCACGAACCTACAGTTCCGTGAGACGCCCCCAAGCTTCACATGCAGGCCCACTCCCCCTTCTACCTCCTTCCTCTCTCCAGAAAAACCAAAAAGCGGTCCATCAGAAGCCAGGACCCTTTTTCCTTCCACCCTCATCTCATCGAAGGACTTCTTGAAGATCATGTTCACAGAGCTCCCGTTATCAACCAGTATCTGGGAGACTGTGAAGTTCTCCACCGCTGTCTGGATCACTAGTGCGTCGCAGAACGGGTCTTCGTAGTCTGGCATATCCGCGGATGAGAAGGTGATTTTTTCTTCTGGGGGGGGGGGGGGAGCTAGGGAGGTCGAGGTGACCCCTCTGCGGAACATGGTTTGAAGGCTCCCCTTGCGGGTTGCCTCGATCCCTACTCCCCCATGGATCACTCCGATCCCCCCTCAGGTCCCCACATCGACCCTATCTTCACATCTATCCTCAGCCTCTCCGTGCTGCACCTCGACGATCCTTGTAGGCGGATCTTGCCTACCAGCTCCTATGGCCTCCCTCATCTCTAGAAACTCTGGGCAGGTGGCCGTTGCGTGACCTTCCTCCTGATGGAAGTCACAATAGGGCAACGCCACCCTGCCCCCTCTTCCTTCTCCTCCTTCCCTTCTCCCTGCTCCTCGAATTCTTCTTCCTCTTCCTCTTCCCACCTCCATGGCCTCCTGCGGTGGTGGGAAGTGACCCCTCGGTCCCTGCCTCCATCCTCCATGCTCGAGTCTTCTCGGCTCCCGGAAGTTGTCTCTTCCTTGAAGACCCCCTTGGCCCTGGGGGCGACCTTCCTGAGGCCTCCAACCCAATTGGCTGTTCAGCTCCCTGGCCCCCCCTTGCTGCTGCCCCTGACCTCGGGGTTCTTCTCTCCTCCTATCTTCCCTTGGTTCCCTCTGCTCCCTCTGCTCTCTCACTTCCCTCTGCCTTCCTGCTGCCGGCTCCTTTATATCATCCTCCGCCAACCTGGCCAGCTTCCTCGCAAACGCAGGGTTTGCCCTCTCGAAGTCTATCTCCTTTGCCGCCCTCTCCATGAGCTCCTCAAAAGAGAGAGGAGGCACTCTCTTCAACTCCATGCTAAAAAACCCCGGCCTCAGCCCCAGGGTGAAGGCAAGCATCAGTGCATACCCCGGGACCTCCTGGACCAGGAGAATCTCCTCTTGGAACCGGTCTAAATAATGACCCAACGTCTCCTCCGGCTTCTGCCTCACTGCAAACAGACACTCAGCCTCCTTCTTCCGCTTCTTCGAAGTCGAGAACCTCAACAGAAAACCCCTGCGCAGATCCTCAAAACTGTAGATCGAGCTCGCCGGCAACTGGTGGAACCAGTCCCTGGCCTTCTCTTTCAGAGTGATGGCAAAAAGCCTACACTTGAAGGCATCCGACATCTGCCTTATCGACACCACATCCTCAAACCATTGCACGTGCTGAACCGGGTCATCCTTCCCGGTGTAGTAGGTCATATCCGGCTCTCGGAACCCCTCCGGCACTGGAGACGAGACGATGAGCTCACTAAAAGGGGTCTCGCCCCCTGCCTGGCAAGAGGGCACGTCCCGCGACCTTGGCTGGCTGGACCGATCCGCGAGACCGTGCCCGGGTAAGAGCTCCCGCACTGTCGCCTCCCTCTCGCCCAGATCCACCGGAACCTCCTTTCCGGGACGCTGGCCTGGGAAAAGCTCTAGCGCAGCCATATCCCTCTCGCCTGCCTCCATCGGGACTTCCTTCCCGGGGCGCTGCCCTGGAGCGTTCTCGCCTAACAGCGGAACCACCTCCACAGGAACCTGCGGCGTCTCCCACTCATTCCTTGCCGAGAAGGCCAAGCTGATCGTCTGCATGACCTCTCGCTTGAAATCCTCTAACATCCTCCTTGTCGCCTCTTCTCCCCGGGTGGGGGATCCTCCTGCGCCAGATCCTTCACCTTCACCTCCTTCCATGGGACTCAACTCTAGATTTTCCTGCACCGACTGCTTCCACGCTCACCGCACCAGAACTGTTGAAGCCAAAATTGACCTCAACGAATGTTCACAAACCAAAGTGCAGCTGACGCCTACTTCTCTCAAATCTCGACCCTTGACTAGCTGCTAAGGTCCTAAGACTGACCCAAAGCCTCAGCTGGAAGGTCCCACCTCACACCCGGAAGATCTCTGAGAGCTTCCCCTCCGAAACCAATAGCTGGACTGGGAGCTCTTCAGAAAGCACTAGAGTTAGAGAATAATGAAAGCCTGCTTTCCAAAGAGCCCCTATGGGTCTTTTTATAGTCTTCTCCTGACCTGAAAATACTGAAATACCCCTGATGGGTCTGCCAATAGCCAAATCCCGCTGTCAACCCAGGGGCATACAGGTAATTTAACCCAAGGATAACGAAATAATAAAATAATCCTTTTTCCTGGGCGCCAGGCCCCACCACATGGACCTGCTTGGCGAGAACCCCGGGCGAGAAGGCTCTCGCTGAGCCTTAGCTGGGCTCACCATGGCGAGATCTCCCGCCAAGAGGGTTCTCGCTCTCGGTGGTCTTGATGTCATTGCCGTTGGACGTGGCGCTGAGTGGGTGAAGCTCACTCTACGCCTTCACTGCTAATCACGGCGTTGAGCGAGTGGAGCTTACTCAACGCCCTCTGCTGCCTAACGCGGCGTTGAGTGAGTGGAGCTCACTCAATGCCCTTTGCTGCCAAACGCGGCGTTGAGTGAGTGGAGCTCACTCAACGCCCTCTGCTGTCGAACGCGGCTTTGAGTGAGTGAAGCTCACTCAACGCCCTCTGCTGCCGAACGCGGCGTTGAGTGAGTGGAGCTCACTCAACGCCTTTTGCTGCCGAACGAGGCGTTGAGTGAGTGGATCTCACTCAACGCCCTCTGCTGCCGAACGCGGCGTTGAGTGAGTGAAGCTCACTCAACGCCCTCTGCTGCCGAACGCGGTGTTGAGTGAGTGAAGCTCACTCAACGCCTTCTCGCCTGCCCCCAGGGAGAGTTCCTTCTGGACGGGAGCTCTCCTGTCCCGAAGCCTAAAGATGACCTGAAGACCCGAGTCCTGGCGTGAACGATCTCGCCTACCAGTAGGCGGGAGCATCTTAAGGGCGAGAACTCTGCCAGTCCTCCCTAGGGCTAACCCGGGACTAGCCCAACCCTGACCACTGAAGTCTTAGTCTTCCTGGTCCTACCCAGCGAATATGGGGTTGTACAGGTAGCCTCCACCTTGGGGCTGTAGTAGGGGTTCTTCAAAATAGAGTTGAAGCGGGTGCCTCTGCCGCCCTTTGAGGAGCTGATGGAGAGGGCGGAAAAGGAAGTCGGGGGAGAAGCGTCAAACCCAGCATTTGCCAGGAAGCTAGCCAGGTGTGCTGTAGAGGAGGGGAGAGCCAGGAGGTGGCAAGGGTCAGGAGGTAGGGAGGGTAGAGCCCCGACTGAGGGAGCAGCAGCAGAAGCAACAACAGAGATGGGGCCGCTAAGAGCCGAATAATAGGCTAGGCTGGAGGCAGCAAGAGTGGCACCACCAGGGTTAGAGGAGAGGTTTCCACGGAGGGGAAAACCGCCAAGGGGGTAAGGCCAATTTAACCCTTCGGGCTGGAGGCAAGGACCGAGAACCCATCTCCCCGAGTAACACCAGGCTTTGGCGATAGCCCTGAGGAGTAGGAGATCTATTCATTGGATGAGGCTGGGAGGCAGAGCGGATCTGCCCTACTACGATTTCCACCAGGAGGAAGGCTACGCGACGACTACTTGTCAGGAGTTCTTGGGAATGAGGGGATCCAGGGAGCAAGCCCCGAAACAAAAACAACACCGCCAGGAGGTGTAGATAGAAGAAGTCTTGTTATGAGCAGATAAGGACAGGTGCGAGGATCGAGCTGATGTAGGAGGCTAAGGGGGGATCAGGGTGATCCATAGAGGGTAGGAGTTGAGGCCGCCCATAAGGCGAGTCTCCACACCATCACTGCAGGAGCATCGCCTCGATGTCCCTGAACCCACCCCCAGATGAGAAGATTACCTTCTCTCGAAAGGACATGCCAGATCATAAGGATCCGTTTTGCGATGAACTGGTAATTTAAGCCGCTATGTAAAATTTCACTGTCTCCCAGATTCTCATCGATAATGGGAGTTCTATTAACGTTGTTTTCAAAAAGGCATTTGATGCTATGAAGGTGGAGGCCAGGAGGGTGATGGCCTCGGACGGGCCTTTGTTCGGATTCTCCGGAGGAAGGAAGGAGGTAGAAGGAGGAGTGAGGCTCAATGTTACCTTTGTAATGCCCCGAAACTCAAAAGAGGGACATACAGCGTTTGAAGCCAAGTTTGGGGTCTGGTAAGGGTCACACGTCCTGGGACACAGGCATTTCCAGGGCTATGTCATGCTCAGGTTGGACGATTTTCCGTGTGGTCGACGAGATGTAGTCGACGATCGTAGAAGGTTGGGAACACAACCTAAGACACGGGCGTGTCAAGGACCGTGTCCTGCTCGAGCTATTTGCCAGGCTGTGTCGAGAGAGTTACATGGTATGGAATATGGGCGTGTACCAGGGCGTGTCTGGCACATGGCCTATGACATGAGCGTGTCACATGACCGTGTCCTTTTCGGGATGTTTTTGGTCCTGTGTGGAGTGAGGAACACGCCCCACAACACGGGCGTGTACTGATTGACATGGGCATGTCAAAGGGTGACACAGGTGTGTCTAAGCCCGTGTCCTGGTTGGGATGTGACGGTTTCAACGTTGATTGAGGCACACGACCTTGGATGGGCGTGTCACAAGCCGTGTTCGGCCCAGAAATGTTATTTTCAGGGCGAATTGTGGCCGTTCATTTCCTTTTATTGGGATCCAAGGGCCCAGGCTTGTCTTTGCTGAGTTAAGGCCGGGAATAGGGTTTGAAACCCTCATTCAACTTCAAGTTTTCTCTTTCTAAAGGTTTAGAGAGGGGAGAGCAAGAAAGAAGGAGAACGTCAACTCTGGCCGCCGGTGGAGCTTCGGAGCCCCGATTCTCGATCCGAGTCCAGATCTACGGAGGCGAGGCCATTGCGGTGCTTTTCATTCGTCTAGATCTTCATGGCGCCAAATAGAACCACAAGGGTAACGATTCTCTTCTTGGACCTGTGAAGTCCTCTTCCTTTTTGCATAGGGAACCCGCTCTCGCGAGTGTGGGGTGAGTGGAGATTTTCCTTTGGGTGTACATGAATAGTCCCCGTTGTTTTGCATGTAGAGTCCGAAATTGAAGTATTAACATAGGCATGGTGTGTGAAGCCTACCCGGACAAGTTGGTCTGGATCAGTGATGTTTCATTATGCATAAATAGCCGGAGAAGACTCTGTGCCGATGGTTTTTTTCGGATTTTCTATGCGGTAGATTGCAGCAGGGAGCCTTGGGGACTAACTCTAAGGTGCACCAGGAAAACTGAGCAGAAGCGTTGTTCTGCCATCTTGGTGGCCTGGGAGCCAACTTGCACATAACTTGGTTATGTAAAATTTGTGTGATTGATTTGGGACTCGGGGAAGCTTGAGTCGCGCCTATGGCTTAAATTGACGTGGCGGTGTGAGCAATGTGTTTGGCGGAACCGTACCCGCTCTATGTGGTTTGGTTAAAGCGACCTAAGGTACGTGGTACTTACCGTTGGCATAGATAGAGGGTATTAGGCTTAGGCTGGAAAGACTATAATGCTCACGAGGTTTGCCGTCCTGGTGGCGGTGGTGAGACCACAAATTTTTAACGGGTTCACCGAGTAAGTGCCCTGAGAGCACGAGGTGTATGGTCGTGCGGGCCTGCACCTGTGGTGTATTGTTCAAATGTTGTACTTTCACTTTAATCGGTGGATTATACTAATGTAATGAAGGGAAGGAGCGCCGCCGCCCCGATCATGGGGTGGGGTCGTTATAATTTTGTCAGATTTAGCTGACCGTTGCTTTTGTTTGCCACCGTTGCGGTGGATTGTTGCTTGTAGGTGCTGCGGAGCCTAGTGACAAATAGCGGGCTAAAGCCCTCGTTGTTGAGCCGACCCTCGAAGGCCTTTGCGAATGTTTACTTTTATTCTCATGTGTGACAAGCATGCATGTCGATGTTTGGAAGACACTATTTGTTTAAAGTAAACTAATGTAAGGCCATAAGACCATGTACTTTGTGTAATTGTACGCTCATTCCTATTTTGGGTATTTTAGTGGACATTCATGTTGTGGCTTGAATTCTTTTCTTTGCAACAGTTAAAATACTTCCGCTAGAATGTACTCTGTGTAGGACGTTTGTTATTGGAAGGATGGTTTCATTGAGTAACCCTTTGGTCTGTCTGTGGTATATGACGTCAGGCCCCGACCGGACCTACTGCTATATGCTGTGTGACGGATATGGGTGTTACAACCTTGGGGGTCAGTACAACAACTGCAGGTTCGTCATCATGGACGCTCCTAGAAACTACAATGCGATTTTCGGACGGCCCCTCATCAGTGCTTCCACTGCATACCCTTGTCTTTCCACCAATTCCTCAAGTTCAATGCCGAAGGCATCCAGGTCCGGGTCCGGGGAGACCCCAATGTTGGATCCCTAGTAGGATTTGGGCTAACTTCACTAAGTTAGGATCTTATGACCCAACATGTATAACCAGGGTCATGGTTGTGTCCTAGAGTCTAGGCCAAGTCCTTAGAGTCAACATCACTTGGACCAGCTGAACACTCAATGCTAGAGAAAATCTCAAATATTCTAAGTCCAGAATCAAATTTAGGTCGACTATCATGGATCTCAGATCGACGAACTCAGTTCACAGGTCTCAGGTCGACTAATTCTGGATCATATACTTGAACACTCAACGCTAGAGAACATCTCAAATATTCGAAGTCCAGAATCAAATTTAGGTCGATGATCTTGGATCTCAGGTCGACGAACTCTATTCTCAGGTCTCAAATCGACTAATTCTGGATCATATGCTTCAACACTCAACGTCAGAGAACATCTCAAATATTCTTAGTCCAGAATCAAACTCAGGTCGACGATCTTGGATCTCAGCTCAACGAACTATGGACTCAGGTCGACGAATCCAGACTTGGTTATTTTTCATCCTTCTATCCCTATTATAATGTAATAATTCCTGAGTAATTAATGCCAAAATATTCTCTGAATATTACCGTTAGACGGAGCAATAATTATGGTCTTCATCAGGGTTATTGCTTGCCATTTTTCATAGGGACAGTTGGGGAAATCAATCAATGCAAAATATTCTCTGGCCGCCAGCATTGAATGCAGAAAGGATTTCGAAATTCAAAAGGACGTTTACATAGAAAATCTAAAAGATAGATTTTTCCTCTTCTAGTAGACACAACTTATACAGACACACAAAAAACCAGTCAGGAAGAGTAGAAAACCATCGTCTCGCAACAAGGATTCTCTCTGCTCTCGCTCTCTCTTGACAATAAAGTGCTAGAAAGAAAGAATTGCTAGACCAGAAGAAGAATAACTTTCAGAAGAAGAAGAACAACTATTCAAATCAAGAGTCTTCTTCTTCTGTCATCCCCTCAGGAACTTTCAAAGGACAACAACTACTACATCAGTCAAAGAAGTTCCTGAAGATCTTCTGGTTGAAGCTAAAAGCCTGAAGGCCTATCACCCTGAAACAAAGTTCCAACCACCTGAATCTATTCACTATCTAAGGGGGAGCTTTTGCTACCATCAAATCCACAGAGTCTTCTCAAGTTGTATAATTGAGAAAGAGAAGACATAATCACTCTCTCATCCCCCCCACTGTATAAAGGGTTCTTTACTCCCTTCAAAAGTGATTCCTGGTTGCAAGTCACCTAACCAAAAGACTTGAGGTTTGGTTTTTGATCACATAATCAAAAGCTCGTTGGTGTCAGGCACCTGATCAAAAATTTGAGTGGATTCCTACCAGGGTGGTAGAAGAGTGGATGTACCCAGGTTGGGGAACTACTATAAATTCTTGTGTTATCTGGTTGCCCTTATCTTTTTGTTCTTGCTATGGCTGTGCTAGTTAGGACTGCTCTGTTTTTGCTTAATTAATTTTTCATTCTGCAATTTTTATTTACTGCAAAAGTTCAAATAGTTTTTAAGGATACTCTATTCACCCCCCTTTAGAGTATTCCAGATCTAACACCCCACTTTCAATTGGTATCAGAGGGGAGTTCTTTTGGTTGTACAAGCTAACCCTTGAACCAAATATCCTGAGTTAGATTTGTCATTCTACTCCCATTAGATTTATTCTTACACAACATGACCCAGAACAAAGATTTTGCAAGCATCAGACCTCCAGTTTGCAACCTAAATAAGTTTGACATCTAAAAGGCAAGAATAAAATTATATATGAACTCCATTGATGAAGATATCTATAATTCCATTTTGACAGGTCCCCCTACAACACTTACAACAACAGCATCATCTAGCACTAATGCAGTTCCACCACTTGAGTGGACTGAGGCTCAGAAGAAGGCCAAAGTTGCTAATGCCAAGGCAATGAACATATTGGCCTAGATAATGTCAGATGACATTTTTCAGAAAGTGGCTGAATGTACATTAGCCAAGGCCATTTGGGATTTCCTGAATCAAATGGTTGCTGGATCTGCTGATGAAATAAAGGATAGAAGATCAAATCTCATATCATAATATGAGAATTTCAAGGAGGGAGCTGAGTCAGTGGCAGACATGTACAACAGGTTGAGCTCAATCATACATGAGCTAAAAAACTTGGACAAGGACATCACCCTCACAGAGGTGAATGACAAGATCCTCACGTGCTTCCCAAGCTCATGGGATTCAAGGATCTGGCCCATCAAGGAGGCTAGAAGCCTAAATGAGATTTCCACAGAATCTCTTTTGGGAAAGTTAAAGTCATATGAACAACTCATCAAGACCAGAGAAGCAGTTGAGCAAAGAACACCACCACCAGCAAGGAAGGAGCACAATATTGCATTTAAGGCTGCTGAAGAGACAGAGACTCCAACAGTTAATGAAGAGTTGATGAGTCTATTTGCCAAAAGATTCTACAAGATGGCAAGGAAAGACTTAAGGAGAAAGTCATACAGGCAGGATGACAAGCCAAGGTATGATAAAACCCCTAATAAGGAAGTGGTTTGCTTTGGCTGCAGGAAACCTGGACACTTCATCTCTGAGTGTCCAGAGAATCAGAAGAAGGAGAAGAGAAGAGAGAAGGACACAAGAAGACAGCACAACAACAAGCCTTCTTCCAACAAATATAAGAAGAAGGATAAAGGCTTTGTAGTTGAATCCTGTAGTGAAACAGAAGATGAATCCACATCTTCCATCTCCAGTGAACAAGAAGAGGAGGCAAAGACAAAGGAAGTTTGCCTCATGGCAATTGATGCCAGCAGTAGCAGATCAGATACAGATGAATCTGATGATGAAGAAATCCTGTCAGCTGAAGACCAGGTATTAACATCGTATGATTTTGAATCTGATGAATTTAAATTTGAATTTAAAAATTTATGCTTAGATTTGATAAGCTCTGAGAAGGAAATCAAACTTCTCAAAGAAAAATTAAAAGATCAAGATAAAATCATTTCTGAAAAAGCTAGTCTATCTAATGAACTAAAGTCTGCAAATGAACAAATCATCTTTCTGAAATCTGAACTTAGCAAAGATAAGATATTGGAAGAAACATTAAATGGCAGAAGTTTAAGACTGTTAGATATAACCAGCACATTAAATACTAGAACTAATAATTGTAGATTAGGGTTAGGAGCTTCATCCAGTGAACCAATACTAATTCAAAAGAACCATCTTTCTAAACCTATAAATTTTGTTTCTGATAAAGGAAAGAAAAACACTGAACAAGTCAATAAGGTTAATGAAGTCCTTACACAAATTGAAACTAAGAACTGTTGGGTATTGTATCCACAATGTACCTGATTTGAAGAAGCCCCTGAACAAGCTAAGGTAAATAGACAATGTGTTTGATGAAATCTTTTAAGTTGTGCTTGCAGTTATTCCACGCTAAGTACACACCAATGTCAGGGTGCAGTGGGTCAATATACACGGGTCTGCACGACGTAATCCCTCGTTGAGCAGATCAGTGTGTTGGCCTACGTGTACTCTCTCTATTGGGGTGTACTTAATTTCAAGTACAGGGCTATGATAAAGCAAGAGCAGACAAGGAGCAAGGATGGGCCAAAGACCAGCTCACGGAAAGAAAGAGGAGAAATCGCCTAAGTAAAAATCGACGAGAATCACTATGTGATTCTCGCCGAATCGGCGAGAATCACTATGTGATTCTCGCCGAATCGGCGAGAATCACTTATGATTCTCGCCGAGTCGCCAAGAATCACTAGCTGATTCTCGCCGGTTGGAGCCGGCTGTCTCGACACCGCCAGAAATTTCTCTAAGGCAGAATCGTCGAGAATCACTAAGTGATTCTCGCCGATTCATCGAGAATGACTTTGCATTTTCGACGATTCGGCGAGAATCAAGTGTGATTCCCGACATTTCTCCCCGTCTTCTATATCAGCGCAGCCAGAATTCGGCTAAGTAGGATTCGGCGAGAATCATTGGTGATTCTCGCCGATTCGTTGAGAATCACCTACGATTCTCGCCGAATTTGACTTGGGCAATTTTCCGATTCTTTCTGGACCGGTCCACGTTACCTGCGGTATTTCGAACCGGACTTAGGTCTTATCGCTGGTGGGACCCACAACGGTCATATACTTAACCTAATATATATATATACCTCCGTATGTATGAACAGTACAAGAACCAAATACGCGAATTCAAAAAGAACAGCCGCCGACGTGACCTAGTTCGCGATCTTGCTCCGCCGACCGTCTCCGCCCTCGAGCAGTTCGTCGCCGCTGTTGATCTCAAGTTCTTCTAGATCTCCGGCGACAGAAGCTTAGGCTAGCATAGCGTCTCACGCGTCTAACCAGAGATCCCTTGTCTCTTAATTCTTTGATCGGGAAAAACCTTCCCCTTCCGAATCGATCGAGACGACCGATCCTAGTGTGACCGTTGGAAGACCTTGCTTCCTTTGCTACGAAGTTTGAATCTCGATTGCACGGCAGAAGCTCTCTGTCGCCGCCGCTTATTCCGTGAACCTAGCCACCACTCCAAGCCACCGCCGGTTTCGGGAAGGTTCAATCCAAGTGAGATCTAGGGTTGGGGACTCTTCGTTGACTTCAAGAACACGTCGTCGAACGAAGAGGGATACCTTAGTCTCCATACGTTGTTTGTATTTCTTACAAGCTATTTTCAATTCTTTGTAAAGGACCGATTGGTCTCTAGTTGTAAGGGTTGAGTGCAACCCGTGTTGTGGGAGTGGTGACTCCTACGTGTGGAAGGGTTCCTTCCGTTAGTGCAAGGATTGGATTTCAATCCTGTTGGTGAAGTGACCGAGTTGTCCCTGGTTGGGAGATAGGTCGAAGGGGGAATGTGGACGTACCCAAATCGGGGAACCACTATAAATTGCTTGTGTCCTGTCTGTGCTGTGTTGTTTTGTTTTCTTGTGCAGGTACAATTTTAATTCCGCAAATTCGCTGCAAGACACCTATTCCCCCCCCCCCATAGGTGAAGCTAGTTGGCACTAGGTGGACTTTAAAGTGGTATCAGAGGGAGGTTACTCATCAAAAATGTTCACACCTTGAGTAGAATCCTGCCACCAGTGTCAATAAGAAGACCGATATCCTCCATGGACGGACTCAAGCACTCCGGCAAAATCCCAGTGTGCACCAGACTGAACTTTCCTATCTGGAAGGAAAGAATCAGATTCTACATGGAAGCAGTCGACCCCCGGCTCTTCATGATTGTGGAGGAGGGACCTTACATTCCCACTAAGGCCTCCACCATTGATCCTACCAAGAAAGTGCCCAAGAAACTTTCGGAAATGGACAAGGACGAAATGGTGCTATTCGGACTCGACAAGAAAGCTCAGAACATCCTGGTAAGCGCAGTTGATGACTCTATGATGCAGAACTTCTGCAACTGCAGGACAGCCAAGAATCTCTAGAGCTGCCTGATTGTATTAATGGAGGGCACGGATGAAGTGAGGGATGATCGGAGATCCCTCCTCAATCAGAAATATGAGGCCTTCAGGCAAGGGCCCAAGGAGGAGATCGGAGTTACCTTCGAAAACTTCCTCAAGATCGTCAATGCACTCAAAGGATACGGAAGAGTGTTCACTGACGATGAGCTCAATGATAAGTTCCTTAGGTCCCTTACTAAGGAATGGGACACAAAGATCTGCGCCATCCGGGAGTTTGGCAGACTTGCAGAAACCGACCCTCAGATTTTATTCGGGAAGCTCATGTCCTATGAGCTTCAATTGAACACAAGGAACGCTGAAGAGGAAGCAGAGAAAGCCTCAGCCAAAGAAAAGACGGTGGCCCTAAAAGCCATTCATTACAGAAAGGGTAAGGTCGCTGCTTCTTCCCGTGTGTGGAAGAAGGATGAAGAGGAAGACTCTGAGCCTAGCTCCTCCGGCTCAGAATTGTCTGAAGAAGACTTCTCCCTTATCACACGGGAATTCAAGAAGTTCCTCAAGATGAGGAGTCAAAGAAAGAGAGACGGCTCCTCCTCCAGGCATCAGAAGAAATTTTTTTCTTCTGACAGATATGATACTAAACCGAACAAACATCGTTCCTCTGACATTATTTGCTTTGGATGCTATAAGCCAGGACACGTCGTGGCCGACTGCCACCAAGGCAAGAGAGAAAAGGGGAAGGGAGAGGAGCACAGGTCCTCAAAAGACAAGAAGAAGGAGAGGAGTTACATCGCAAAGAACCCAAAGACGCTGAGTGAATCTGACACGTCAGACTCCAGCGATGATGAGGAAGCCTACTTTGGGCTAATGGGTCGCTCTGACTCAGAAGGAGGATGCCCCCCATTTACTGGGAAGGTAAAAGCTCACACCCCTCTCTCCGACTCTGAATCTGATCCTGAGTCTCATGATGATGACCCTGAGGATAGCCCTTCGGCCCGTGAAGCGGAGCTCCTCGAGAAATATGAGCTTCTGCTCAACAATTTCGAGGAGTGCCGCAAGAGATTGAAGGCTGAGAAAAAGGAAGTGAAATTCCTTAAGGGTGAGGGTGTCTCCCTAAGGGAAGAGATCACTAGTTTGATCTCTCTCCGACAGGAGCACCTGGACCTGACTTCAAAGCATTAAAAGTCTCTTAAGCTCCTTGATCTTAAGCAGGAGGAAGTCGACAAGTTGGAAGAACTACTTGCGGCAAAAAGGAAGATCGTCAAGAGCTTCTCTATGCCAAAAACTGTTCTTCCATTAGTTGATACCTTCTCTGCTCAGGCCAAAGGAGCTGGCTTGGGGCATGTAGGGGTATCCGGTTCCTCATCCAGGAGAAACAGGAACCAGAGAAAGAATAAGGCCGCCAAGAAGGCCTCTGCTGCTGAAAAGGGAAAGGCCCCACTCAGTCCTGTTGAGTTCAGAAAGCCTAGCTTTCCCTGCAACCAACATGACTTTGAGTCAACCTTTGATCATCATTTCCGGCCCTCGGTTGCAAAGCCGAAGAGCCGATATGATGGTTGGACTTTTCTCTGCAACTTCGGTTAAAGTGTCTTCATGGCACCTTATGAGGAAATCCACTTGGGAAATTATGGTCAATTCTCTAGCGGCCATAATAGAAAGCAGGCACCAAAAGCCAAGCCTGTTATACTGAAGGAACAAAAGGTGAAGAAATCATGTGACTGCAATCACTATGATGCCTCCACCTCCAGATCCAAGGCCCCAGCTGTGCCCACCATTCCCAGGGTGAAGCAGGAGCCTAGGAAGAGGTATAAGAGATTTGACTGTTGGTGTTGTGGCAAAGTTGGTCACTTTGTCGTGGATTGTTGGTTTAATCCAAGGTATAATGAGATTCCTTATGTTAGCAATGCAAGACCGACCACTCGTAGGGCTAACCAATCGAGGGGGAGTATGCTAACAAGGAATCTAGGACCCAAGTTCGATTGGGTTCCTAAGGCAAATTAATTCTGTTTTGTAGGAATGTCCAAAGGCCAACAAAACTCCCATTTGGTATTTGGACAGTGGATGCTCCTGTCATATGACTGGGACAAGAAGCCTGCTGCGGGAGTACTCTCCAGTCGAGAATGGACCCAAAGTCATCTTTGGGGGATCTGATCGGGGAGTCACCAGAGGTTACGGTATGATTTCCAACGGTATACTCTCTATCTCTGACGTAGCTTATGTTGAAGGGTTAAATCATAACCTGATCAGCGTAAGCCAGTTATGTGATAAAGGGTATGATGTTAAGTTCTGCAAGGATAAATGTCTGATAATATCATGTGCCTCTTCGGAGACAGTATTAACCGGCATTAGGAGCAGAAATATTTTCTGTTTAGATTTCTCAGTCTAGATTCTTCCACCCCAGTATGCCTAGTAGCAAAAGGCAGTGCATCTCTTTATGAACAATGGCACAAGAGATTGGCACATATTAATTACAAGACTATTAATATGCTATTTTCCAAAGATTTAGTAAGGGATGCTCCCATTATTAGGTGCATCAAAGATAGTCCCTGTCCTGCATGCCAGATGGGCAAACAGACTCGGGCTACCTTTAAGGGCATCCCAGACAAAGACTCCTCCAGATGTCTTTATCTTCTGCATATGGACCTGTTTGGTCCAATGCAAGTTCATAGCTTGGGAGGGAAGTCTTATACGCTAGTGATTGTAGATGATCACTCTCGATTTACTTGGGTGTTCTTTTTAAAACGCAAGTCTGATACGTTTGACGTCTTCACCAGCTTTGTCAAGCAGATTCAGAACGAACTTAACTGCTCGGTGGTCAAAATCAGAAGTGACCATGGAACAGAGTTCGAGTCTGGAGCTATGACAGAGTTCTGTGAAGAACTTGGTATCTCTCATGAGTTTTCCTCCCCGCGCACTCCTCAACAAAATGGAGTTGCGGAGAGGAGAAATAGGACACTCATAGAAGCCTGCACGACAATGCTGAATGACGCTTCACTCCCAGAATACTTCTGGGCCGAGGCTGTCAATACGGCGTGTCATGTTCAAAATCGGGCGTTGATCAACAAAAGTCATCGTAAGATGCCCTACGAACTACTGAAAGGCAGGAAACCAACCATGTCCTATTTGAGGATCTTTTGTTGCAGATGTTATGTACTGAATAATGGGAAGTACCCGCGTACTAAGTTTGGTGAAAAGTGCTTCGAAGGCATATTCATGGGGTATAGTAGCCATAGCCGGGCTTATAGAGTTTTCAACAAGAAAACCCTAGTGGTAGAGGAATCAATAAATGTTGTATTTGATGAAGGAAGTTTGCTTAATTGCAAGACTTCTAGTTGTCTTCCTGAAGATGCAGGTGCCAGACTCGAAAAGTTACAATTGGATGAGCCCGAGAAAGATGCAACTCCAAAATACATCAAGGTCTCCACATCAACGCCGATCGGAGAAGTTGAAGATCAAAATGGAGCAAATCCTTTAGAAGAAGGAGATGCCCAAGAAGTAGTCGAAGCTCCTGACGCCAAACTTCTTGAGCTCAGACACGTGAGGGATCATCCTAGAGATCAGATCATCGGAGATCCTCGTGACGGGGTCAGAACTCGAAGAGGTACCATTAACGAGATTTTGCATCTTAGCTTCCTGTCACAGGTTGAGCCAAAGAAGTTCGACGAGGCGAACAAAGAAGCTGCATGGATTTTGGCCATGCAAGATGAATTGCATCAATTCAAATGATGCAACGTTTGGACGCTGGTTCCCAAACCACAAAAGCAGAATGTGATTGGCACCAAGTGGATCTTCAGAAACAAACTGGATGAACATGGTGTCATCATAAAGAACAAGGCCAGGCTAGTGGCTCAAGGTTACCGACAGGAGGAGGGGATTGACTTCGACCAGACCTTTGCACCAGTGGCAAGGCTCGAGGCCATCAGATTGTTCCTGGCGTATGCTTCGCACAAAGGATTCACTGTCTATCAAATGGACGTGAAATCAACCTTCTTGAACGGAGACCTGAAAGAGGAAGTATACGTCGCTCAACCCCCAGGTTTTGTCAATCCTACTTATCCTAATCATGTATATTTTCTTAATAAAGCTCTATATGGTTTAAAGCAAGCTCCTCGAGCTTGGTATGAGACCTTGTCTAGTTTTCTTCTTGAGAACAAGTTCTCTAGAGGAAAAATAGATAAGACATTGTTTCTTAGGGAAGTCAAAGGCAAGATCTTGCTGGTGAAAATCTATGTCGATGACATTATATTCGGCTCAACGGACAACAATCTTTGCAAAAAGTTCTCTAAACTTATGCAAGGAAAGTTTGAAATGAGCAGTATGGGAGAGCTAAAGTATTTCTTGGGACTTCAAGTGAAACAGTCTGAGGATGGAATCTTCATCTCTCAGGCGAAGTTCACAAATGAACTCCTCAAGAAATTCGGAATGGAGAATGCAACCTCTATGAGGACTCCAATGGGATCCACTATGTCTTTGGATAAGGATGAGAAAGGTAAACCTTTCGATGAAACCAAATACAGAAGCATCATTGGATCCCTGCTCTACCTTACTGCCAGTAGACCGGATATCATGTTCTCCACATGTGTCTGTGCCAGATATCAGGTGAACACTAAGGAATCTCACTATGTCGCTGCAAAGCGAATTCTAAGATACCTTAAAGGTACCCCCAATCTTGGCTTGTGGTACCCGAGAAACAATGATGTCGAGCTAATAAGTTTTTCAGATGCTGATTTTGCAGGGAGTAGGGATGACAGGAAAAGCACTTCCAGGACGTGTCAATTCCTGGGAAGAAGGCTTATTTCATGGAACAGCAAGAAGCAGAATTGTGTAGCAACCTCCACTGCAGAGTCTGAGTACATCTCGGCTGGCAGCTGTTGCGCACAACTCCTATGGATAAGAAACCAGTTAGCTGACTATGACCTCCAGTTCAAGGAAGTACCAATGTACTGCGACTCCTCCAGTGCAATTGCTATTGCCAACAATCCTGTATCGCACAACAGAACGAAGCATATTGAAGTGCGCTACCACTTCATTCGGGAGCACGTGGAGAACAAGGACATCTCTCTCTGCTATGTCCCCACGGACAAGCAGATTGCAGATATTTTCACAAAGCCCTTAGACGAGGCCAAGTTCAGTCTCTTCAAAACTGAATTGGGTATGCTCAACTATGAGGAATGAAGACTACAGAAGCTCCTGGCTCGTGCATCTAGGGGGAGCATCTGCCAGGAACTCAAGTGTAAGCATAGGTGCAAGAACTGAGGGGGAGCATGGTGTCAAATGCACCAGACCCAGATTTGCAGAAGCCAAAAAGGGGGATATTACCCTCTCGGCTAAGGCTAAGGTGGCTCCAAGTTTGCTCTCAAGTAATTGGTAATGAATATCTCTCTCAACTCAATTTTAAGTTTATGATTTTCATTCCTATATGCTCTATTCACCTTAGCTTGTAGGGTTTAGGCTTCTTCAAATAGGGGGAGATTATTGGGTTTTGTATCCACAATGTACCTGATTTGAAGAAGCCCCTAAACAAGCTAAGGTAAATAGACAATGTGTTTGATGAAATCTTTTAAGTTGTGCTTGCAGTTATTCCACGCTAAGTACACACCAATGTCAGGGTGCAGTGGGTCAATATACACGGGTCTGCGCGATGTAATCCCTCGTTGAGCAGATCAGTGTGTTGGCCTACGTGTACTCTCTCTATTGGGGTGTACTTAATTTCAAGTACAGGGCTATGATAAAGCAAGAGCAGACAAGGAGCAAGGACGGGCCAAAGACCAGCTCACGGAAAGAAAGAGGAGAAATCGCCTAAGTAAAAATCGACGAGAATCACTATGTGATTCTCGCCGAATCGGCGAGAATCACTTATGATTCTCGCCGAGTCGCCAAGAATCACTAGCTGATTCTCGCCGGTTGGAGCCGGCTGTCTCGACACCGCCAAAAATTTCTCTAAGGCAGAATCGTCGAGAATCACTAAGTGATTCTTGCCGATTCGTCGAGAATGACTTTGCATTCTCGACGATTCAGCGAGAATCAAGTGTGATTCCCGACGTTTCTCCCCGTCTTCTATATCAGCGCAGCCAGAATTCGGCTAAGTAGGATTCTGCGAGAATCATTGGTGATTCTCGCCGATTCGTTGAGAATCACCTACGATTCTCGCCGAATTTGACTTGGGCAATTTTTCGATTCTTTCTGGACCGGTCCACGTTACCTGCGGTATTTCGAACCGGACTGAGGTCTTATCGCTGGTGGGACCCACAACGGTCATATACTTAACCTAATATATATATACCTCCGTATGTATGAACAGTACAAGAACTAGATACGCGAATTCAAAAAGAACAGCCGCCGACGTGACCTAGTTCGCGATCTTGCTCCGCCGACCGTCTCCGCCCTCGAGCAGTTCGTCGCCGCTATTGATCTCAAGTTCTTCCAGATCTCCAGCGACAGAAGCTTAGGCTAGCATAGCGTCTCACGCGTCTAACCAGAGATCCATTGTCTCTTGATTCGTTGATCGGGAAAAACCTTCCCCTTCCGAATCGATCGAGACGACCGATCCTAGTGTGACCGTTGGAAGACCTTGCTTCCTTTGCTACGAAGTTTGAATCTCGATTGCACGGCAGAAGCTCTCCGTCGCTGCCGCTTATTCCGTGAACCTAGCCACCACTCCAAGCCACCGCCGGTTTCGGGAAGGTTCAATCCAAGTGAGATCTAGGGTTGTGGACTCTTCGTTGACTTCAAGAACACGTCGTCGAACGAAGAGGGACACCTTAGTCTCCATACGTTGTTTGTATTTCTTACAAGCTATTTTCAATTCTTTGTAAAGGACCGATTGGTCTCTAGTTATAAGGGTTGAGTGCAACCCGTGTTGTGGGAGTGGTGACTCCTACGTGTGGAAGGGTTCCTTCCGTTAGTGCAAGGATTGGATTTCAATCCTGTTAGTGAAGTGACCGAGTCGTCCCTGGTTGGGAGATAGGTCGAAGGGGGAAAGTGGACTTACCCAAATCGGGGAACCACTATAAATTGCTTGTGTCCTGTATGTGCTGTGTTGTTTTGTTTTCTTGTGCAGGTACAATTTTAATTCCGCAAATTCGCTGCAAGACACCTATTCCCCCCCCCCCCCATAGGTGAAGCTAGTTGGCACTAGGTGGACTTTCAAGAACAAACTTAAAAAATAGAAGAATAATAAAAGTAACAATGTTCAGCAGTTATCGTCGAACTCAGATCGACGATACAAGAACAGATCATCGACCTCAGAACGACGATCTCTGAACGAAAATTTCAGTAATAATCAATCTTCGATCTACGATCGACGATATTAGTATGGTTCGTCGACCAGAGATCGACGATTTTAGTGCCCCAAGAATGAATATCTTCATTCTTCGAGCAGAGATCGAAGATCTCATCCAACATCGTCGAGCTCAATTCGACGATCCAACCAAAAATCGTCGATCCCAGATCCTAACAACAGCAACTTAAATTCTAATAGCAACACTAATCCTTTTAATTAATGGATAATACCACCAAGAAGATATCATCCTAAGGGTTACAAGAACCAACCAGAATACTCTTACATTCTCAGTTATTGTTATGTAAATCAACAAGGACCCAAGATTACCTGGGTCAAGAACAACTAACTATCATTCTTGTAGGTAAAGAGCTATACAACATTTAATCAACAATGGTATCTGGACAGTGGTTGCTCCAAGAATATGACAGGCAGCAAGGACAACATAAGTGATTATAAGTTCAAGCTGGGACCAAAGGTTATCTTTGGTGATTCAAACTATGGCTAGACCAAAGGCTATGGTAAAGTCAAGATTGGAGCAGTGACTTTCAAGAAGGTTGCCTATGTAAGTGGATTGAAGCATAACCTCATCTCAATAAGTAAACTTTGTGATGAAGGTTATCAGGTAATTTTTAACTCTAGCTCTTGTATTATTTCATCTAAAGAAAACAAAACTGTTTTAATTGGAAATAGACAAGGCAACATATACTTAATTGATTTTCTCTTTGCCAACTCAGACATCTGCTTACTTAATATAATTAGTAATCAGAATGAACTTTGGCATAAAAGGCTAGGTCATGTAAACCTGAAAAACATTGCTAGGCTATCAAAAGACAACCTTGTGAGAGGTCTGGCTTCTGGTCCCTACAAGAAGGAAGGTCTATGTAGGGCTTGTAAACTAGGAAAGCAAACTAAATATAGTTTTAAATAAGTTAATAAAAGTGATTCACCTAGGATCTTGTACTTGCTACACATGGATCTCTTTCGACCCATTGATGTACAGAGCCTAGGAGGGAAATCCTACACCTTAGTTATTGTAGATGACTTCTCAAGGTTCACTTGGGTGTTCTTTCTGAGATCTAAGTCATATACCTTTAAAGTTCTTACAGATTTTCTCAGGACCATATAGATTGAGTACTCTACTCATGTTGCATTGATCAGAAGTGATCCATGTACAAAGTTTGAGTCTCTTCTTATGCATGAGTTCTGTGAGAAGGAAGGTATCATGCACTGCTTCTCAGCTCCTAGAACTCCCCAACAAAATGGGGTAGCTGACAGGAAAAATAAGACCATAAATGAAGCTGCAGGCACATTACTTGTAGATGCTTACATGCCCCTAACCTTCTGGGCAGAGGCTGTAAGCACATCAAATTATGTCCTGAATAGGAGTCTAATACACAAACAAAAGAATAGGACTCCCTATGAATTACTTAAAGGGAAGAAACCTAAAATCACTTATTTTAAAGTATTTGGATGTATATGCTATGTATATAAAAACAACAAGAGAAACATTAGAAAGTTTGAAGCTAAGGCTGAAGGGGGAATTTTTCTTGGATATTCCCAAGTAAGCAAAGCTTATAGGGTTTTCAATAAATAATCATTAAAAATTAAAGAATCTGTTCATGTTACCTTTGATGAAACTAACATGTCTTGCAAGGAGAAAGAGATTTCTACCAATAGTACTTTGCAGGCATCTCACTTGTGTAAGAACTTGGATTGACTAAGCCTCACCCAAGAGGTTCCAACACATCCTTCTCCACAAGTTAATGAAGAAAGTAAAGAAGAAAATACTGAAGGAATTGACAATCCCTCAACAACACACACAATTCCATAAGAGGAATTAGTTCCAAATACTGTTACAGAACCAACTCCACCCACTGACTTTGTCACACTAAGGGATCACCCCAGATCCCAAGTGATTGGAGACATCTCAGTAGGTGTACAGATAAGGCATCAACTCAACCAAGATTTGATGCATGTCTGTTTTCTCTCTCAGGTTGAGCCTCTATCCATACATGATGGTGAGCAGGATCCCCACTGGATCATTGCAATGTAAGAGGAATTAAACCAATTTGAGAGATGTAGAGTTTGGGATTTGGTTCCAAGACCCCAAGACCACCCAGTCATTGGAACCAAATGGGTATACAGAAATAAGCTAGATGCCCAAGGAGTGATTGTGAGAAATAAGGCTAGGCTTGTTGTCAAGGATATATGCAAGAGGAAGGCATTGACTATGATCAAACTTTTGCCCTTGTTGCTAGGCTAGAAGCTATAAGGATATCTCTGGCTTATGATGCATTCAATAAGTTCAAAGTATATCAAATGAATGTCAAGAGTGCATTCTTAAATGGAGAACTTAAAGAAGAGGTTTATGTTGAACAACCTCCATGTTTCATCTCTCCAACTCATCCCTCTTTTGTCTTCAAATTGCATAAAGCTCTTTATGGTTTAAAGCAAGCTCCAAGAGCTTGGTATGAGACCCTAGCTAGCTTTCTGATAGAGCAGTTAACTAGAGGCATAGTAGATAAAACATTATTCACTAGACATCATAAGGACCAAACTTTGTTAGTACAAATTTATGTGGATGACATCATATTTGAGTCTGCTGATTCAAAATTATACAAGAGGTTCTCTGACCTCATGCATTCAAAATTTGAAATGAGTAGCATGAGTGAGCTCACCTACTTACTTGGTCTCCAAGTGAAGTAGCTGCCTGATGACATCTTCATCTCTTAGGCTAAATATGCTAAAGAGCTTATCAAAAAGTTTGGGATGGCTGATGCCTCAGCAAAGAAAACACCAATGGCTACCAATACTGTAATTAACTCTGATGCACTTGGGAAACCTGTGGATCAGAAATTATATAGGGGCATTGTTGGGTCCCTATTATATCTTACAGCTAGCAGACCTGATATCATGTTTGCAACATGTCTTTTTACTAGGTTCCAGGTGAACCCTAAAGAATCTCACCTAGTTTTTCTAAAAAGAATTTTAAGATATATAAAGAGTTGTCCTAGTCTAGGACTCTGGTATTCAACTGAGTCAGTGTGAGAACCCGCCCACCCATATCGCATCTCAAAACCCAGGTATTGAGATGAAGGGTGGCGGGGTACATAAACACGGAGGAGCAGGCGCTGCGGGCGATGTGGGACTAATGCCAACCACAGAACCGCGGGGATATTCCGCCACACAGGGGGCCCACTGGAGTCAACACCCAGACTAGGAACGCGATGGGGAAAGCCACGGGGGCGGTCCCACACACACGGTCCTGCTGGCAAATTACTCTCAACACACCCCCGCAGCAGGACAACCGTACATCCTCTGATACCATGTGAGAACCCGCCCACCCATATCGCATCTCAAAACCCAGGTATTGAGATGAAGGGTGGCGGGGTACATAAACACAGAGGAGCAGGCGCTGCGGGCGATGTGGGACTAATGCCAACCACAGAACCGCGGGGATATTCCGCCACACAGGGGGCCCACCGGGGTCAACATCCAGACCAGGAACGCGATGGGGAAAGCCACGGGGGCGGTCCCACACACACGGTCCTGCTGGCAAATTACTCTCAACATGTGAGAACCCGCCCACCCATATCGCATCTCAAAACCCAGGTATTGAGATGAAGGGTGGCGGGGTACATAAACACGGAGGAGCAGGCGCTGCGGGCGATGTGGGACTAATGCCAACCACAGAACCGCGGGGATATTCCGCCACACAGGGGGCCCACCGGGGTCAACACCCAGACCAGGAACGCGATGGGGAAAGCCACGGGGGCGGTCCCACACACACGGTCCTGCTGGCAAATTACTCTCAACACACCCCCGCAGCAGGACAACCGTACATCCTCTGATACCATGTGAGAACCCGCCCACCCATATCGCATCTCAAAACCCAGGTATTGAGATGAAGGGTGGCGGGGTACATAAACACGGAGGAGCAGGCGCTGCGGGCGATGTGGGACTAATGCCAACCACAGAACCGCAGGGATATTCCGCCACACAGGGGGCCCACCGGGGTCAACACCCAGACCAGGAACGCGATGGGGAAAGCCACGGGGGAGGTCCCACACACACGGTCCTGCTGGCAAATTACTCTCAACAGTCAGAATTTGAGTTAACTGGATACTCAGATGCTGACATTGCTGGATGCAGGGTTGACAGAAAGAGTACCTCAGGAACCTGCCAGTTCCTTGGTATGAGATTAGTGTCCTGGTTTTGTAAAAAGCAGTCATCTGTGTCTACATCAACTGCTGAAGCAGAATACATTACAGCTGGTAATTGCTGTTCCCAGATGCTGTGGATCCATAACCAACTCCTGGACTATGGCTTCAACTTAAATAATTCAACTCTCTTATGTGATAACACAAGTGCTATAGCTATAGCACAAAATCCAGTCCATCACAGTAGGACTAAACATATAGACATTAGGCATCATTTCATTAGAGAGTGTGTAGACAAAAATAAAATTAAACTTGTCTATATCTACACTGATTTGCAAAAAGCTGATATTTTCACCAAACTCTTGGATGAAAGAAATCACTTATTCTTTGTAAATCAGCTTGGAAAGATCATTGGAGAATACTTAGTTTAGTTTATGTCTACACTCGAAGAACTCTTCAGATTTCGTCGACCTGAGATCGACGAACTCCCTGTTAGTAAAGTTAGTTTCGTCGACCTAAGATCGACAAACCTACTTCAGAAAACTTTCGTCGAATGGAGCTTGGCGAAATGTCTTCAACCCTTCAGACTGAGATCGACGAATTGTTTAACTCCAAATTATTTTGTCGACCTCAGATCGAAGAACTATTTCTTTTAGTGGAATGGAGTTTGTCGTTTCATATTCTGGAAAACCTTATATTTAGGTTTTCTTCGACCTTCGTCCTGCCCTTTCAGTTCCCCTTGCACTTGATCTTCATTTTCTCTCTTGCAGGTGCACTCATGGCGATTCCAACAGGAACACTTGCAGCGATGAAATTTGACACCGGATTCGATATGGATTTCGATTCCTTCCAACACTCAGATCCAATCTTCCTACACATTCTGAAACTGTTGGAAGACCAGCAACTGAAGAATCTGCTGACAACTAGAATCAAATTACCTGGCACAGAGATCAGAGAATGGGTATACATTGCATCTACAGTAGAGGACAACACCATGATCAGATCAATAGCGGGTACTGCCGTCTCTCTCTCTCTCTTGCCGTCTTAACTGAAATTTTTGGATTAAATAATGGAGACGAAGAGTTAGAAATCGACAATGAAGAATATGATATGATGCTGAGTATGATGGGTTATTCTGGAGAAAACCCAAATAAGTTGCTGAAGAAACACCTATCTGCTGAGTTCAAGTTCCTCGTAGATATTATTGGGAAAGTCTTGCTGGGCAAGCACACTGCACACGATTATATAACCAGACATTAATTTCTGGTTATGTGTGTAGTGGTGAATAAGAAACAGTTGAACTGGACACAGATCATTTTTGATCTTATCAAGAAAAAGAATAATAAAAAGGAAGTTAACTTTGGAAGGATCCTGAGGATATTCTTGAAGGAAAAAGCTGTTGAATCACTGGTCTCCCAGACCATATTCATCAATGCTAGCAAAAGGCTCACCTGTGCCTTGTTTGACAGGTGGGAGAGGACAATCATAAAGCCCTCTAAGTCTTCATCCTCTGTCACCCAAGCTACTGAGAGTATAAGGGCTGCTCCAGCCACTTCCCACCCTACTGAAGAGATTCCATCCACCACTACAAAATATCTAGCTCTCCAAACTCCATCCCAGCCAATAATTCCTACATCTCCAACCCATATTCCTTCTCATACTCCTTCCCGCTAGCATGATACATCACTGCCATCACCACCCCCATCTCCTCTTCCAAGGCATTTAGCTGACATCCCCCTATCCAACCTCTCATCCCTCCCATCTTTCAACCTCCTATCATCCCCTCTCAACACTCCCTCTCCTCCAATTGACTCTCACCAAGACACTCAACTCCCACCTCCACCTCCACCTCTAACTCCACCAGCAAATACCACCTCCACTCAACTAATCCCTGCCACAACATCTACCTCCCCCTCTTGGACCCTTCCATTATCTCTCCACTCATTACCCTCCTCACACCCCTTCTAAAATCACTCATAGCAGAGGCTATGTCTCCTCTTACTGCCTCCATCTCCTCTCTAGCTGCACAAATATCTTCTTTCACTACTACTCCCTCTTCAGTTGGGGGACCTGGCTTCAGTTCCTACTAAAACCAGGGAGGGGGAGATACTTGATGAAGCAGCAGCAACAGTTGTAGCAGAAGCAACAACACTAACAGAATCAGTTGAAAAGGATATGGATACAGTAGAAGCAGCAGCAGATGTAGCAACAAAAGAAGCAGAAGCAGTAGAGTTAGTTAAAATTGAACTGGAAACAATATCAAATGTAGCAGTATATGTACAAGAAGAATTTATAGCAGCAGATGTACCAGCTGACAGCACTAAGCCATCCATGGCTATAATTCTCTATATCCCACCAATCTGGCTCAAGGCCACTTATGCAGCTCCAAAGTCTCCTCCCAGAGTTGCTTCCCCTACCATCTCATCCCCTAATGCACCAGTTTATGTTATGGATGATTCTCCAATGCTTGATCTAGATGCACTGGTCATGGCTGATATTGAGGAAGAAAATAAATTAGCTGCTGAATGCACTGATGTATATAGTTCTCCAGCTTCTGCTCTAGTTCCTTCCAAGACAGAAAAGTCAACAATTCTTGATGACACAATAAGAGAGATTGATGCACTGTATGACAATCCACAGCAATCAGATGATGATGATGATGATTCTGATGAGGATCTAAAGAGGAAGAAAGTTTCCAAGAAGAGAAAAGCTCATCCACCTCCTGCCCCAAAACCCAATCCAGCAAATGACACACCCTACTACATCTTGTAGAATATAACTCCATACAAGGGTATGCTAGAATGGATGTGGCTATCCAAAAATGAACAGAAGGCAAGGAAGAAGAGCAGAAGATACTCTCCTCCTCCACAGAAATTTAAGAGGGGTCCTCCTCCTCCTCCTGCTGCTGCCACTGGTGCCTCAGGAGCTACTTCTCAAAGTTCAGATGTATCTTCCAAGATTACATCTTTCACCAGAACATATCAAAGGCAGGAAAGGTCATCCAGACATCATTCCCAAGGAGGCAGTCAGCAAAGGAATATCAGTTCTACAGAGGAATTCAAGGAAGTCATTTATCAAAGACCAGAATTCTCACCTCCCAAACAACAAGCTCCACAACACCAATACAGAAGGCACACAGAGTCCCATAAGCCCAAAAGAATATATAGTGAGACTGCTCCTCCAAAGTACCTATACACTCAAAATGATGAAAGCCAAAAAGTGACAAGTTTCCAAGCACAATCCACATAATTCAAGCCTGTTACCCTGCTACCTCCACACGATGATCATTCATCTGTCAGTCAGAATGTTGATCCCAATTTTAGGATGGCAAGGATCCAGGAGTTGATTGGTCTATCACAAATAAAGAAGGCTATGGAGGAAGGTGAAGATCCATCAAGGTTTACAACTATGTCATCATATAGAGAAAGAGAACTGGATAAACTTCAAGTCAGCAAGAAAGTGTTTAATCCAGCAGAATACATGACATTATATCCAGAAGCTATTGTACCCAGAACTTCTACCCTGACTATTATTGGAGCATCAAATCTGTACATATCAAAAAAAGAAGCTGCCAATCCCAACAAGGAGTTCATTTTCACTAAGCCTGGGGATAGTAGCAAAGAAGAGAGGCCAAAGGAAAAGAAGCAGAAGAAATAAAACCTGAACTACTGTGTTTATGGTATTATTTTTGAAAAACTATGCTCTTATGATACAAAGCTTACTGTGTATAAATATATCTACTGCATATATTGTTTCATTCTCTGCCAGATATATTTTTTTCTTGCTTTGTACATTTCTTTTTATCATTGAGTCTGTAATTAGTGACCTCACCCAAATATGGGGAGATTGTTGGATCCCTAGTAGGATTTGGGCTAGGTTCACTAAGTTAGGATCTTATGACCCAACATGTATATCCAGGGTCATGGTTGTGTCCTAGAGTCTAGGCCAAGTCCTTAGAGTCAACATCACTTGGACCAGCCATCAACAGACTGCCAGAGACTCAATACTTAGAGATTTCAAAGACTCAGTAAAAATGAGTTTGACGTTCGTCGAACTCAGGTCGACAAAAGTCGTGCTCAGGTCGATGAAATTAGAGAAAGATTCTCTGAGCTGAGCTCGACGAACTCAGTTCACAGGTGTCAGGTCGACTAATTCTGGATCATATGCTTGAACACTCAACGCCAGAGAACATCTCAAATATTCTAAGTCCAGAATCAAATTTAGGTCGACGATCTTGGATCTCAGATTGACGAACTCAGTTCACAGGTCTCAGGTCAACTAATTCTGGATCATATGCTTGAACACTCAACACCAGAGAACATCTCAAATATTCTAAATCCAGAATCAAATTTAGGTCGACGATCTTGGATCTCAGATCGACGAACTCAGTTCTCAGGTCTCAGATCGACTAATTCTGGATCATATGCTTCAACACTCAATGTCAGATAACATCTCAAATATTCTAAGTCCAGAATCAAACTCAGGTCGATGATCTTGGATCTCAGCTCAACGAACTATGGACTCAGGTCGACGAATCCAGACTTGGTTATTTTTCATCCTTCTATCCCTATTATAATGTAATAATTCCCGAGTAATTAATGCCAAAATATTCTCTAAATATTACCGTTAGATGGAGCATTAATTATGGTCTTCATCAGGGTTATTGCCTGCCGTTTTTCATAGGGACAGTTGGGGAAATCAATCAATGCAAAATATTCTTTGGCCGTCATCATTGAATGCAGAAAGGATATCGAAATTCAAAAGGACGTTTACATAGAAAATATAAAAGATGGATTTTTCCTCTTCTAGTAGACACAACTGATACAGATACACAGAAAACCAGTCAGGAAGAGTAGAACACCATCGTCTTGCAACAAGGATTCTCTCTTCTCTCGCTCTCTCTTGAAAACAAAGTGCTAGAAAGAAAGAACTGCTAGACCAGAAGAAGAATAGCTTTCAGAAGAAGAAGAACAACTATTCAAATCAAGAGTCTTCTTCTTCTATCATCCCCTCAGGAACTTTCAAAGGACAACGACTTCTGCATCAGTCAAATAAGTTCCTGAAGATCTTCTGGTTGAAGCTAAAAGCCTGAAGGCCTATCACCCTGAAGCAAAGTTCCAACCACCTGAATCTATTCACTATCTCAGGGGGAGCTTTTGCTACCATCAAATCCACAGAGTCTTCTCAAGTTGTATAATTGAGAAAGAGAAATACATAATCACTCTCTCATCCCCCCACTGTATAAAGGGTTCTCTACTCCCTTTAGAAGTGATTCTTGGTTGCAAGTCACCTAACCAAAAGACTTGAGGTTTGGTTTTTGAGCACCTGATCAAAAGCTCATTGGTGTCAGGCACCTGATAAAAAATCTGAGTGGATTCCTACCAGGGTGGTAGAAGAGTGGATGTACCCAGGTTGGGGAATCACTATAAATTCTTATGTTGTCTGGTTGCCCTTTTCTTTTTGTTCTTGTTGTGGCTGTGCTAGTTAGGACTGCTCTGTTTTTGCTTAATTAATTTTTCATTCTGCAATTTTTATTTACTGCAAAAGTTCAAATAGTTTTTAAGGATCTATATTCACCCCCCTCTAGAGTATTCCAGATCTAACACCCCACTTTCACCCAAGGTGGCAAGGGAATGTTATGTCACTACGATCAACACCATTTCATGGCAAGAGGGAGCTGAGGAGATGGATAAAGAGATGGAGGAGATGTACATGCAGGAGGCCATATGAGAAGCAAAAAAGATGGAGGTGGGGGAGGAAGAGATCCATGCCAGTGTGGGGGCAGCAGAGGAAGTTTTGAGGGAGTAGGCCGAGGTGATGTTCGTAGAGGAAGTCGAGGAGGAGGTATCCCTCACCCTAGGTGAGAGAGGAGCAGGCAAGTGGGAAGAACAGTCCTGGCTGGAAGCAACAGAGGAGGTGGTGGAGTTAAAAGTTCTCACCCAGGGAGGAAGGGTGGAGAAGGTGTGAGTCAGCGGGGGACTGAGCCTGGAGGATCAACAAAAGATCTTGGAGTGCATCCAGAAGAACATGGACATTTTCGTATGGAGCGCGGAGGATATGTCAGGGATTGGTGCGGATGTGGCTTGCCAATGCCTCAATCTTGATCCCGACGCTCGCCCTATCCAGCAGAATAAGATGTCCATCACCGACAAGCTGGCTGAGCCCATCCGGAAGGAGGTGGGTAAGCTTCTTAAGGCAGGGTTTGTATTGGAGTTCCAGTATCCAGGCTGGGTATCCAATGTGGTAATGGTTAAGATGGGAGATGGGCACTAGAGAATGTGTATCGATTTCTCTCTTTTAAATAGAGCCTATCCTAAGGATTGTTATCCCCTGCCTCGAATCGACGCGTTGGTTGACTCAGTCGTCAGTTTTTCTCTAATGAGTTTTCTAGATGCCTTTTTAGGATATCACCAGATCCAGATGTACCCTCCCGACATAAATGATGTTTCCTTCATCACAGGAGATGGGTGCTATTGCTACAAATGATGCCCTTTGGGTTGAAGAATGCAGGGGGAATATATCAGAGAATGATGGATCGAGTCTTCCAGAATTAGAAGGGAAGGAACTTGGAGGTGCACGTGGATGATCTCATGGGAAAGAGTCAGGATACAGACTCTCATCTCCGAGATCTGGAGGAGACCTTCAACACCCTGCAAAAATATAGGATGAGGCTGAACCCCCTGAAGTGTGTTTTCGGGGCAAGCAGGGAAAAGTTCCTGGGTCACCTCCTTACTCCTGTGGGGGTGGAACCCAACCCTGATAAAGTAAGGGTGATCATGGAGTTGGGGTCACCACGAATTGCCAAGGAAGTCCAACACCTGACAAGGAAGCTTGCAGGGCTGAGCAAGTTCCTCTCTCGAGCGAGAGAGAAGTGCTCGCCTTTATTCAAAATGCAAAGGAGAGGCTAGAAATTTGAATGGTCCGAGGAATGCGAGAAGGCTTTCCAAGCCTTGAAGAGGCAGCTAATTCAGGCTCCACTTATTCAGGGACCAAAGGAGGGGGAAGATTTGTCCCTATACCTTAGGGTTGGGGCAGAGGCCGTGAGTTCCGTCCTTGTCCAAGAGGAGGGAAAGAAGCTACTGCTAATCTATTATATTAGTAGGGCCCTGAGGAAGGCAGAGCTTCGATACCCAATCCTAGAGAAGTTGGCTTTCACTCTGGTCATCTCGGCTCAGAGGCTCCTACCATACTTCCAGGCGCATTCCATTTGGGTGGTGACTAACCATCCCCTCTGCAACATCTTTGAGGGGGTGGAGCACTCTGGAAGGCTTGTAAAGTGGCCGATAGAGCTAATCGAGTTTGATGTCTTTTGTCCCTTGCCTCTCGATAAAGGCCCATGCAATGGCCGATTTCTTGGCTGATTATGTGGTTGAGATAGCGGAGACGAAACTAACTCGTCCGGTTCCCTGGAAGGTGATGATGGACGGTGGCTCGGGAAGGCACTCTTTGGGAGTAGGAGTAATCCTGGAGATTCCTCAGAGAACGAGGATAGAGCAAACTGTGGTCATTCACTTTCCCATTACCAACAAACAAGCAGAATATGAAGCGGTAATAGCAGGCCTGCGTCTGGCAAGGGAGCTGGGGGTGCACGATGTGAAGGTGTTAACAAAATCCATGGTGGTGTCCTCTCAAATCAATGGTGAGTTCGAAGCAAGGGAACCCACTCTCCAGTCATACCTGGCAAAGGTGAAGGGAATCGTCGACATGTTCCAAACATTTTCTATCCGACATGTGCCGTAGGAAGAAAATGAACAAGTGGATCAACTGGCAAAGTTCAGACCCCGTGTGGGAGGAACCATGCCCAACCTGTTCCTCCACTCTATTGAGGAGGGGGAGCTGATGGAGGTGATCCAACACCCCTCATGGATAGACCCTTTTGCAGCTTTCTTAGCAATAGGGGGAGCTCCCGGAGGGCCTGGAAAAGAAGCGCTTCAAGTACAAGTCAGCGTACTACCTAATGCATTATGGAAAGTTATACAGAAAGACCCTCTCAGGATTGCTAGCGTGTTGTGTGACTGAGGAAGAGGTTCCAAGAATTTTGGAGGAAGTCCACTCCGGCGAGTGCATGAGCCACTCGGGAAGCAGGACTCTGGAGAGGAGGATAATAAGGCAAGGGTATTTTTGGCCGACCTTGGTCCAGGATGCCACCGAATTCACAAAGAAATGTCAAAAGTGCCAACTGTTCGCTCCTCACCAACTACTATCGGCTCAAAGGCTTAGAAGCATCACCACGCCCTGACCTTCAATATTTGGGGAATGGATCTAGTAGGACCTTTCCCCCAGGCCAGCGGGCAGAGAAGATTCTTACTAGTTATGATTGATTATTTTTCTAAGTGGTTGGAGGTCAAGGCGCTGGCTAAGGTGACATCTCAGGTTATTCACACCTTTGTTTAGGGAGAGATCATTTATCAGCATGGGTTGCCTCAAGCCATTGTCACAGATAATGGGTCGCAGTTTGCCAGTACAGAGTTCATCAGCTTTTGTGGCCAACTTTTGATAGACCTCAGGTTCGTGCCAGTCCATCACCCTAGGAGCAACAGGCATGTAGAAGCGACAAACAAGATCATCGTGAATTTGTTGAAAAAGAAGGTAGAAAATATGAAGGGGGTGGGGGGCGATTGGTGGAGCAACTCCCCTCAGTCCTTTGGGCACTGAGAACCATGCCAAACACAGCCACTGGGGAGACTCCTTTCAAGCTCTCCCATGGCTGCGAAGCAGTACTCCCAATAGAGTTCGAGGTTCGGACACTGCGAGTAGTTGAGAAAGAGGAAGGTGGATAAAAATGGTGGACCGAGAATAAGGATGAGTTGTGACTCTCCCAAGATATGGTGGAGGAGCTGCACGACTTATCAGCCATCCGACAGGAAGAGGTCAAGCGGCGGATAGCCAACTACTTCGAATAGCATGTCAGGATCAAACGATTCACAAAGGGAGACTTGGTCTTGAAAAATATCGATGCGGCCGAAAGGTTGGCAGTCATTGGCAAGTTGAATCCCAATTAGGAGGGTCCCTACGTTATTAAAGAGACCTTGAAGTCGGGAGGATACAACCTATAGGATGTAGAAGGGGAGTCCCTCAGTCATGCCTAAAGTGACAATGTATTAAAAATTCTTATATCCGTGTAAGAAAGTAATAAAACAACACTTTTCCTCATTCTTATTTGACATTGATGGTCCATTTGATGAGGTAAAGAATATGAGTCTTGGTTTGTTAAAAGAAAAGTCTGGTTGATGTTCAACACCCACCGTCAGGCTCCCACTAGCTGATTGGGCCGGTGGTAGCTCCCGGTGGATGGCCAAAAGGAAAGTCCGATTGATGTTCAACACCCGCCATCAGGCTCCCACTAGCTGATTGGGCCGATGGTAGCTCCCAGTGGTTGGCAAAAAGGAAAGTTTGGTAGATGTTCAACACCCGATGTCAGGCTCCCACTAGCTGATTGGGCTGATAGTAGCTCCTGGTGGTTGGCCAAAAGGAAAGCCCGGTTGATGTTCAACACCCGCCGTCAGGCTCCCATTAGCTGATTGGGCCGGTGGTAGCTCCCGATGGTTAGCCAAAAGGAAATTCCGATTGATGTTCAACACCCGCTGCAGGCTCCCACTAGCTGATTGGTCCGGTGGTAGCTCCCGATGGTTGGCCAAGAGGAAAGTCCGGTTGATGTTCAACACCCGTCGTTAGGCTCCCACAAGCTGATTGGGCCGGTGGTTGTAACACCCTTGATTTTTCGATGTTTATTTTAATTCATGTAGTGACGTAATATTGATGTTAGGGCGTTACGTTGACGCGTAGTTAGCGGACGCCGTTGTTGGAGCGTGATTTTGCTCATCGGAATCAGAGATTTTGAATCGGTGGATTTTAGTAGGTTGATGTTGGTTTTGACTTCGGGGAATTTTAACCCAATTTTGGTTTGTCGAATCTTAATTTTGACTTCGCCGTTGGTTTTGCAGCACCGGTATTTAGCATTGGTGCGAATTTCGTCGAAATCCGAGATGATTTGGGTTTTCCGGTTGTTTGGACGCGTAGCTAATAATATATATATATATATAAACTTGTGTGTTTTAGCGAAACTCTATTCATCGTATCTCCCAAGTAGTCGGGCCGATTTGCGAGAGAAAGTAGGCGACAGACATTGCGAGGTCTTCGGTCTCCGCCTGTAGGAGTTCCGGTGCGCAAAATTGTCATCGGAGGGTAGATTCGGAAAGCTCTCGTCGAGATCTACACGTGCACGGTATGTTTTCCCCATTTCGTGGATTTTTGGCGTTGGAGTTTTTGACCTTGACTCTCGTTTGCCCTGAAAAGTTTCAGGAATCATTGCCTAGGAGTTCTTGCGACCGATCCTTGGAGCGGAGCGCTCGTGAGGTCGGATTTCTTAAGATTTGAGGTAAGTGGTGATTTCTTTCCCTTGCTATGTTCTCGTTCGTTTTACATTCATTTCCTCTTTCTTCCTTCCTCCTTAAAAGATAGGAGTAGGGTAGGGTTCGACTAGGTCATGTCCGCCGGGTAGTAAAGGAGATTGACTGTGTTAAATTCGTCGAATATCAATTTAAGTTCAACCTTTCCGTCGAGTATCTCAAATTACTGAGTATGACTAAAATTCGTCGAGTATTCTTGAGAGGTGAAGTCTTTTTCCTCGAGTATCTATGGTTTGGAGTCAAATTCGTCGAGTGACTAGCCTTTGGCGTAGAGTGATTATGCCTTGACGTCGAGTTCGTTGAGTGAAACTAGTTTGGAGTCAAATTCGTCGAGTTTTTAGCCTTTGGCGTCGAGAGCGTCAAGTGTTTAGCCTTTGGCATCGAGTATTTATGAGAAGCTAAGTCTTTTTTGTCGAGTAATGTCATTGGCGTCGAGTGCGTTGAGTGTAACTATTTTGGCATCGAGTGCTTTGAGTATAGCTGTTTTGGCGTCGAGTTCTTTGAGTATAACTGCCTTGGCGTCGAGTGCTTTTAGTATAGTTGTATTAGCGTCGAGTGCGTTGAGTGAACTAAGCTAGGCATTGAGTGAAGTAAATTCGTTGAGTTAAGTCCTGACGTTGAGTATATGTCTTTTTCGCCGAGTTTTGTCCTAAGGTAAGGGAGATTCATCGAGTATTATCGACGAAATCCTCGTGGACTTTGAAGATTATGTGCCGATTCATCGTGTATTTAGGTAAGGGTAAGTCGATTTGTCTAGTATACGCGATGAATGGTTATGGACTTAGAATTTGTTTCTCGCCGAATGAGGTAAATTCATCGAGTATTGACCTTAGAGTAAATTTTTTTGGGATTTTCCTTCCTCTTTATCGTTGAGGAATCTTGAGGTTAGACTTGGGTTTTATTGGTGTTCTGGACGTATGGTTGTGGATAGGTTGGCAGTGGATAAAAGACCAACTTGATGCTGGTTCGTGAATCATTATACATGGTGGTTGGTGATTTTTGTTTGGACTGTTGGGTTGTGTTGGATAATGTGGCCACCACCACAGTGCCTTTTCGAGGTGTTTGGACTGTTGGGTTGTGTTGGACAATGTATCCACCACCACAGTGCCTTTTCAAGATGTTTTGATTGTTGGGTTGTGTTGGATAATGTGTCCACCACCCTAGTGCCCTTTTAAGGTGTTTGGTCTGATGGTTCGTGTTGGACAATATGTCACCGACTCAATGCCGTTTCTGCCATGTGTTAATGATTCACGTGTTTATAACTGTTTAGCCTTTTCCTTTCTTATTATATAAACATGTATTATTATGCATGCACTTGCAGATCGTATCGAAGCATGACTTCATTTCGCACTTGGTTCAACTTCTCATACTTATACCTTTGAGAACTCTTTCTTACTTATTATGTTATGACTTATTTGCCGTGTTTGGACAACTTTTCTTATTTATGGGTTGGTAACCCTTTTGTCTCTTTTGAATATTGCTACTATTAATCTTTCATCTCCACTTGTACTTTCTTACTGAGGTATTCTTTTCTTTTGAATGCCTCAGGCTCGGAATAGTAGCCAATCGAGCGGCTAGGGTTGGTAGTTGCTGGTGTTCTGCAGCCATCCTTTCCCCACCGTTGTGAGGTAGTTTTGTTATTTTGTTTTTAGTTCAGACATATATGCTTTTTGTTGGGTTCGTGTTAGGTTGTTGATATCCACTGCAGGTTTTGTAGAATGTTAAGTTACTTGCTAGCTGTGAAGTCACTTTCTACATGATTTGTTGATTTTACTTGCTCTCTAGGAAGGATTTACGGTAGGATTGCATGTTAGTTTTTTTCAAGTTATGAAAGTATAAGTATGTTTGTCTCATACTCATAACATCATTTAAATCAAATGTCATTATATTTTAACGAACGTAAAAGCTCTTTTCCTACTTATCCTAAATCTAGAGGTATGCATATCATGAGTTGTCCTTTTGGAGATCTCTGCTCATGTAGGATAAAAATCGAGCTAAATAAAGTATTTTTCGTAGCGTATCTTTATATTTTCATCAGTGGACTAGTTGATCCACTGAGCCGAGGGATACGACCATCAAACTTAAAAAAAAATATGTTTTATTCCTGTTAAACTCGAGAATTCTTTGAAAAGTGTTAGGAGTAGGTTCTAGCCTGAGCGTCTGTAGTTATCCCTTGCACGACTTGACATCACGACACATGTTGTTTCTCATGTTAAACTCGAGAATTCTTTGAAAAGTGTTAGGAGTAGGTTCTAGCCTGAGCGTCTGTAGTTATCTCTTGCATGACGGGACATCACGACACGTGTTTTTTCTTACTCTAATATAATGTTTAATGTTGATAAAATGCGGGTTGTGACAGTTGGTATCAGAGGTATAGTGTTGGGTATTGTATCAACAATGTACCTGATTTGAATAAGCCCCTAAACAAGCTAAGGTGAATAGATAATGTATTTGATGATTTTCTTCAAGATGTGCTTGCAACTATTCCATGCTAAGTACACACCAATGTCAGGGTGCAGTGGGTCAATATACACGGGTCTACGCAACGTAATCCCTCGTTGAGCAGATCAGTGTGTTGGCTCATGTGTACTCTCTCTATTGGAGTGTACTTATTTTCAAGTATAGGGCTGATATAGATCAAGAGTAGAAGAGGAGCAAAGATGAGTCAAAGACCAAGTGCAGAGGAAGGAAGAAGAAATCTTCTAAGGAAAATTTGACGGGAATCACCAAGTGATTCTCGCCGATTCGACGGGAATCACTAGTGATTCTCGCCGAATCGTCGAGAATCACTCGCCGATTCCCGCCGACTGCGTCCGGCTGACTCAACGCCTTCAAGAATTATGCTAAGGCAGAATCAGCGGGAATCACCAAGTGATTCTCGCCGATTCGTCGAGAATCACCGCACATTCTCGCCGATTCCCTCCGGATGACCAGAATTCCAACTGGAATTCTACCAAGGAAAATTCGACGGGAATCGTAAGTGATTCCCGACGACTTCGACGGGAATCACCAGCGATTCCCGCCGAATTTGCCTTAGGTATTTTTTTGTCTGCTCGCTGGACCGGTCCTGGTCGTCACGCGCTGTTTTGGCCCGTGCGTAGGGTTGACCTGGTGGGTCCCCCAACAACTATCTTAGGATGTCTTTGGGTATAAATACTTACGTATTTTGAAACCCTAAACACAAGAAAAATAGAATATTCATATCTATGAAATCGAGCCGCCGTTGACCTAGCTGATCGCGGAACTCCACTGCTCGCCGTCACCGCTCGCAAGATCGTCATCGTTGCAGATCTCAGATCTTCTCTGATCTCCCGATGATAGAAACGAAGCTAAGCTTAGCGTCTCACGTATCTATCTTGAGATCCTTTGTCTCTTGATTTGTTGAGCAGGAATATCTTTCCCCTCCGAATCGATTGAGACGATCGATCCAAGTAAGATCGTTGGTAGACCTCGCTAGCTTCGTCAAGAAGTTTGGATCTACAAAGCATCGCCGCCGCAATCCTTTGCTGCCGCCGATCTTGGGAAGATCCTCTCCAAGAGAGTGCTTCGGTCATGGACTCTTCGTCTTCTTCAAGAACACTTCATCGAACGAAGAGGGACACCGAGCTCTCCATACGTAGTTTGTATTTCTATACATTCTATTTTCATTTTGTTGTAAGGGAATTTTGATTCCTAGTTGTAAGGGTTGGGTGCAACCCGTGGTGAAGGAGTAGTGACTCCTTTGGGTGGAAGGGTTTCTTCCATAGTGTGAGGATTGGATTTCAATCCGGTTGGTGAAGTGACCAAGTCGTCCCTTGTTGGGAGATAGTTCGAAGGGGGAAAGTGTACGTACCCAAATCGGGGAACCATTATAACTGCCTGTGTGTTTCTGTGTTGTGCTTGTTTTGTTTCTTGTGCAGGTTAATTATTAATTCCGCAAAAAGACTGCAAATCACCTATCCCCCCCATAGGTGAAGGTAGTTGACACTAGATTGACTTTCAAGTGGTATTAGAGGGAGGTTTCTCATCAAAAAGGATAACACCTTGAGTTAGTTCCCGCATCTAGTGTCAAGAAGAAAGAAGCTCTCTGAAATGGAAGGACTCAAGTATTCAGGGAAGATCCCAGTGTGCACCAAGTTGAACTTTCCTATCTAGAAGGAAAGGATCAGGTACTACATGGAAGCAGTCGACCCACGACTCTTCATGATAGTGGAGGAGGGACCTTATATCCCCACTAAGGCCTCCATCATTGATCCTACCAAGAAAGTACCCAAGAAACTTTCTGAAATGGATAAGGATGAGATGGTGCTTGTCGGACTTGACAAGAAAGCTCAGAACATTCTGGTAAGCGCCGTCGATGATTCCATGATGCAGGTTTTCTGCAACAGTAGGACTGCCAAGGACATTTGGCACTTCCTAATGAAGTAAGGGATGATCGAAGATCCCTTCTGAACCAGAAGTACGAGGCCTTCAGGCAAGGCCCCAAGGAGGAAATCAGAGTGACATTCGAGAACTTCCTGAAGATCGTCAATGCCCTAAAGAGCTATGGCAGAGTGTTCACCGATGGTGAACTAAATGACAAGTTCCTTAGGTTCCTTACTAAGGAATGGGACACCAAGATCTGCGCCATCAGAGAATTTGGAAGGCTGGTAGAGACAGATCCCCAGATTCTATTTGGGAAACTTCTGTCCTATGAGCTTCAGCTGAACACCAGAAAAGCATAAGAAGAAGCCGATAAAGCCGCTGCCAGAGAGAAGACTGTGGCCCTAAAAGCCAATCACTCAAGGAAAGGCAAGAGTGCAACCTCATCCCTCTCTCGAAAAATGGATGAGGAAGAAGAATCTGAGCCATGCTCTTCCGACTCAGAGCTATCTGAATAAGACTTCTCCCTCATCACTCGGGAGTTCAAGAAGTTCCTCAAGTTGAGGAATCAAAGAAAGAGAGACGGCTCCTCCTCCATACATCACAATAAGAATTATACTTCTGACAGGTATGAATCCAAACCGAACAAACATCGCTCTTGTAACACCCCTATCCGTCACATAGTATATAACAGTAGGTCCGGCCGGGGCCCGACGCCATATACTACGGACAAACTGGTTGGTTACGCGTTGAAACCATTCAACCAATCACAACGTCCTACACAATACCTAGCGGAAGCAATTTATTAGAGTTGCAAAGAATAAAGAACCCTGCCAAGCATGAATGTCCACTACTCAAACCCAAAGGAATGTATAATACACAAAACGGAAATAGCCTTATGGCTTTACAATAGTTTGCTTAATAAGAGCGTCTTCCAAACCTCGGCACGCAGGCCGGCCACACATGAGTACAAAAGGGAAAACACTCAAAACTTGGCCTTCGAGGGCCAGTACAGCAACTTGGGCTTTAGCCCGCTAATTACCTCTCGGCTCCGCAGTACCTGCAAGCAACAATCCACCGCACGGTGGTAAACAAAGGCAACGGTCATCTATGCTGACCAAATTATAACGATTCCGCCCCCAAACTGGGGCGGCAAAGCTTCTTCCCTGCACTTGTTAGCAAAACAAGCAACACAATAAAACAAGCATCTCAACATAGGTGCACGCTCTCATGGCCGTACACCCCGTGCTCTCAGGGCACTTACTCGGCGAAGCCAGTCCGAACCCCGTCCGGTCCTCGACTCCACCACCACCCCCAGGGTGGCAATCTTTGTGAGCATTTAGTCTTCTCAGCCGCAGCCTAGACTCGATCTCTAAACCTCGGTAAGTCCCACGTAAAACTTTAGGTCGCTTTAACCGAGCAGGTGGAGCGGTTAGGGGTACACTAGCCCGTTGCTCACCCCGCCATTGCCATTTGGCCACTGACGCGGACTAAGCTTCCCCAGTCCCAAATAACGATCAAACATGGTACATAGCCCCGCTATGTACCCGGTTGGCTCCCAGGCCACCGATATGACAGAAATACGTTTTCGTCCAAATTTCCGGGTGTACCTCGGGGTTAATCCCCCAGATTCCCTGATGCATTCTACCGCATAGCAACCCGAAAACAATCAAAACGCTCGGAGTCTTCTCCGGCCAACAAATGCACAACAAATCATCACCGATCCGGAAAACACGTCCGGGTAGGCTTCACACAGCATGCCTATGTCCGTACTACGATTCCAGACTCTAATAAGGGGGACTTTACATATCTATCCTAAGGAATACCACGATCTCGCCGCACACTCGCGGGAGAGGGGTTTTCCCATGCAAAGGAAGAAGAGCTTCACATGCTCAAGAAGAGAATCGTTACCCTTTCGCTTTTCCGCGGCGCCATGATGATCTAGCCGGATGGAAAGCACTGTATCGGCCTCGCCTTCGCGGATCCGGACTCGGATCGCGATTCAGAGCTCCGAAGCTCCTCCAGCGGCCGGATCTTGGTCTCCAACCTCTCACCTTGCTCTCCCTTCTCTCTAGGATTTAGAAAGAGAAAACCCAAGTGAAAATGGGGTTTGCAAACCCTATTTTTGGGTTTAAGCTGCCAACAATCACTCCCAGCCGTCGGATCCCAAGCCAAGGAAACGAACAGCCACGATTAGGCATCAAAATACAAAATCTGCGCCGAACACGGGTTGCAACACGGCCGTGTGCCTGGCCGTGTCACCCATTCGCCGTCTCGATCGAGTCGAAAAACCAACACACGGCCTTTGACACGGCCTCCGACACGCCCGTGTCACCTGCGACACGCCCATGTCGGGACCCGTGTCACACCCCCTGTGCGCAATCGACCAACATTTCGCAGTCAGAGAGGTACACGACCTTGTGACACGGCATCTGACACGCCCGTGTCAAATTTGACACGGCCGTGTTTGTGCCCGTGTCACGGCCCGTGTGCCACACTTGCAGAATCCCTGGAGTGACACGGCCTGGGACACGCCCATGTCCTAGGCCGTGTTCTACCTCTCGACTAGCGTCGACCGCCAAAGCGTCGACCGTACGACCCGAGGCCGAACACTCCTGTGTCACGCCCGTGACACGCCCGTGACACGCCCGTGACACCCCCGTGATACGCCCGTGACACGCCCGTGACACGCCCGTGACACGCCCGTGTCACGCCCGTGACACCTGCTCCAAAACCAAACTGGGCTCAGAACATCACCCGTCCCTCTTTTGAGTTTCGGGGTATTACAGCTCTAATTATATTATTTGCTTTGGATGCAATAAGCCAGGTCACGTCATCGCTGACTGCCACCAAGGCAAGAGAGATAAGGGGAAGGGAGAGGAGCACAAGTCCTCTAGAGATAAGAAGAAGGAGAGGAGCTACATTGCCAAAAAGTCAAAGACACTGAGTGAGTCTGATTCCTCAAACTCCAGTGATGATGAGGAAGCCTACTTCGGGCTAGTGGGGCGCTCTGACTTAGAAGGAGACTGCCCCCCATTTACTGGGAAGGTAAAAGCTCGTACCCCCTATCTAACTCTGACTATGAGTCTCCTGATGATGATCTCGAGGACATCTCATCTGCCCGTGAAGCTGAGCTCCTCGAAAAGTATGAGCTCTTGCTCAATACCTTTGAGGAATGTCGTAAGAGGTTGAGGGCTCAGAAAAAGGAAGTCAAATTCCTTAAGGCTGAGGGTGTGTCCCTAAGAGAAGAGATCACTAGCTTGATCTCTCTCCGATAGGAACATCTGGGCCTGACTTCTGAGCACTCAGAGTCTCTAAAGCTCCTTGACCTTAAACAGGAAGAGGTCAACAAGTTGGAAGAACAACTTGCGGCAGAAAGGAAGATTGTCAAAAGCTTCTCTATGCCAAAGACTGTTCTTCCACTGGTTGATATCTTCTCTGCTCAGGCTAAGGGGGCTGGCTTGGGGCATGTGGGTGTGCCTGGTAAATCATCCAGGAGAAACAGAAAGCAGAGGAAAAATAAGGCTACTAAGAAGGCCTCTGCTGCAGAAAAGGGAAAGGCCCCACTCAACCTTGTTGAATTCAGGAAGCCTGGCTTTCCCTGCAATGAACAGGACTTTGAGTCAACCTATGACCACTTCTTCCGGCCCTCGGTTGAAAAGCCCAAGAGCCGATATGATGGTTGGGCATTCCCCCGCAACTATGGCGAGAGTGTCTTCAAGGCACCTTATGAGGAAATCCAAGTGGAAAATTATGGCCACTTCTCTAGCGGCCATAATAAGAAGAAGGCACCAAAAGCCAAGCCTGTTATACTGAAGGAACAGGAAGTGAAGAAATCATATGATTTCTGTCATCATGATGCCTCCACCTCCAGATCCAAGGACCCAGCTGGACCCACCGTTCCCAGGGTGAAGCTGGAGCCTAGGAAGCGGTACAACAGGTTCGACTGTTGGTGCTGTGGCAAAGTTGGTCACTTTGCCGTGGATTGCTGGTTTAATCCAAGATTCAACGAGACTCCTCATGTTAGCAATGTGAGGCCCACCACTCGTAAGGTTAACCACCCGAGAGGGAGTATGCTAACAAGGAATCTAGGACCCAAGTTCGATTGGGTTCCTAAGGGAAACTGATTCTGTTTTACAGGTATGTCCAAAGGCCATAAAAACGCCTATCTGGTACTTGGACAGTGGATGTTCCCGACATATGACCGGGACAAGAAGCCTGCTGCGTGATTACTCTCCAGTCGAAAATGGACCCAAAGTCATCTCTGGAGGATCAGATCGAGGAGTCACCAGAGGTTACGGTATGATTTCCAACGGTATAATCTCTATCACCGACGTGGCCTATGTTGAAAGGTTAAATCATAACCTGATCAGTGTAAGTCAGTTGTGTGATAAAGGTTATGACGTTAAGTTCTACAAGGATAAATGCTTGATAATATCGTGTGCTTCTTCGGAGATGGTATTAACTGGCATTAGGAGCAGAAATATATTTTGTTTATATTTTCTTAGCTTAGATTCTTCTACCCCCGTGTGCCTAGTAGCAAAAGACAGTGCATCTCTTTGTGAACAATGGCACTAGAGATTGGCACATATTAATTTCAAGACTATTAATATGTTATTTTCTAAAAATTTAGTAAGGGATGCTCCCATTATTAAGTGCATAAAAGATAGCCCATGTCCTGCGTGCCAGAAGGGCAAACAGACTCGGGCTACCTTTAAGGGCATTGCAGACAAATACTCTTCCAGATGACTTTATCTTCTGCACATAGACTTGTTCGGTCCAGTGCAAGTTCATAGCTTGGGAGGCAAGTCATATACGCTAGTGATTGTTGATGATCACTCTCGGTTTACATGGGTGTTCTTCTTAAAATGAAAGTCAGATACGTTTGAGATCTTCACGATTTTTGTCAAGCAAATTCAGAACGAACTTAACTGCTCAGTGGTCAAAATCAGAAGTGACCATGGAACAGAATTCGAATCTGGGGCTATGACAGAATTTCTTGAAGAACATGGTATCTTTCATGAGTTTTCCTCCCCGCGTACTCCTCAGCAAAATGGAGTTGCGGAGAGGAGAAATAGAACGCTCATTGAAGCTTGCACGACAATGTTGAATGACGCTTCTCTCCCAGAAATACTTCTGGGCAGAGGCTGTCAATACAGCTTGTCATGTACAAAACCGAGCATTGATCAACAAGAATAATCGTAAGACACCTTATGAGCTATTGAAAGGCAGGAAATAAACCATGTCCTATTTAAGGATTTTGGCTGCAGATGCTATGTACTCAATAACGGAAAGTACCCGCGTACTAAATTTGGTGAAAATGCTTTGAAGGTATATTCATGGGCTATAGTAGCCAAAGTCAGGCATATAGGGTTTTTAATAAGAAAACCCTAGTGGTAGAGGAATCCATTAATGTTGTATTTGATGAAGGAAGCTTGCTTAACAACAATTCTTCCAGTGGCATTATTGAAGATGCAGGTGCAAGACTTGAACAGCTAAGTCTCGATGAGACTGTTAAGGATGTAACTCCCAAGTACGTCAAGGTTTCCACCTCAACGCCAACTGGAGAAGTTGACGAACAGGATGGAGAAAATCTCCTAGAAGAAGGAGGAGCCCGAGAAGATGTCAGAGCTCTAGATGCCAGACTCCAAGAGCTCCGACACGTGAGGGATCATCCTAGAGATCAGATCATCGAAGATCCTCGTGACGGTGTCAGAACTCAAAGAGGTACAATTAACGAGATTTTGCACCTTAGTTTCCTGTCACAGTGTTGGAACACCTTATTACTAATTTGGGCAAGGATCACTATGTTTCTCCTAGGAAACCAGGTTGACCTAGTTATATAGTGTAAAGGTCAACATTAGAATGAGTCTAGGGCTTAGAACTTAGGTTTGAAGCTGCCCCCAAGGACCATTCAAGCTCAGGATTTCAAGCTAAGTAAAGAGATAAAAATAGTCGAACGACGGTCGACTATCGTCGAGCTCAGGTCAACGATCGTCGAGCTTAGGTCGACTACTTATGTCCTCAGCCTTCTGCTTGTTGCTGGCTTCGGTCGACTATCGTCGAGCTTCAGTCCGACGATCGTCGAGCTTTGGTCGACGATCTCTGGCTGTGCTTGGGTCGACTATTTCTGGGAAAGTTTAGGTCGACGATCTCTGTTTGCTTCAGGTCGACGTTTTCTGTTGAAGTCTAGGTCAATGATCTCTGTCTTAATCAGATCGACTATTTCTGCCAGACCAAGAACTTAGATAGTCGATCTCAGATCGAAGTTTTCTGTCTACTGCTTATCTTCAATATCTCTGAGCTCAGGTCGACGATCGTGGAGCTCAGATCGACGTTTTCTGTCAGAATGATCTATTCCTTCTCTGAGCTCTGGTCGACGATCGTGGAGCTCAGATCGACGTTTATTTTGAGAGATCGACGTTCTTAAGGATTCAAATGCTGCCGGTCTTTGAAATGTTTTTTGCTCAGCATTTAATTTCAAGAAGATTTACCAGCCGTTTTTATTTATTATGGAACAAGTTTCAAGGAATTATTCAGGAATGTTTCATTGGACTTTCCTCTAGAAGACAAATCATTTATGGAAGGCATTTAATGTCTGATAACGGCTATCTTGGAAGAATTATATTCAGAGAATAAGATCGTCTTCTCCAACACTACTCTCCAAGAGAATTAATCCAGAGTCAATACACGATAGAATCAAGAGACACACACTGTTACAGAAGAACAAGAAGAATTAAGCTGTGAAAGATAACCATCCTCTTGCTTACAGAAAAGTGATCAAAGCCTCATCTCAAAGAACTCCAGACACCTCATCTTTCAGCCTCTTTGCTGAAACAATTCTTTGCTGGAGATCTAAAGATCTGAAGACCTATCACCCTAGAGCAAAGCTTCCATTCCTGATTCATTCAACATCTCAGGGGGAGCCTTGACAACAAAAGATCCACTAGTCTTCTCTCATTTGATTTGAGAACAGAGAAGACAACCTCACCTCTTTACCTTTTTCTTTTTCCTGCTGTAAAGGGTTCTTGAACTCCCTTCAAAAGTTCTGTCTGGTTCTGAGAGCCTTGTCAAAACTCAGTGGTGGCAAGACACCTTATCAAAAAATCCAGTTTTGGTTTTTGAGCACCTTATCAAAAGCTCATTGGTGTCAGGACACCTGATCAACTCATCCTGAGTGGATTCCTACCAAGGGTGGTAGAAGAGTGGATGTACCCAGGTTTTTGGGGAACCACTATATTTCCTTGTGTCTTCTGGTTTGTTTGTGTTATTTGTCTGCTGTGTGCTGTGCTCTTTACTTCTTGGTTTTTAACTTCTTACTAGCACTCTACACTATATCATAAATTGAATTTTATATGTGCTGTTTATTTCAACTGTGAAAAATTATTTTAAAATACTCTATTCACCCCCCTCTAGAGTTGAGATAGATCTTACCCTCACTTTCAATTGGTATCAGAGGCAGGTTGGTTGCTCATACAGGCTAACACCTGAACCAAAAGATCCTTGATAAGATCAATCTCTTAAGAGGATTATTTTCTATACATCTATCTATTTATTTAAAGACATGACACAGAACAAAGATTATGCAAGCACCAGACCACCAGTGTGCAACCTTTCCAAGTTTGCACTCTGGAAGGCAATGATTAGATTATACATGAAATCTATTGATGAAGATATTTTCAATTCTGTCTTGACAGTTTGTCCAAGTACACCAGAAAGCTCAAGCACAAATGCTGTTCCACCTCCCTCAGGAACAGATGCAGACATAAAGAAATGGAAAACTGCAGATGCAAAGTCCATGAACATCTTAGCTCAGACAATGTCTGATGAGATATTTCAGAAAGTGGCAGACTGCAACTCAGCCAAAGGAATTTGGGACAAGCTCTCTGAAATTGTCTCAGGGTCTGCTGATGAAAGGAAAGACAAGAGATCTCACCTCATAACCCAATATGAGAATTTTAAGAAAGGAGAGACTGAGTCAGTAGCAGATATGTACAACAGATTGAGTCTGATTGTCAATGAGCTAAGGACCTTGGATAAAGAAATTTCATTGACTGAGCTTAATGACAAGATCCTAATGTGCTTCCCCAGTACTTGGGATTCAAGAATCTGGCCAATCAAGGATGCCAGAAGTCTAAATGAGATTACCACTGAAGCTCTCCTGGGCAAGCTCAAATCCTATGAGCTGCTCATTAAAAATAGAGAAGAAGAACAAAAGGCTACTTCTCCAGCCACAAGGAAAGAAAAGACCATAGCCTTCAAAGCTGCAGAAGAGGAGCCTGAAGATAAAGCTACAGGAAATGATGAGCTCATAAGTCTACTGGCCAAAAGATTCTACAAGATGGCCAGAAAAGACTTCAGAAAGAGACCATACAAGGGTCATGATAAACCAAGGTATGATAAATCAAATAACAATAAAGAAATTATATGCTTTGGTTGCAGGAAACCAGGCCACATTGTGCCTGACTGTCCAGAAAACAAGAATAAGGACAAGAAGGAAAGAAGAGAAAGAAGAAAAGAAAAGGATTACAAGAAGAACAGCTCAGACAAAGCCTCCTCCAGCAAGAACAAACATACAAGGAAGGGCTTTGTTGCTGAGACATGGAGTGAGACTAAAGAGGAATTTGAAGCCTCATCCAGTTCCAGTGATGATGAGGATGATGCAGATGAAAAAGAATTTTGCATGATGGCTATCAATGCCTCACAGCAAAACTCTGATGAAGAATCAGAATCAGATTCAGAAACTCAACCAGATGAAGATCAGGTAATCAACTCTTTTGATTTTAATTCTGAGGACTTCAAAGATGAATTTAAGACACTGTGCCTAGATTTATTAAAATCTGAGAAGGAGATAATCTCTCTCAGGAATCAATTATCTGAGCATAGTGTCCTAAACTCAAAGAACCTCAAACTCTCTGAGGAGTTAGAATGCTGTAGGGAGGAGATAGCTTCACTGAAAAGTGAACTATCAAAGGCCAAAAAGTTTGAAGAATCCCTAAATGGGAGAAGTATCAGACTGATGGACATCACAAGCACAGTGAACTCTAGATTTAATAGCACACTGGGCTTGGGTGCCTCATCCAGTCAACCTATAATATTATCAACTCCAATCAAATTTGTCTCTGACAAAGGAAAGGGAGTAATAGAGGTAGCTAGGAAGAATACAGATCTGTCAGAGAAAAATTCAGTTCAACAGATGGCGTCGAGCAGAGCTCGACGATCTAACCACAGATCGTCGACCTCAGCTCGACGATATCCAAACTCTGAACTTCAGTATAATCGATCTTCGAACAGAGATCGACGATCTGACCCAAGATCGTCGACCTTAGTTCGACGATCGTCGAACAGAAATCAGGACTGTGAACATTCCTTCAATGACACATCTAGATTCAATCCTAGAAGTCCCACATCCCAAGGATTTAACCCCTATACTGAATGGATAGTACCTCCTAGGAGATACCATCCTGAAGGTTATAAGGATCAACCTGGGATGTCTTTTGTTTCAGAATTTAAGGGATATCAACCTAGGCCCAAGGTTAACTGGGTCAAAAACAAATAAGCTGTTTATGTGCAGGTGAAGATCTATCCAGTATCTAACCAACAATGGTATCTGGATAGTGGGTGCTCAAATCACATGACAGGGAACAAGGAGAACCTATCATCCTTTATAACCAAACTTAGACCCAAGGTGATTTTTGGTGATTCAAATTTTGGTCAAACCAAAGGATATGGTGCTGCTCAGATAGGCTCAGTCACTTTTAAGAAGGTGGCATATGTGGAAGGGCTGAAGCACAATCTGATAAGTATCAGTAAACTATGTGATGAAGGATACAAGGTGACCTTCAACAAATCCCTGTGTAAGATCAAGTCAGAGAATAACACAGCTGTGTTAACAGGTAAAAGGACAGGTAACATTTACTTAGTAGATTTTCTTTCTTCTAAAGTAGATATCTGTTTATTCAATTCCATTTCAAAACCTAATATTTTATGGCATAAGAGACTAGGGCATATTAACCTTAGAACCATTGCTAGGCTATCCAAAGACAACCTTGTTAGAGGACTACCTTCTGGTCCCTATAAGAAGGAAGGACTTTGCAAGGCTTGTCAATTAGGCAAGCAAACTAAAAGTAGTTTTAAATCAATTAATAAGAGTGATTCACCTAGGATTCTGTACCTGTTGCACATGGACCTTTTTGGACCCATACCAGTACAAAGCCTAGGAGGGAAGTCCTATACTTTAGTAGTTGTAGATGACTTCTCAAGATTCACATGGGTATTATTTTTGAGGAAGAAGTCTGATAACTTTAAATGTTTGACAGAGTTTCTCAAATGCATACAGATTGAGTTCAACACTCACATTGCCCTGATCAGAAGTGATCATGGGACAGAGTTTGATTCTCTTCTTATGCAAGAGTTCTGTCAAAGTGAAGGGATCAGGCATACTTTCTCAGCTCCTAGAACTCCTCAACAAAATGGGGTAGCTGAAAGGAAAAATAGAACCCTAATTGAATCTGCTACTACATTGTTGACAGATGCTCACCTACCTCTATCCTTTTGGGCTGAGGCAGTGAACACCTCCAACTATGTATTAAATAGAAGCCTGATACATAAACTAAAGGGCAAGACTCCCTATGAATTGCTCAAAGGGAAGAAACCTAAGGTAAATTATTTTAAAATTTTTGGCTGTATTTGTTATATTCATAATAATGACAAGAAATATCTAGCTAAATTCCAAGCTAAAGCTGGTGAAGGAGTGTTTCTGGGATACTCCATGATCAGCAAGGCCTATAGGGTATATAATAAATCATCTTGTAAAATTGAAGAATCTATTCACATTACTTTTGATGAGACTAACATGTATTATAAGGAGAAGTCTACTTCTAACAAAGAACCCTTGCAGGTACAATCCATATCAGAAGGTATGGACAGATTACAGGTTAAAGAAGAGGACACAACCTCTCAACCTATTCAGCAAAAGAATGAAAGCAGTGATGATGAAGAAGTGCAACATCTTGAAGAAAATCATCCTGAAGAGCCAGTTGTTGTTCCACTAGAGGAGACAACAACACAGGCTGGTGAACAATCAACACTCCCTGTTGATTTAGTAACAACAAGAGATCATCCAATCACCCAAGTAATTGGAGAGATCTCAGCTGGTGTGCAAACCAGAAATCAGGTCAACCAGAACCTGATGCACACTTGCTTCCTATCTCAAATTGAGCCTCAATCCATTCAAGATGCAGAGCAAGATCCACACTGGATCATTGCAATGCAAGAGGAGCTGCATCAATTTGAAAGGAACAAGGTTTGGGAACTAGTGCCTAAGCCAAAAGATCATCCCATTGTTGGAACAAAGTGGGTCTTCAGAAATAAGCTGGATGATCAAGGAGTCATAGTTAGAAACAAGGCAAGGCTAGTTGCTCAAGGGTACTCTCAACAAGAAGGAATAGACTATGATCAGACCTTTGCACCAGTTGCAAGGTTAGAAGCCATCAGAATATTCTTAGCCTATGCTGCTCACAAAGGTTTCAAAGTGTACCAAATGGATGTAAAGAGTGCATTTCTCAATGGGGACATCAAAGAGGAAGTCTATGTTAGACAACCTCCAGGTTTTATCTCTCTAACTCACCCTGATTATGTTTACAAATTGCATAAAGCATTATATGGTCTCAAGCAAGCTCCTAGAGCATGGTATGAGACCCTAGCATGCTTTCTTCTGGAAAATGATTTTGTTAGGGGAAGAGTAGACCAAACTCTTTTTATTAGAACCCATAAGTCCCATACCCTACTAGTGCAAATTTATGTAGATGACATTATTTTTGGTTCTACTGATTCAAAATTGTGCAAAAAGTTTTACAAGCTTATACATTCTAAATTTGAAATGAGTAGCATGGGTGAGCTGTCCTTCTTCTTAGGACTGCAAGTCAAGCAACATGCTGAAGGCATATTTATTTCTCAAACCAAGTATGCAAAAGAATTGGTTAAGAAATTTGGTATGTCTGATGCATCATGTATGAAAACACCCATGCCCTCAAATGCTGTAATAGATGCTGATGAACATGGGAAACCTGTTGATCAGACAACATATAGAGCAATAATTGGCTCTTTATTGTACCTTACAGCTAGTAGGCCTGATATAATGTTTGCTGCATGTATTTGTGCTAGATTCCAAGTTAGCCCTAGAGAGTCACACTTAATCTTAGTTAAGAGGATTCTTAGGTATGTAAAAAGTTGTCCAAATCTAGGTCTCTGGTATCCAAAAGATTCAGCATTTGATTTAACTGGATTTTCAGATGCTGATTATGCTGGATGCAGAATAGACAGGAAAAGCACCAGTGGAACATGTCAGTTCCTTGGTGACAGACTTGTCTCCTGGTTTTGTAAGAAGCAAACATCTGTGTCAACCTCAACTGCTGAAGCTGAGTATATGGCTGCAGGCAGTTGTTCTTCACAAATATTGTGGATACAGAATCAGCTCTTAGACTATGGCTACAACTTAGAGAAGTCTAAAATTTTCTGTGATAATACTAGTGCTATCTCTATAGCACAAAATCCAGTCCTCCATAGTAGTACAAAATACATAGAAATTAGGCATCACTTTCTAAGAGATAATGTAGAGAAAAATAAAATTGAACTTCAATATATTCCTACTGATTTGCAAAGGGGAGATATTTTCACCAAACCTTTGGATGAAAAAAAACACAGTTTCTTCCTAAATCAGTTAGGCATGTTAGATGGAGGAAGCCTAAATTAAATTACAAGATTTTGAAAAGATAAAACAGACCAAGGCTAGGCTTAAAAATCAATTCTTTTTGTGTCTGTAGAATAAGTTCTGTCTCTGAACCGCGCTCGACGTTTTCCCAGAAAACGTCGAACGGAGATCGATGTTTTCCCATAAATCGTCGACCGGAGATCGACGGTTCTTGAGGCGTCGATCTGAGTTCAGCGCCGCCGTTAGATCTAGGCTTTCCTTCTGTCTGCTCCTTGGTCGTCGAGCGGAGCTCGACGCTCTCAATAACGTCGAACGGAGTTCGACGCTATTGGCGTCTCTTCAAATTCCCTCTGTAGCCCAAATCGTCGAGCTGAGATCGACGTACTGTCGATCTAAGCACTACGATTTTCCTTTTTCGCGTCGAACCCTAATATAAAATCATTTTTCGGCCGCCGCTCGTCGTTTACGCCTTCATACTCTCTGCAAATTCTCTTTCCCTCCAAAACCTTCTACACTTGGTCGTGTTCGTTCAATCTTTGCAGGTACAGATGGCTTCAACTGCTGCCGCCCTTTCGAAAATGAAATTTGACACCGGTTTTGATATCGATATAAGCTCGTTTGATGGAAGCGATCAGCGCTTCAAGGATATTCTCAGTTTGTTCAGAGAACAGCAGCTGTTGGAAATAATAACTACCAGAATGAAAATTGCTTCAGATGAAATAAAAGAATGGTGCTATTCTGCGACAGATGAGAATGAGAATTCTGTCATCGGCTTCATAAGAGGGACCCAGGTACAACTGTCCCCGGCTCTCTTAACTGAAGTGTTTCATCTCAGTACTGGAGAAGACTCTATTGAATTATCTGGAGAAGATTATGATTCAATGCTTGATAGAATGGGTCACAATGCTGTGAACCCTAACAAACTTTTAAAGAAGAATCTGTCGTTGGAATTTCAGTTTTTGGCTGATGTAGTTGGAAAAGTGCTGCTGGCCAAGCAATCTGCCCATGATACAATATCAAGATATCAGTTTTGTCTGATGGGAGCTCTGCTGGATAAGAAACACCTTGATTGGGGATCAATCTTCTTCAACTTAATTAAGAAGAAGATCAATAAGACTGCTGTGAGCTTTGGGAGAATCTTAGGGGTCTATCTGCACTACAGATGCCCTGAGCTGTTAACCTCCTCTGGGATGTTCATCAATGCATCCAAGAGGCTTTCCTGTGCCCTATTCAGCAAATGGGACAGGCAAATCATCAACCCTACAAGAGCTACTGCACCACTTCCTTCAGGCACAAGGACTGCTTCAGTCACTCCACCAGCAGAAGTGTTGCCTGCCTCTCTTCCTCCTCCAGCTGTATCCTCCCCAGCCATTTCCTCCTCTCCTCCAGTCTCAACCATAACCACATCATCCCCAATTACCATTTCCTCACCAGTTTCATCCCCTCCAGTATCCACCTCAGAAGAATTCCATCCTCTCTTCACCTATTCAACCTTCACCCTACCATCCTTTTCCCTTGTAGATGATTCCTTCATGGATGATTCTCCTTCCTCTCCTCCTGAACCACCCTCTACCTCCTCTTTTCAACAAATGCTTCATGACATTCTCTCCCAACCATCCTTCACACCCTCTCTCTCTTCACCTATCTCCACCTCAACCTTTTCTATCTCCACAATTCCATCCTCAAAGCCCTCCATTCCTACCTCCACACCTTCAGCTCCAACCAACATCCCTCCATCTACCTTTACTCCTACCTCTGCTCAAGCCCCACTTGAGCATGTAGATCTTCCAAGATTGGCAGACAGACTTTATGAGTTGTTAGCTCCCAGGCTGACATCTCTGTTGGAGACCTCCCTGGCTCCACTCCTGAAACAAGTTCAGGAGCTGTCCACCAAGCTTTCTTCCTTTTCCTCCTCCCAGGCAATCCCTTCTACTGGGTGCCTTGGTTCAGCTCTCCTTGAACCAAGGCAGGGGGAGATGCTTTATGAAGAAGTGGATGTGCCAGTGGATGCTCCTGTTTTTGCTCCAGCTCCAGCTCCTGCCAGTGGATGTGCTTTTGCACTAAATCTTCAGAGCCTGCTATCTCAATTTGATACAGTTCATTTCAAATTTCTGCCAGTACCTCTCACTGAAGATCTGTCTAAGGCCATTGTGCCTGTATTTGTTTGTGATCCCAGCCTCATTGAATCCTATATCAATTCCTAGAAGGCTGTGAATATTCCTGATGCTGCTACTAAGGCCATTGTGCCTCCTGTTGTTGAAACTGCTGCTGCTGCTGCTGAAGATATAGAGATGATTCCAGCAACTGCTGTTGAAGAACTTGCTTCCTACCTAGAAGATCCCACACCTGCTGTTATGCCTGCTCCTGCCCAAGTGTCTGCTGCTGTTGTTGCTCCTGTTCTGACCTCTGATCAGTTAAAGCTACAAGAAAAGTACTTGAAAAGAATTGATGATCTGTATGATCAACCTCAGAGTTCTGAGAGTGATCAGTACAGGACAGATTCTGATGATTCTGCTAGCACTATTGCCAAGAAAAGGAAAACTAGAAGCAAAGCAATGATGTCAGTTCCTCCAGCTAAAGCAAAAGACTCCAATGATATTCCCTACTACATTCTGCATGATTGCCCCATTTCTGAGCCATGGATGCAATACTCCAAGAATCAACAGAAAGCTATGAAGAAGAGAAGGAAGCTTGATAAATATGAAAAAGGATCTTCACAATATCAGCCTCCTCCTCCTCCTCCTCCTCCAGATTCTGGATCAGGCTCAGCCCCTCAAGCTCCAGCTTCAAGGCAAAGCTCCTCCCAATCTTTTCCAAAATACTATCAAAGGGGACAACATCAAAGAGGATATCAACCCAGAAGGGGTCATTATAGAGGAAATCAGAGAGGACAAAGATCTTATCAAAGGGAAGGACAAGGCCACTCTGACTCTTCTTCAGGTCCTTTCCCTTACAGGCTGAAAGACACAATTGTTTCCAGGACTCCTCCTGCTTCTGAATCTCTCAACAGGTATGAACCTCCTGTTCCTTTTGAGGATCCTGAGAACAATCCTTTATCTTGGACAGCAAGAATGAAAGAACTAGCTGCTCTTGATCAATTAAAGAAAGCCAGAGAGCAAGGCATGGACATCTCCAATATAACAACTTTATCAGATCAAAGGAAGAAAGAATTGGAAAGATATTCTTCTAGAAAGTTTTTTAATCCAGAAGACTATATGAAGCTGCACCCAGAGGCTGTAGTTCCAAGGCCAAGATCTCAAACTTCTCTAGGTGTAGAGGACGACAGAAGATCAAAGAAAGAAAGTCAGAATCCTAACAGAGAAATTTTGTTTAAAAAGGGAACTGAAAAGAAGTGAACTGTGTAAGCTGAACATCATTCTCCCTTGGATATTTGCTGTCTTTTTATCTGTGATCTGCATTGCTGCTATATATCTCCTCTGCAGTATTGATTTAGCTTTTGTGTTGATGTATGCTTATTTATTTCCTATTTTTGTCTGTAAATAGTAATCCTAACTCAAATAGGGGGAGATTGTTGGAACACCCTATTACTAATTTGGGCAAGGATCACTATGTTTCTCCTAGGAAACCAGGTTGACCTAGTTGTATAGTGTAAAGGTCAACATTAGAATGAGTCTAGGGCTTAGAACTTAGGTTTGAAGCTGCCCCCAAGGACCATTCAAGCTCAGAATTTCAAGCTAAGTAAAGAGATAAAAATAGTCGAACGACGGTCGACTATCGTCGAGCTCAGGTCAACGATCGTCGAGCTTAGGTCGACTACTTATGTCCTCAGCCTTCTGCTTGTTGCTGGCTTCGGTCGACTATCGTCGAGCTTCAGTCCGACGATCGTCGAGCTTTGGTCGACGATCTCTGGCTGTGCTTGGGTCGACTATTTCTGGGAAAGTTTAGGTCGACGATCTCTGTTTGCTTCAGGTCGACATTTTCTGTTGAAGTCTAGGTCAACGATCTCTGTCTTAATCAGATCGACTATTTCTGCCAGACCAAGAACTTAGATAATCGATCTCAGATCGAAGTTTTCTGTCTACTGCTTATCTTCAATATCTCTGAGCTCAGGTCGACGATCGTGGAGCTCAGATCGACGTTTTCTGTCAGAATGATCTATTCCTTCTCTGAGCTCTGGTCGACGATCGTGGAGCTCAGATCGACGTTTATTTTGAGAGATCGACGTTCTTAAGGATTCAAATGCTGCCGGTCTTTGAAATGTTTTTTGCTCAGCATTTAATTTCAAGAAGATTTGCCAGCCGTTTTCATTTATTCTGGAACAAGTTTCAAGGAATTATTCAGGAATGTTTCATTGGACTTTCCTCTAGAAGACAAATCATTTATGGAAGGCATTTAATGTCTGATAACGGCTATCTTGGAAGAATTATATTCAGAGAATAAGATCGTCTTCTCCAACACTACTCTCCAAGAGAATTAATCCAGAGTCAATACACGATAGAATCAAGAGACACACACTGTTACAAAAGAACAAGAAGAATTAAGCTGTGAAAGATAACCATCCTCTTCCTTACAGAAAAGTGATCAAAGCCTCATCTCAAAGAACTCCAGACACCTCATCTTTCAGCCTCTTTGCTGAAACAATTCTTTGCTGGAGATCTAAAGATCTGAAGACCTATCACCCTAGAGCAAAGCTTCCATTCTCGATTCATTCAACATCTCAGGGGGAGCCTTGACAACAAAAGATCCACTAGTCTTCTCTTATTTGATTTGAGAACAGAGAAGACAACCTCACCTCTTTACCTTTTTCTTTTTCCTGCTGTAAAGGGTTCTTGAACTCCCTTCAAAAGTTCTGTCTGGTTCTGAGAGCCTTGTCAAAACTCAGTGGTGGCAAGACACCTTATCAAAAAATCCAGTTTTGGTTTTTGAGCACCTTATCAAAGGCTCATTGGTGTCAGGACACCTGATCAACTCGTCCTGAGTGGATTCCTACCAAGGGTGGTAGAAGAGTGGATGTACCCAGGTTTTTGGGGAACCACTATATTTCCTTGTGTCTTCTGGTTTGTTTGTGTGATTTGTCTGCTGTGTGCTGTGCTCTTTACTTCTTGGTTTTTAACTTCTTACTAGCACTCTACACTATATCATAAATTGAATTTTATATGTGCTGTTTATTTCAACTGTGAAAAATTATTTTAAAATACTCTATTCACCCCCCTCTAGAGTTGAGATAGATCTTACCCTCACTTTCACATAGGTTGAGCCAAAGAAGTTCGACGAAGCGAACAAAGATGCAGCATGGATACTGGCCATGCAAGATGAACTGCATCAATTCGAACGATGCAACGTCTGGACGTTTATTCCAAGACCAAAGAACTAGAATGTGATCGGCACCAAGTGGATCTTAAGAAACAAACTGGATGAACACGGTGTCATCATAAAGAACAAGGCCAGGCTGGTGGCTCAAGGTTACAGACAGGAGGAGGGGATTGACTTTGACCAGACCTTTGCACCAGTTGCAAGGCTCGAGGCGATCAGATTGTTCCTGGCATATGCTTCGCATAAAGGTTTCACTGTCTATCAGATGGACGTGAAATCTGCATTCCTCAATGGAAAATTGAAAGAGGAAGTATATGTCGCGCAACCCCCAGGTTTTGTTAATCCTACATTCCCTAATCATGTTTATTTTCTTAATAAAGCGTTATATGGCTTGAAACAAGCTCCTCGAGCTTGGTATGAGACTCTGTCTAGCTTTCTTCTTGAGAACAAGTTCTCGAGAGGAAAAATAGATAAGATATTATTTCTTAGGGAAGTCAAAGGCAAGATCTTGCTAGTGCAAATCTATGTCGATGACATAATTTTCGGCTCTACGGACAACAATCTTTGCAAAAAGTTTTCTAAACTTATGCAAGGAAAGTTTGAAATGAGCAGCATGGGAGAGCTAAAGTATTTCTTAGGACTTCAAGTGAAACAGTCTGAGGATGGAATTTTAATCTCTCAGACAAAGTTCACAAATGAACTCCTCAAGAAATTCAGAATGGAGAATGCAACCTCTATGAGGACTCCAATGGGATCCACTGTGTCTCTGAACAAGGATGAGAAAGGGAAACCTTTTGATGAAACCAAATACAGAAGCATAATTGGATCCCTACTCTACCTTACTGCTAGTAGATCGGATATTATGTTTTCGACATGCGTTTGTGCCAGATATCAGGTGAACACTAAGGAATCTCATTATGTCGCTGCAAAGCAAATTCTTAGATACCTTAAAGGTACACCTAATCTTGGCTTGTGGTACCCTAGAAACAATGATGTTGAGCTAATAGGATTTTCAGATGCTGATTTTGCAGGAAGCAGGGATGATAGGAAAAACACTTCCGGGACGTGTCAATTCCTCGGAAGATGGCTTATTTCTTGGAACAGTAAGAAGCAGAATTATGTCGCAACCTCCACGGCTGAATCTGAGTACATCTCAGCAGGCAGCTGTTGTGCACAACTTCTATGGATCAGAAATCAGCTCAAAGATTATGACTTGCAGTTCAGAGAAGTTCCGATGTATTGCGACTCCTCGAGCGCAATAGAAATTACGAACAATCCTGTGTCGTACAACAGAACGAAGTATATTGAAGTGCGCTATAACTTCATTCGGGAGCATGTGGAAAACAAAGATATATCTCTCTGCTATGTCCCCACGGATAAGCAGGTTGCAGATATCTTCACAAAGCCCCTAGACGAGGCCAAGTTCAGTCTCTTCAAAACTGAACTCGGTATGCTGAACTATGAAGAGTGAAGACTGTACGGCTCAAGGCTCTTGGATCAAGGGGGAGCATCAGCAAGGAAATCAAGCTCGAGCATGGATGCAAGATCTGAGGGGGAGTATGTGGCTCCAAGTGAAGTCCCAGATTTGTAGAAGCCGAAAAGGGGGAGATTACCCTCTCGGCTAAGGCTAAGGTGGCTGCCAACGTTAAGTATGCTCTTAGGAAAATGGTAATGAATCTCACTCTTAGCTGAATTCTTAGGTTATGATTTCATTCCCATATGTCCTATTCACCTTAGCTTGTAGGGTTTAAGCTTCTTCAAATAGGGGAGATTGTTGGGTATTGTATCCACAATGTACCTGATTTGAAGAAGCCCTAAACAAGCTAAGGTGAATAGATAATGTATTTGATGATTTTCTTCAAGATGTGCTTGCAGCTATTCCATGCTAAGTACACACCAATGTCAGGGTGCAGTGGGTCAATATACACGGGTCCGCGCAACGTAATCCCTCGTTGAGCAGATCAGTGTGTTGGCTCATGTGTACTCTCTCTATTGGAGTGTACTTATTTTCAAGTACAGGGCTTAGATAGATCAAGAGCAGAAGAGGAGCAAAGATGGGTCAAATACCAAGTGCAGAGGAAGGAAGAAGAAATCTTCCAAGGAAAATTCGACGGGAATCACCAAGTGATTCTCGCCGATTCGATGGGAATCACTAGTGATTCTCGTCGAATCGTTGAGAATCACTCGCCGATTCCCGCCGACTGCGTCCGGCTGACTCAACGCCTTCAAGAATTCGCTAAGGCAGAATCAGCAGGAATCACCAAGTGATTCTCGCCGATTCGTCGAGAATCACCGCGCATTTCCGTCGATTCCCTCCGGATGACCAGAATTCCAACTGGAATTCTACCAAGGAAAATTCGACGGGAATCGTAAGTGATTCCCGACGACTTCGACGGGAATCACCAGCGATTCCCGCCGAATTTGCCTTAGGTATTTTTTTGTCTGCTCGCTGGACCGGTCCTGGTCGTCACGCGCTGTTTCGGCCCGTGCGTAGGGTTGACCTGGTGGATCCCCCAACGACTATCTTGGGATGTCTTTGGGTATAAATACTCATGTATTTTGAAACCCTAAACACAAGAAAAACAGAATATTCATATCTACAAATCGAGCCGCCGTCGACCTAGCTGATCGCCGAACTCCACTGCTCGCCGTCGCCGCTCGCAAGATCGTCATCGTTACAGATCTCAGATCTTCTCTGATCTCCCGACGACAGAAACGAAGCTAAGCTTAGCGTCTCACGTATCTATCTTGAGATCCTTTGTCTCTTGATTTGTTGAGCGGGAATATCTTTCCCCTCCGAATCGATTGAGACGATCGATCCAAGTAAGATCGTTGGTAGACCTCGCTAGCTTCGTCAAAAAGTTTGGATCTACAAAGCATCGCCGCCGCAATCCTTTGCCGCCGCCGATCTCGGGAAGATCCTCTCCAAGAGAGTGCTTCGGTCGTGGACTCTTCGTCTTCTTCAAGAACGCTTTATCGAACGAAGAGGGACACCGAGCTCTCCATACGTAGTTTGTATTTCTATACATTCTATTTTCATTTTGTTGTAAGGGAATTTTGATTCCTAGTTGTAAGGATTGGGTGCAACCCGTGGTGAAGGAGTAGTGACTCCTTTGGGTGAAAGGGTTTCTTCCATAGTGTGAGGATTGGATTTCAATCCGGTTGGTGAAGTGATCAAGTCGTCCCTTGTTGGGAGATAGGTCGAAGGGGGAAAGTGGACGTACCCAAATCGGGGAACCACTATAACTGCCTGTGTGTTTCTGTGTTGTGCTTGTTTTGTTTCTCGTGCAGGTTAATTATTAATTCCGCAAAAAGACTGCAAATCACCTATCTCCCCCCCATAGGTGAAGGTAGTTGACACTAGATTGACTTTCAAGTGGTATCAGAGGGAGGTTGCTCATCAAAAAGGTTAACACCTTGAGTAAGTTCCCGCATCTAGTGTCAAGAAGAAAGAAGCTCTCTGAAATGGATGGACTCAAGTATTCAGGGAAGATCCCAGTGTGCAGCAAGTTGAACTTTCCTATCTGGAAGGAAAGGATCAGGTACTACATAGAAGCAGTCGACCCACGACTCTTCATGATAGTGGAGGAGGGACCTTATATCCCCACTAAGGCCTCCACCATTGATTCTACTAAGAAAGTACCCAAGAAACTTTCTGAAATGGATAAGGATGAGATGGTGCTTGTCGGACTTGACAAGAAAGCTCAGAACATCCTGGTAAGCACCGTCGATGATTCCATGATGCAGGTTTTCTGCAACAGCAGGACTTCCAAGGACATTTGGCACTGCTTGATCATCTTGATGTAAGGTACTGATGAAGTAAGGGATGATCGAAGATCCCTTCTGAACCAGAAGTACGAGGCCTTCAGGCAAGGCCCCAAGGAGGAAATCGGAGTGAAATTCGAGAACTTCATGAAGGTCGTCAATGCCCTGAAGGGCTATGGCAGAGTGTTCACCGATGGTGAACTAAATGACAAGTTCCTTAGGTCCCTTACTAAGGAATGAGACACCAAGATCTGCGCCATCAGAGAATTTGGAAGGCTGGCAGAGACAGATCCCCAGATTCTGTTTGGGAAACTTCTGTCGCTTCAGCTGAACACCAGAAAAGCATAAGAAGAAGCTGATAAAGCCGCTGCCAGAGAGAAGACTATGGCCCTAAAAGCCAATCACTCAAGGAAAGGCAAGGGTGCAGCCTCATCCCGCTCTCGGAAAATGGATGAGGAAGATGAATCTGAGCCATGCTCTTCCGACTCAGAGCTATCTGAAGAAGACTTCTCCCTCATCACTCGGGAGTTCAAGAAGTTCCTCAAGTTGAGGAATCAAAGAAAGAGAGATGGCTCCTCCTCCAGACATCACAAGAAGAATTATTCTTCTAACAGGTATGAATCCAAACCGAACAAACATCTCTCTAATTATATTATTTGCTTTGGATGCAATAAGTCAAGTCACGTCATCGCTGACTGCCACCAAGGCAAGAGAGATAAGGGGAAGGGAGAGGAGCACAAGTCCTCTAGAGATAAGAAGAAGGAGAGGAGCTACATCGCCAAAAAGTCAAATACACTAAGTGAGTCTGATTCCTCAGACTCCAGTGATGATGAGGAAGCCTACTTCGGGCTAGTGGGGCGCTCTGACTCAGAAGGAGACTGCCCCCCATTTACTGGGAAGGTAAAAGCTCGTACCCCCTATCCGACTCTGACTATGAGTCTCCTGATGATGATCTCGAGGACATCCCATCTGCCCGTGAAGCTGAGCTCCTCGAAAAGTATGAGCTCTTGCTCAATACCTTTGAGGAATGCCGTAAGAGGTTGAGGGCTCAGAAAAAGGAAGTCAAATTCCTTAAGGCTGAGGGTGTGTCCCTAAGAGAAGAGATCACTAGCTTGATCTCTCTCCGACAGGAACACCTGGGTCTGACTTCTGAGCACTCAGAGTCTCTAAGGCTCCTTGACCTTAAACAGGAAGAGGTCAACAGTTGGAAGAACAACTTGCGGCAGAAAGGAAGATTGTCAAAAGCTTATCTATGCCAAAGACTGTTCTTCCACTGGTTGATACCTTCTTTGCTCAGGCTAAGGGGGCTGGCTTGGGGCATGTGGGTGTGCCTGGTAAATCATCCTGGAGAAACAGAAAGAAGAGGAAAAATAAGGCTGCTAAGAAGGCCTCTGCTGCAGAAAAGGGAAAGGCCCCACTCAACCCTGTTGAATTCAGGAAGCCTGGCTTTACCTGCAATGAACAGGACTTTGAGTCAACCTATGACAACTTCTTCCGGCCCTCGGTTGAAAAGCCCAAGAGCCGGTATGATGGTTGGGCCTTCCCCTGCAGCTACGGCGAGAGTGTCTTCAAGGCACCTTATGAGGAAATCCAAGTGGAAAATTATGGCTACTTATCTAGCGGCCATAATAGGAAGTAGACACCAAAAGCCAAGCCTGTTATACTGAAGGAATAGGAAGTGAAGAAATCATGTGATTGCTGTCATCATGATGCCTCCACCTCCAGATCCAAGGCCCCAGTTGGACCCACCGTTCCCAGGGTTGAAGCTGGAACCTAGGAAGCGGTACAATAGGTTCGAATGTTGGTGCTGTGGCAAAGTTGGTCACTTTGTCGTGGATTGCTGGTTTAATCATAGATTCAACGAGACTCCTCATGTTTGCAATGCGAGGCCGACCACTTGTAAGGTTAACCACCCGAGGGGGAGTATGCTAATAAGGAATCTAGGACCCAAGTTCGATTGGGTTCCTAAGGGAAACTGATTTTGTTTTGCAGGTATGTCCAAAGGCCACAAAAACGCCTATCTGGTACTTGGACATTGGATGTTCCCGGCATATGACTGGGACAATAAGCCTGCTGCGTGATTACTCTCCAGTCGAAAATGGACCCAAAGTCATCTTTGGAGGATCAGATCGAGGAGTCACCGGAGGTTACGGTATGATTTCCAACGGTATAATATCTCTCACCGACGTGGCCTATGTTGAAGGGTTAAATCATAACCTGATCAATGTAAGTCAGTTGTGTGATAAAGGTTATGACGTTAAGTTCTGCAAGGATAAATGCTTGATAATATCGTGTGCCTCTTCGGAGACGGTATTAACTGGCATTAGGAGCAGAAATATATTTTGTTTAGATTTTCTTAGCTTAGATTCTTCTACCCCCGTGCGCCTAGTAGCAAAAGACAGTGCATCTCTTTGTGAACAATGGCACAAGAGATTGACACATATTACTTTCAAGACTATTAATATGTTGTTTTCTAAAAATTTAGTAAGGGAGGCTCCCATTATTAAGTGCATCAAAGATAGCCCATGTCCTGCGTGCTAGAAGGGCAAACAGACTCGGGCTACCTTTAAGGGCATTGCAGATAAATACTCTTCCAGATGTCTTTATCTTCTGCATATGGACTTGTTCGGTCCAGTGCAAGTTCATAGCTTGGGAGGCAAGTCATATACGCTAGTGATTGTTGATGATCACTCTCGGTTTATATGGGTGTTCTTCTTAAAACGAAAGTCATATACGTTTGACATCTTCACGAGTTTTGTCAAGCAAATTCAGAACGAACTTAACTGCTCAGTGGTCAAAATCAGAAGTGACCATGGAATAGAATTCGAATCTGGGGCTATGACAGAATTTTGTGAAGAACATGGTATCTTTCATGAGTTTTCCTCCCCGCGTACTCCTCAGCAAAATGGAGTTGCGGAGAGGAGAAATAGAACACTCATTGAAGCTTGCACGACAATGTTGAATGACGCTTCTCTCCCAGAATACTTCTGGGCAGAGGCTGTCAATACAGCTTGTCATGTACAAAACCGAGCATTGATCAACAAGAATCATCATAAGACGCCTTATGAGCTATTGAAAGGCAGGAAACAAACCATGTCCAATTTAAGGATCTTTGGCTGCAGATGCAATGTACTCAATAACGGAAAGTACCCGCGTACTAAATTTGGTGAAATATGCTTCGAAGGCATATTCATGGGCTATAATAGCCAAAGTCGGGCATATAGGGTTTTTAATAAGAAAACCCTAGTGGTAGAGGAATCCATTAATGTTGTATTTGATGAAGGAAGCTTGCTTAACAACAATTCTTCCAGTGACATTATTGAAGATGCAGGTGCAATACTTGAACAGCTAAGTCTCGATGAGACTGTTAAGGATGTAACTCCCAAGTACGTCAAGGTTTCCACCTCAACGCCAACTGGAGAAGTTGACGATCAGGATGGAGAAAATCTCCTAGAAGAAGGAGGAGCCCGAGAAGATGTCAGAGCTCCAGATGCCAGACTCTTAGAGCTCCGACATGTGAGGGATCATCCTAGAGATCAGATCATCGGAGATCCTCGTGACGGTGTCAGAACTCGAAGAGGTACAATTAACGAGATTTTGCACCTTAGTTTCCTGTCACAGGTTGAGCCAAAAAGTTCGACGAAGCGAAAAAGATGCAGCATGGATACTGGCCATGCAAGATGAACTGCATCAATTCGAACGATTCAACGTCTGGATGCTTATTCCCAGACCAAAGAACCAGAATGTGATCGGCACCAAGTGGATCTTCAGAAACCAACTGGATGAACACGGTGTCATCATAAAGAACAAGGCCAGGCTGGTGGCTCAAGGTTACAGACCGGAGGAGGGGATTGACTTCGAACAGACCTTTGCACCAGTTGCAAGGCTCGAGGCGATCAGATTGTTCCTGGCATATGCTTCGCATAAAGGTTTCACTGTCTATCAAATGGACGTTAAATCTGCATTCCTCAATGGAAAATTGAAAGAGGAAGTATATGTCGCGCAACCCCCAGGTTTTGTTAATCCTACATTCCCTAATCATGTTTATTTTCTTAATAAAGCATTATATGGCTTGAAAAAAGCTCCTCGAGCTTGGTATGAGACTCTGTCTAGCTTTCTTCTTGAGAACAAGTTCTCGAGAGGAAAAATAGATAAGACAATGTTTCTTAGGGAAGTCAAAGGCAAGATCTTGCTGGTGCAAATCTATGTCGATGACATAATTTTCGGCTCTATGGAGAACAATATTTGCAAAAAGTTTTCTATACTTATGCAAGGAAAGTTTAAAATGAGCAGCATGGGAGAGCTAAAGTATTTCTTGGGACTTCAAGTGAAACCGTCTGAGGATGGAATTTTCATCTCTCAGACGAAGTTCACAAATGAACTCCTCAAGAAATTTAGAATGGAGAATGCAACCTCTATGAGGACTCCAATGGGATCCACTGTGTCTCTGGACAAGGATGAGAAAGGGAAACCTTTTGATGAAACCAAATACAGAAACATAATTGGATCTCTGCTCTACCTTACTGCTAGTAGACCTGATATTATGTTTTCCACATGTGTATGTGCCAGATATCAGGTGAACACTAAGGAATCTCATTATGTCGCTGCAAAACAAATTCTTAGATACCTTAAAGGTACACCTAATCTTGGCTTGTGGTACCCTAGAAACAATGATGTCGAGCTAATAGGCTTTTCAGATGCTGATTTTGTAGGAAGCAGGGATGATAGGAAAAGCACTTCCGGGACGTGTCAATTCCTCGAAAGACGGCTTATTTCTTGGAACAGTAAGAAGCAGAATTGTGTCGAAACCTCCACGGCTTAATCTGAGTACATCTCAGTAGGCAGCTGTTGCGCACAACTTCTATGGATTAGAAATCAACTCAAAGATTATGACTTGCAGTTCAGAGAAGTTCCGATGTATTGCGACTCCTCGAGCGCAATAGAAATTACGAACAATCATGTGTTGTACAGCAGAACGAAGCATATTGAAGTGCGTTATCACTTCATTCGGGAGCATGTGGAAAACAAAGATATATCTCTCTACTATGTACCCATGGATAAGCAGATTGCAGATATCTTCACAAAGCCCCTAGACGAGGCCAAGTTCAGTCTCTTCAAAACTGAACTCGGCATGCTAAACTATGAAGAGTGAAGACTGTATGGCTCAAGGCTCTTGGATCAAGGGGGAGCATCAGCAAGGAAATCAAGCTCGAGCATGGATGCAAGATATGAGGGGGAGCATGTGGCTCCAAGTGAAGTCCCTGATTTGTAGAAGCCGAAAAGGGGGAGATTACCCTCTCGGCTAAGGCTAAGGTGGCTGCCAACGTTAAGTATGCTCTCAGGAAAATGGTAATGAATCTCACTCTCAACTGAATTCTTAGGTTATGATTTTCATTCCCATATGTCCTATTCACCTTAGCTTGTAGGGTTTAGGCTTCTTCAAATAGGGGGAGATTATTGGGTATTGTATCCACAATGTACCTGATTTGAAGAAGCCCCTAAACAAGCTAAGGTGAATAGATAATGTATTTGATGATTTTCTTCAAGATGTGCTTGCAGCTATTCCATGCTAAGTACACACCAATGTCAGGGTGCAGTGGGTCAATATACACGGGTCTGCGCAACGTAATCCCTCGTTCAGCAGATCAGTGTGTTGGCTCATGTGTACTCTCTCTATTGGAGTGTACTTATTTTCAAGTACAGGGCTGAGATTGATCAAGAGCAGAAGAGGAGTAAAGATGGGTCAAAGACAAGGTGCAGAGGAAGTAAGAAGAAATCTTCCAAGGAAAATTCGACAGGAATCACCAAGTGATTCTCGCCGATTCGACGGGAATCACTAGTGATTCTCACCGAATCGTCGAGAATCACTCGCCGATTCCCGCCGACTGCGTCCGGCTGACTCAACGCCTTCAAGAATTATGCTAAGGCAGAATCGGCGGGAATCACCAAGTGATTCTTGATGACTTCGACGGGAATCACCAGCGATTCCCGCCGAATTTGCCATAGGTATTTTTTTGTCTGCTTGCTGGACCGGTCTTGGTCGTCACGCGCTGTTTCGGCCCGTGCGTAGGGTTGACCTGGTGGGTCCCCAAACAGCTATCTTGGGATGTCTTTGGGTATAAATACTCATGTATTTTGAAACCCTAAACACAAGAAAAACAGAATATTCATGTCTACGAAATCGAGCCGTCGTCGACCTAGCTGATCGCGGAACTCCACTGCTCGCCGTCGCCACTCGTAAGATCGTCATCGTTGCAGATCTCAGATCTTCTCTGATCTCCCGACCACAGAAACGAAGCTAAGCTTAGCGTCTCACGTATCTATCTTGAGATCCTTTGTCTCTTGATTTGTTGAGCGGGAATATCTTTCCCCTCCGAATCGATTGAGACGATCGATCCAAATAAGATCGTTGGTAGACCTCGCTAGCTTTGTTAAGAAGTTTGGATCTACAAAGCATCGCCGCCGCAATCCTTTGCCTCCGCCGATCTCGGGAAGATCCTCTCCAATAGAGTGCTTCGGTCGTGGACTCTTCGTCTTCTTCAAGAACGCTTCATCGAACGAAGAGGGACACCGAGCTCTCCATACGTAGTTTGTATTTCTATACATTCTATTTTCATTTTGTTGTAAGGGAATTTTGATTCCTAGTTGTAAGGGTTGGGTGCAAGCCGTGGTGAAGTAGTAGTGACTCCTTTGGGTGGAAGGGTTTCTTCCATAGTGTGAGGATTGGATTTCAATCCGGTTGGTGAAGTGACCAAGTCGTCCCTTGTTGGGAGATAGGTCAAAGGGGGAAAGTTGACGTACTCAAATCGGGGAACCACTATAACTACCTGTGTGTTTCTGTGTTGTGCTTGTTTTGTTTCTTGTGCAGGTTAATTATTAATTCCGTAAAAAGACTGCAAATCACTTATCCCCCCCATCGGTGACGGTAGTTGACACTAGATTGACTTTCATATTGTTTTAGTGGTCTTATTCCATTTCATACACACACCGATGTGTCATCAGTACGTATTTGCTGAAGCATGAACACTTCACACATAAGCATGATAAGAAGTATACGAGACATATTATGTAGTATGTGATGCATAATATTTAATGTGTACGTCGCTCATAACATGCATTAAGGCCTTTATTAGAATGCATATCACAACATGCATAACATAACATAGCATTAACACACATATCAAGCTAAGATTTATATGATGACATACGTACACACATGGATTTAAACAAAAAAGAATAAGAATTCATGCATTCATAGTTTATGCACATGAGTCAATAAGATGACGGTATATCATCCTAAGTTTAAGCATAACATCATTTATAAAATCCTAGAGCAAGTTAGCAGCATGAGCAAGTATCAATACATGTATGGTCTGAACTAAGTTGAGTAGTTCTAACGTTAAGCTAGGTTTTGATTTGACATTCATTGTATTATTAGGATGCCGCCTAAGCGTGTTGCGACGAGGTCGAATCCCCAGTCTGAGGGTGAGTCGTCAGGTGCGCAAAGTAAGGTTGTGATTGAAGGGCTCTGGCAGAGCAATGAGGCTCTATCAAGGCAGATGGTTGAGATGCAATCACAAATTCAGGCGTTGCTGATTATCATTTCAGGACAACAACCTAGAGTGCAGGACCCTGCTGTGGGTCAAGCCGTTCCTATTCCTCCTGCTCTGTTGGTGCCTCCAATTTTACTGCCACCAGAGATGAATTTCATTTCGTATTTTTAGCGATTAGGACCTCCTACCTATGATGGTAGAGCCGACTTTATGGCTTTAGATGATTGGATTATTGCAATCGAGGAAATGTTCTCGTGCTCAAGGATTTCTGCTGACGAAAGAGTGATGGTCGCCGCATACCAGCTAAAGGGTCTTGCAAAGAGCTGGTGGTTAAGGGAAAAAGAGAACCTTACAGATGGATATTTGTGGGATTCTTTCAAGGAGTTATTGCTGAGGAGATTTCTACCGTCGGTCAAGCAAGACCGTTTGATGAACAATTTTCTGCATCTGAAGCAAAGACAACTCAAGGTCAGTGAGTATGAGATAGAGTTCAGCAAGTTGAGTCAGTTTGCCCCGGATTTGGTAGCCTCTAAAGCTAGCATAGTAAAACATTTTCTTAGTGGTCTTAGGAGTGACATCCAGCAGTTGGCTACCGCATATGGGTCTGAGAATTATACTGAGACAGTAGAAGCTGCCCTGAAGGTCAAAGTATCAATAATGCCAAGAATCAAGACATGCAAATGAGAAAGGACAAGAGAAAGTTCGATGATGGTAGAAGCTCTTGAGAATTTTACCCTGCTTTGAAGAAATAAAGCATGGAGATGTGTAGTTTCTGTCGCCGGTCAGGCCATCCATTCGAAAAGTGTTTCAAGAGGTTATGAGCTCAAAAGCAACAGCAAGTGCATGCAATTCATAGCACTCCCAAAGGAGATTTGGTGTGTACTTCGTGTAAGAAAAAGGGGCATGATGCTGCCCATTGTTGGAGTAAGGATAAGGTATGTTTCCAGTGCAGACAGAAAGGGCATTTTAAGTCGAGTTGCCCTCGGTCTCAACCCTCACTACAGCAAGTTCCACTTCAAGCCTTGCTGCCGCCGCAACTTTTGGATAAAGAAATGGGCAAGCTGAATGTGGCGACTTTGGAAGAAGCACAGACGTCAACCTAAGTGATCTTTGGTTAGATTCTAATCAAGTTCTTAGCTCGTAGCTTTAGTTTTGATGATGGTCGAGTAGTTACGTATGCAATTTTATAGGGAAGTTTAAGGTCAAGAATCGTTGGGCGCGTGTTTTGTTTGATTCTGGTGCTACCCACTCGTTCGTGGCTAGGACTTTCAAAGAATGACATTGTCTGACTCTTGATCAAGTTGATGATCCGTTTCGCGTTAAGTTTCCCTCTAGTGACTCGGTGGTGTCGGACCAGGGTATCCAGAGTTGTGATATTCTTTTAGGTGATTTTCTAGCTTTTGCCGATCTGAAGGTGTTTGACCTGGAAGACTTTGATTTTATTCTAGACATGGACTGGTTATCCAGATATAATGTGGTTATCCAATGCAAGGTTAAGAATTTGGAATTCAAGATGGACAACAGCCACCCAAGGAGTGTGTATGGCTTTCCGCGCTAGGATTCCCTAATTATTTTTGTGGTATGTGCTCGGAAGCTTTTAGATTCCGGTTGTTGTGCTTATTTGGTTTCTGTTTTGGAAGCCGTTGGTAGTTTGTCGCATGTCGAGGATATTCCTGTGGTGCGAGAGTTTCCCGATGTTTTCCCAGATAGTCTTCCTGGTCTTCCGTCTGAGAGAGATGTGGAGTTTATTATAGATCTGTAGCCGGGTACTCGCCCTATTGCTAAGGCACCGTACTGTATGGCCCCGCGCGATCTAGAAAAGTTACGTACCCAGCTAGATGAGTTTTTGCAGTATAGATTCATTAGGCCAAGTTCTTCGCCTTGGGGTGCTTCCGTCTTGTTTGTTAAGAAGAAGCATGGATCTATGAGGCTGTGCATTGATTATAGGGAATTGAATAAGGTGACTATCAAGAACAGGTATCCCTTGCTGCTGATAGATGATTTGTTTGATCAGTTGTGTGTTAGTACGGTGTTTTTGAAGATTGACCTTCATTCGGGCTACCATCAGTTGAGAATCCGTGAGTCAGATGTTCCGCGGACTGCTTCTCGTTCTCGGCTTTAGCATTTTGAGTTCTTGGTGATGTATTTTGGATTGACAAATGCACCCTCTGTCTTCATGGACATGATGAACAAAGTGTTTAAGTATTTATTAGATCAGTTTGTGGTTATTTTTATTGATGACATTCTCGTAAATTCCTGGAGTGATCAGGAGCATGCTCAGCATTTGCGCCAAGTTGTGTCTACCTTAAGAGAGCATAAGATGTATGCTAAGTTGAGTAAGTGCGAGTTTTGGCTACCTCAGGTGTCCTTTTTGGGTCATGTTGTGAACAAAGATGAAATTTCAGTTGACCCAGAGAAAAAAGTCGCTGTTATGGATTGGAAAAGATCTACCACACCTAAAGAGATAAGAAGTTTCTTAGGGTTGACAGCTATTATAGAAGGTTTGTGGAAGGATTCTCTGCGTTGTCTGCGCCTCTGACTAAACTTATGCAGAATAACGCAGCTTTTGTGTAGAGAGATAAGTGTGAAGAAGCCTTTAAGGAGTTGAAAATTAGATTGTGCACAGCTTCGGTGTTGTCTTTACCTATCGAAGGAGTGGAGTATGCTATTTATGTGTATGCATCACACATTGGGTTTGGTTGTGTATTGATGCAAGAAGGAAAAGTGATTGTGTATTGTTGGGTACACTGAAAAATATGTACCAGATTTGGAGAAGCCTCATCTTACTCAATGATATACATCAATTTGTATTTGATGTATGTTTGAGTTTCATTGTGCAGGTATAAGGTTTGTAAAGAATTTTTCTAAGTACAAGTGTCGACACTTGTGAAGAATTCTGTCGACACCCAGAAGAAGCTGTGTCGACACCAGAAGCAAAGTTGTGTCGACACCTAGAAGTTGTGTCGCCACTAGAAGCAAAGCTGTGTCGACACCCAGGCATTGTGTCGACACCTAAAGAAGAGGTTGTGTTGACACCCAGAATTGTGTCGACACCTAAGGCAGGAATTGTGTTGACACCTATAGCAGAAGCTGTGTTGACACCCATGAGTTATGTCGACACCAGAAGAAAGGCTTGTGTCGACACTCAGGAATTGTGTCGACACCTGAATAAGGTTTGTGTCGATAACTAGACACACACTCAACGCCATTTTACAATAACAGCTATTCTGAGTCAGAAGGCTTGTGTCGACACACAAGACTTGTGTCGACACACACTCAACGACAGCTATACACACGCTCAACACCATTTGTCTACAGCAGCTAAGTCAAGACCAGAAGCAGTTGTGTCGACACACACACTCAACAACGGCTGGACATACACTCAACGTCATCTGTCTGCAGCAATTATGTCGAGACCAAGAACAGTTGTGTTGACACACATGACTTGTGTCGACACATACAAACAGGAGATGTGTCAAGTAGCAGAAGGATGACTATGCCAACACATGAAGTGTTATGTCGACACCACCAAGACTTGTGTCGACACTTAGTTTATTTGTGTCGACACATATGAAGCAGTCTGTTGAGTAGATCATGCTATTGGAACACCCTATTACTAATTTGGGTAAGGATCACTATGTTTGTCTTAGGAAACCAGTTTGACCTAGTTGTATAGTTTTAAAGGTCAACATTAGAATGTGTCTAGGGCTTAGAATTTAGGTTTGAGCTGCCCCCAGAACCATTCAAGGAATCAGACTTCAAGCTGAGGCAAAGACAATTATCGTCGAGCTTAGGTCGACGGAACGTCGAACTCCGTTCGACGCTCTCTGAGCTCAACCTTTGCTAAAGACGTCGAGCTTCGGTCGACGGTCTTCGAGCTCAGGTCGACGATCTCTCCTCAGTTTATTCTCTAGGTCGCTGAGCTCAGTTCGACGATCTTCGAGCTCAGTTCGACGTTTTCTGTCTGTTGATCTTATTCCATCTCTGAGCTCAGATCGACGATCGTAGAGCTCATATCGACGATCTTCTGAGAGATCGACATTTTTACGGATTCAAATTTTGTCAGTCTTTGGAATGTTTTTGAATTCTCTCAGCATTTATCTCAAGAGATCTGCCAGCCGTTTTTCTTTATTCTGGAGAAAGTTTCAAGGAATTCTTTTTGGAACATGAGACTTTCCTCTAGAAGACAAGACTTTTATAGAAGACATTTATGACTGCCAACAACTATCTTTGACAAGGAATTTTTTCAGAGAATAAGATCCTCCTTTTTGTCTTCAGTCAACAATATAGAACATATAATACAACAACAAAAGATTAACAGTGACAGACACAAGTGATCATTTTTTTCTGAAGAACTAGTAGAACAATCCTTTTGACTTACTGAAAAGTGATCATAGCTTCAACATCAAGAACTCTAGACACCAAATTTTTCAGCATCTGTTGGAATCATCTTCTGCTGGAGATCTGAAGCTTCTGAAGACTTATCACCCTGAATCAAAGCTCTCACTCCTGAACCATTCTACATCTCAGGGGGAGCTTTGACATCATCAACAATCCACTAGTCTTCTCTCATTTGATTTGAGAACAGAGAAGACAACTTCACCTCTTTACTTTTTCTTTTCCTGTTGTAAAAGGGTTATCAAAACTCCCTTCAAAAGTTCTGTGATTGGTTCTGAGAGCCTTGTCAAAACTCAGTGGTGGCAAGACACCTGATCAAAAAATCTAGTTTGGTTTTTGAGCACCTTATCAAAAGCTCATTGGTGTCAGGACACCTGATCAACTCATCCTGAGTGGATTCCTACCAAGGGTGGTAGAAGAGTGGATGTACCCAGGTTTTTGGGGAACCACTATAGTTCCTTGTGTCTTCTGGTTGCTTGAGTATTTTCTTTATTGTGTGCTGTGATTCTTCTTTTTGCTGTCTTAGTTCTGATTTATCTAGTAAGACACCTTACACCTATACATAAATTAAATCTTAATTTCTTTATTTGTTTAAATTGTAAAGCTATTTTAAAAATACTCTATTCACCCCCCCCCTCTAGAGTTTAGATAGATCTTTATCTCACTTTCACATGCTGACTTATAAAATCATTAAGGAAACAACTATCTTGAATGGTGACTCGACAGCTGTCATTACCAACAGGTCTGACACTTTTGTCAGAACTGTCAGAAGGTTGTTACAAACCGGATCAGCCGGTAACCATGAGAAATCTCTATATAAAGGACTAATCCGTGACAACATATATACAACACAGAGATAGAGATAAAAAGTGGATCATCTAAGGAAAGTTTTCAACAACAAGAAAAGAGTTAACCCTTAAGAAGGCAGATTCTGAACAGTCTGCAGAGAAGATTCAGATCTCATTCTGAATTCAAGAAAGGAGCTGACAGAAGATCAACTTCTACATCAAGAAGAGTTCAACCTTTTTTTGTTCTATCAAGAAGCTTTGAAACAAATAAGTCAGGTTGGATCTGGAGTTTCAGTTCATTTAAGAACTGATCAAGAAGCTCTCACCTATAGAGTAATCTATCTGGTGATATTTCTGTTTCTCTCAATTACTCAATTACTTGTAGGATCTTTTATTAGATCTGAGTTGTAAGCCTATAATTATAAAGGATTAGGTAGGCTTAGTGCCTGAGGTGTAGGACTATTGATAGTCTGAGTTGTAAGCCTAGTTATAAAGGCTGAGGTAGGGCTGTGGCCTGAGGTAGGATTCTTGGGAAGAATCTAAGGTAGGACTTGTATAAGTCTGAGTTGTAGGAACCATCTGGTTCTATCTTGTAAGATCTGTGGATCTGAGCTAGTGGAAGTAAGTTGTGCTGAATCCAGTTCTCTACTGGATAGGCGAAGGGGGAAAGTGGATGTACCCATACCTTGGGGAATAACTATAAATCTGGTGTATGCTGTGCTTTGTTTGTTGTGCTGTGATTGTATGTTTTGTACTGTGATAAGAACCTGTTAAATTGTCTAAAATTCTTAAAAGATAATTAGAACCTATTCACCCCTCTCTAGGTGTTTAGGCTCTTGAAATAAGTCTTTCAAGCGTATGGATCAAGTCAATTGAAGATTCATGAAAGGAACTACCCTACTCATGAATTGGAGTTTACGATAGTGATTTATGCCCTGAAGTTGTGAAGATATTTGTTGTATGGTGTGTTGTGAAAGATTTACACGGACCATAAGAGCTTGAAGTATGTCTTCACTCATAAGGAGCTAAATTTGCGCCAGCGTAGATGGTTAGAGTATATCGCGGATTATGATGTTGATATTCTATATCATCCAGGCAAAGATAATGTGGTAGTTGACGCCTTGAGTAGAAAAACCGCGCAGATCTTTAACCTTTCTGTGGAATCTTTGGTGGAAGAGTTTTTATTAATGGGTATTTCTATTGAGAATAACGATTCCCCAAGTAGCCTGGAAGTGGCAGAGCCTTTTTGGATTACGCTTACAAGGCTACATCAAAAGGATGATCCTGATTTGCAGCATATTCATAGTAGAATTGAAAAAGGGGAATTACCGGACTTTTCAATCGATAATGCGGGTACTTTGAAGTACCATGGTAGGTATTGTATTCCCCCTGTTGAGGATATTCGAGCAAAGTTGTGTAGTGAGGCACATGGTTCTAGTATTGCCTACCACCTTGGTTCTATAAAGATGTATAGAGATATAAAACAGATCGTTTGGTGGTATGGGATGAAGAATGATATAGCTAAGTTTGTGTCTAAGTGTTTTACTTGCAAACAAGTTAAGGCAGATCATGGACGACCGGGTGGCAAGCTGACGCCTTTGGATATTCCAAGTTGGAAGTGAGAGAGTATTTCTATGGACTTTATTACCGGTTTGCCAAGATCTTCCCGAAGACATGATTCAGTGTGGGTTATAGTTGATAGATTGACGAAGTGTGCTCACTTCGTGCCATTCAAGATTGATTACTCCATGAAGAAGATAGCAGAGTTGTATTTGGAAGAGGTCATAAGATTGTATAGAGTGCCTGTAAGTATCATGCCAGATCGAGATTCCAGGTTTACGTCTCGTTTTTGGAAGAGTTTACAGGAAGGGTTGGGTACCTACCTAAGATATTCAATTGCTTATCATCCGCAGACCAATGGTCAAATGGAGATAGTTAATTAGATTTGGGAAGATATGATCAAATGTTACATCTTGGACCACAGAGGATCATGAGACGAGTGGCTTAGATTGATGGAATTTGCCTATAATAATAGTTATCAAGAGAGTTTGCAGATAGAATCCTTTGAGGCTTTGTATGGGACGCGTTGTCGAACCCCCTTGTTTTGGGATGAAGTTGGTGAAAGACCATTGTTGGGTCCAGAAGCTTTGGAAGAGATGAATACTTCTATGATGCATATTCGAAAGAAGCTTCGTATAGCTCAGGAGCATTATGAGAAGAACGCTAATCGACAAAGGGTTGATCTAGAGTTCGCAGTTGGGGACATGGTTTTTCTCAAATTTTCTCCGATGTCAGGCGTTAAGAGGTTTGGAAGGAACCACAAGTTGGATCCCAAGTATGTGGGACTTTTCCAGGTTATTGAATGCATTGGAGTGTCAGCTTATAGGTTGGTTTTGCCCGCTAATTTTCCTGGTGTGCACGATGTGTTTCATGTGAGCCAGTTGCGGAAGTGTATGCTTAGTGACCAGCATGTTCTCGACTCGGTGCCCCAGTTGCAGCCTAATCTTTCTTATGTTGAGGTTCCTGTTCGTATCCTAGATACTCGGGATTGGGTGTTGCGAAGTAAGACAATACCCATGGTCAAGGTTCTTTGGCAAAACCAAGACGTTAAAAGCGTGACTTGGGAGTTGGAGTCAGCTATGAGAGAGGCTCATCCTCATCTATTTTCCTAGTTTCTTTTGGTAAGTATTTTTATTCGATAACCTTTGGTTATTTTCTTTCTATAGTGGATTCGATTTTGTGCCAAGTTTTGGAATGAAACTTTCTTTTAGGGGGAGTGGTTGTAATGCCCCTGATTTGTTGATGTTTATTTTAATTCCTGTAGTGACGTAATATTGATGTTAGGGCGTTACGTTGACGCGTAGTTAGCGGATGCCGTTGTTGGAGCGTCATTTTGCTCATCGGAATCCGAGATTTTGACTCGGTGGATTTGAGTAGGTTGATGTTGGTTTTGACTTCGGGGAATTTTAACCAGAGTTTGGTTTGTCGAATCTTAATTTCGACATCGTCGTTGATTTTGTAGTACCGGTATTTAGCCTTGGTGCAAATTTCATTGAAATCTGAGGTGATTTAGGTTTTCCGGTTGTTTGGGCGTGTAGCTAATAATAATAATAATATATTATATATATATATATATATAAAAGCTTGTGCGTTTTAGTGAAACCCTATTCATCATCTCTCCAAAGCTGTCGGGTCGATTTGCGGGAGAAAGTAGGCGACATGCATCGCGAGGTCTCGGCCGCCGCCTGTAGGAATTCCGGTGCGCGAAATCGTCATTGGAGGGTAGATTCAGAAAGCTCTCACCGAGATTTATGCGTGCACGGTAAGTTTTCCCCGTTTTGTGGATTTTTGGCATAAGGGTTTTTGACCTTGACTCTCGTTTGCCCCGAAAAGTTTCAGGAATCATTTCCTAGGAGTTCTTGCGGCCGATCCTTGGAGCGTAGCGCTTGTGAGGCAGGATTTCTGAAGATTCTAGGCAAGTGGTGATTTATTCCCCTTGCTATGTTCTCGTTCGTTTTACATTCCTTTCCTCTTTCTTCCTTCCTCCTTAGAAGATAGGAATAGTGTAGTGTTCGGCTAGGTCAAATTTGCCAGGTAATGAAGGAGATTGATTATGTTAAATTTGTCGAATATCAGTTTAAGGTCAACCTTTCCATCGAGCATCTTAAATTACTGAATCTGACTAAAAATCGTCGAGTATTCCTGAGAGGTTAAGTCTTTTTTGTCTAGAATCTATGGTTTGGAGTCAAATTCGTCGAGTGACTAGCTTTTGGCGCCGAGTGCGTCGAGTGATTATGCCTTGGCGTCGAGTTCGTTGAGTGAAACTGGTTTGGAGTCAAATTCGTCGAGTCTTTAGCCCTTGGCGTCGAGAGCGTCGAGTGTTTAACCTTTGACATCGAGTGCGTCGAGTATTTATGAGAAGCTAAGTCTTTTTCGTCGAGTAATGTCATTGGCGTCGAGTGCGTTGAGTTTAACTACTTTGGCATCGAGTGCTTTGAGTATAGCTTCTTTGGCGTCGAGTGCTTTGAGTATAATTGCTTTGGCGTCAAGTGCTTTGAGTATAGCTGTATTGGCGTCGAGTGCGTTGAGTGAACTCAGCTAGGCGTTGAGTGAAGTAAATTCATTGAGTTACATCTTGACGTTGAGTATAAGTCTTTTTCGCCGAGTTTCTCCTTAAGTTAAGGGAGATTCGTCGAGTATTATCGACGAATTCCTCATGGACTTAGAAGATTAAGTGTCGATTCGTCGTGTATCGAGGTAAGGGTAAGCAGATTCGTCGGGTATACTCGATGAATGGTTGTGGGCTTATAATTTTTTTCTCGCCGAATGAGGTAAATTCGTCGAGTATTGACCTTAGGGTAATTTTTTTTCGGATTTTCCTTCCTCTTTGTTGTTAAAGAATCTTGAGGTTAGACTTGGGTTTTATTGGTGTTCTGTATATATGGCTATGTCTAGGTTGGCAGTGAATAAATGACCATCAACTTGATGTCGGTTCGTGAATCATTACACATGGTGGTTGGTGATTTTTGTTTGGACTGTTGGGTTGTGTTGGATAATGTGGCCACCACCACAGTGCCTTTTTGAGATGTTTGGATTGTTGGGTTGTGTTGGACAATGTGGCCACCACCACAGTGCCTTTTTGAGATGTTTGGATTGTTGGGTTGTGTTGGACAATGTGGCCACCACCCTAGTGCCTTTTAAAGATGTTTGGTCTGATGGTTCGTGCTGGACAATGTGCCACCAACTCAGTGCCGTTTTTGCCATGGGTTAATGATTCACGTGTTTAGAGCTGTTTAGTCTCTTCCTTTCTAATTATATAAACATGTATTATTATGCTTACACCTGCAGATCGTATAGAAGCATGACTTCATTTCGCACTTGGTGCAACTTCTCATACTTATACCTTTGAGAACTCTTTTTTATTTATTGTGTTATGACTTATTTGCTGTGTTTGGATAGCTTTTCTTATTTATGGGTTGGTAACTCATTTGTCTCTTTTGATTATTGCTACTATTAATCTTTGATCGCCACTTATACATTCTTACTGAGGTATTCTTTTATTTTGAATGCCTCAGGCTCGAAGCAGTAGCCGATCAAGCGGCTAGGGTTTGTAGTTGCTGGTGTTCTGCCGCTGTTGCAGTTGTCCTTTCCTCACCATTGTGAGGTAGTCTGTTGTTTTGTTTTTAGTTCAGACATACATGCTTTTTGGTGGGTTCATTTCAGGTTGTTTAGGCCCACTAGAGGTTTAGTAGATTGTTAAGTTACTTGCTAGCTGTTAAATCACTTTCTAGATGATTTGTTGGTTTTACTTGCTTTCTGGGAAGGATTTATGGTAGGATTGTATGTTAGTTATTTTCAAGCTATGAAAGTATTAGTATGCTTGTCTCATACTCATGGCATCTTTTAAATCAAATGTCATTATATTTTAACGAATGTAAAAGCTCTTTTCCTACTCATATTAAATCTAGATGTATGCATATCATGAGTTGTCCTTTTGGAGTTCTCTGCTCATGTAGGATAATAATCGAGCTAAATAAAGTATTTTCCACAGCGTATCTTTATATTTTAATCCGTGGACTAGTTGATCCACTGAGTCGAGGGATACGATCATCAAACTTAACTAAAAATATGTTTTCTTCCTGTTAAACTCGAGAATTCTTTGAAAAGTGTCAGGAGTAGGTTCTAGCCTGAGCGTCTGCAGTTATCCACTGCACGACATGGCATCACGACGCATGTTTTATATTACTATGATATAATGTTTTATATTGAGAAAATGCGGGTTGTGACAGTGGTAGCTCCCGATGGTTGGCCAAAAAAAAAGTCCGGTTGATGTTCAACACCCGCCGTCAGGCTTCAAATAGCTGATTGGATTGGTGGCAGCTTCCGGTGGTTGGCCAAAAGGAAAGTCGGGTTGATGTTCAATACCCGCCGTTAGGCTCCTACTAGCTGACAAGGGGGAAGGGGTGGAAATTCCTAGTGGCCCGCCAAATGGAGAATCGGAGGAGCGAGCATTATCAAGGGAGAGCACTCCAGGCGAGATGGGTCTCGCCACTCCAGGCGAGCTGGGCCTCGCCCCTCAGGTGCCCGTTCGGCGAGTACTTCTTCGGCATCCGCGAGGCGACCCAAGTCACGAGCTCTAGAGAGGGGAGAGATTGATTTATACATGCTGATCCTAGGCCTCCATATAGATCAACCAGAATATCCAAGGGGAACAATAGACGAGACCTCAATCGTGCGAGGCACTCGCGAATCCTTCAGACAGCGTCCCGAATGAATGAGATACGGCTCGCGCAAGCAAAACACACATAGCGCGGGACGGAAGGTGCCTATACCTAAGTCTCGCGGACACCGTGGTAGGATATCTATGAAAGAAAGGGGCTGGTCGCCACTCGCAAGCCGACTATCAAAAGTATTATCATTCTCTATGCTAAGTCCATAAAAACGAGTAAGCAAACTATCGAGGCGTGGTTTCAAAATGCGGAAAATGAGAAGGCTGAGGCAGGTCACGAATAAAAAAGAATAATCATCAAAGGCAATCGAGACATCCATTCAAGAAAAGAATATACATTAATGAGCAAGTTACATTGAAAAGACAAGTTTGGGCTCAACTCACGTGTACAATATTACAAAATAAGTAACAAAAAGTAAATACACGTGTTTGACAAAAAGAAACCTAGCCCGCATATTCTTCAGGGCGTGCCCTCGGGCGACGCGCTACCCCGCAGGGGGAGGTAGGTGTCGTCGCCAGGCTTCAGGACCGGTATAAACAGCTCCAGAACCACATCCTTTGCCGAAAGTCCCGCGCCCTCCTTGTCACCAGGCCCGCCCACTGCATGGTCTGGAGGGTATAATTCACTGCCTTTGTTGAATTTAGTTGTGGTAACACGTCGAGCTCGTACTCGGTATACTGGGCGAGCTGGCCGCTGCTGCTGGAGGGCGGTGGGAGAGCTGCGGATTCCAGTTCTCGCACCCGCGTCTTCAACTCCTCATTCTCTTTCTCAATGGTGGCGATTCGGAAGCTAAGGCGCTCGACCATCGCCTCGTCTGCAAAAGGAGGCAAAAGTATTAAGGCAGGAAGATATCTAAAGGAAAAAAGAATTTTGCTTAAGTTTTGGAACTTACCACCCCACCCAGGTACCCGGCGAGAACGGAATCGGATGCGTCCGCTCTCTTCTTGTGCAGCTCCACCTCCTCGAGCACGAGGCGATGGGCTTGCTCCTTGTTGGCAAGGTTTTTTTAGATGCACGACATTCCTTTTGGACTACATGCAGCGGCGACCAGCCATGTGAGCCAGCTCCAGGACACGAAATTGGGCCCGTGCGCTCTCATGCACGAGTGCTCGCACGGACTCCTCGTCAAAGATCGAGTCATCCTACCGCGAGTAAAGACCGAAGGAAAAAAAGCAAAGGCCTCCCCGTTGGTTGTGTCCTGCTCAGCCTAGCTCGACAGCAGGGTCGAGATGGATGCCATGTTCTCCCCTTGGTCCCACTATAGGAGGGGCTTGCCAAGCTCGTCGAGGTACCTCTCGCCGTAGCTAAAGTTTCGGTGCCCGCTCGACAAGGGCTTGTCGGCAATCTCCAGCTCTCATGCCTTGGAGCTGCCGGCCGCATCGCTAGGGGGTCCACTGGTGGGAACTCCAGAAGTGGCGGCCTTCTCAGGGAGGTGGCCCGTCGGTACTTTCCCTTTCTCCCGTGATGCAGGGGCCCACTGCCCCGGGTCTTTGATTTCTTAAGCGTCGGCGGTAGGGGAGAGTGCTCGCAGGTGAACTGCTTTTAAGATGAGAGGGGGGCCGGGACCTCGCGACGCGTGGCAGCAGCCGCCTCAGCGAGGGCGAGCTCGGCGGAAGTGACCCGGGCACTTTCATTTGGTTGGTGTTGGGGAAGGTCTCACTCACCTACAACAGTCTATGGTCAGAATCTAAAGCAAAATAAAGAAAGAAGGTCGAGTGCAAGTAGCCTTACCTTCCCCAGGCGGGACAGGGGCGAGGGTGTCGATGTTCCTTCGAAGGAATGCGGCCTCGAAGTTCTTCCCCGCAAAGAATCCGAAGAGGTCGGCTTTGTGACCTCCCAGGCTGGGAGGGCTGTAGCTCGGCTCGCTGAGCTGTACTGGTGAGAAGGGGACGTTGCTCAAGTCTCCCTTCACGAAAACAAACATCCTTAGCTAATTATGGCTATTATTCACCGTCTCCCGCACCTTGACATGGTTGTTGGAGAAGTAGGCGGTGCCGTCCTTGTTCGCCCGGAAAGAAAAAAGCTTGCGAAAGACTGCAAGACTGAATTTGATCCTCTCCTCCCGTAGGAAGCAGGCGAACACGACCCCCACCGTGACAGAATTCGGGGTTAGCTGGCCCAGGATGACCCCGAAGTACTTAAATACCTGCCGAACCTCGGGCCACAGGGGAAGCCGCAGGCCCGCGTCGAAATGGATGATAGGGATCGCGAGCTCGGCATCAGAAAGATCATTGATCTTCTCCTCCTCTCCCGGATGCCTCGCCTCAAACCCAGGCGAGATTGAAAGGGCGACCACCGAGAGGTATTCGTTCTCGGTGAGGTTGGCGGAGAAGAAAGCGTAATCCAAGAAGGTCCACGCACACTTGCCTCGCGCCTCAGCATCGCCACCATCTCCTCCCATCTTGCGATATGGTAAGCAGGCTAGATGCTAAAGTTCTCGCGAAAGATAGCGAGCTGAGAATCAGACTCAGGAGCAATGGGAGTGCAGAGGAAGAGTTAAATACGGTAGGTGGATGAAGGGCAGGGGGATATTTATAGAAATAAAAAAGGGTGGGAAAACGTCCTTTCGGCGGGAGGTGTACAGATAGAAAAAATGTGTTTTGACGCTTCGATACTTGAGCCCTCCCCGAATTCCTATCTACTCGCCACGATCCTATGAAAGTTAAACTATAGCTAGATAAGATGCGAGCTAGCAAGGGCAGCTGGCCCACATCCGCCTAAGAGAAGCTAAGCAGTAACAAAATGAACATCAAGCGAAAAATATAATTATATACATACAACACAGGCCCATTAGCAGGCGAGCAGTCCCAAATAAATAAAGGGGAGGAGAAAGCCCTCACGAAGAAAAGAAAAGGAAAATATCAGTTCGCAACTAGACTGCGTGAGTCGAGGTCCAGGAAGCAAGTATGACCCAGGCCCGCGAGCTAGCGACAAGGAGGTGGAAGGCTCAATACTGAATCCACTTCCACTACCCCTCCCTCGTGCCCCAGAGCGAGGCAGAAGGCGGGGGTAGTACTCCTGAACCATCGCGAGCTCTTTCTGGGCCAGGTTGACCTGCTCCGTGGCCCGCTGCAGTCGTTCCTCAGCCCGTTTGAGATGCACTCCGGGCAAGGTCGTCCCGTCACCATCTTCTTGGTGCATCCCACCCTTCAAGGCCCTGAAGCGCGCCTCCACGTCCACCTTATCCTTGTCCACCCTGCCATAAACCTCCTGTAGCATTAGGGAGTGTTTTCGGAATAGCTCGGCCATCCATTTCTTCATTCTATCAACATCTTGAGGGTCGACCAGGTAGTCAGAGATACGGTACGGGGAAGGGGGAGGCGAGAACTACTCGCTCATGTCGAATTCAGGTGATGACACCTGGTGGAAACATGAAAAAAGAGGGGATCAACAGAACAAGCAGACAACTATGGGCGAGCAAGTATATGAACTAACCTGGGGTCGGCACATCTCCCGCACTGACATGCGGGCGCAAAGTGCCCGGTTGGTCCTGAAAGGGCTCGCCTTCGAGAGCCGAAAAGGACTTGCCCAATCCAGGGCGGATCGACGATTTTGGAACCCGTGGAGGCAGGTCGTCGGCTCCTGGGGTGGAAGCTGCAGAAAACAAGTGATCAGGTGAGGAGCGGTCGAGCGAAAAGCAAAGGCGAGGAGTCTAACTCACTGGTAGTTAGAAGAGGAATGTTCGGGACCGCGATAAGTGTGGATCCCGCAGTCGAGGGGCCGACGGCCCGCTCGAATACACGAGGGGAAGAATGTCACGGATCCACTCCCCCATCTCCATCCTTGTGAGACACCTCTTGTGGGGGAGAAGATATCAAATTGGAGTAACATGGAACCAAATAACCGGCCCACGTACCTGATGGTTGGCTTCCGAACCGGCCACCAGATTAGAAGGGGCACCATTCTGAGGAGGCCGCCGCTTGATCATCTTGGCCTTCTTGGGCCAGAAAGAAGAGTTGGGCAACCCTGAGGCAGCAAGGAGACGACGTTGATGCCCAGCGACCGTGTGCCCTCCCTCGCGGTCTCCAGGCGAGCTCGCATCTCTTTTGAGATAGGCATCACTCAACAATAGTAACTCGCAAAAAGAAAGAGAAGAGGAAAGTATGGGAATTCCTTTGAGACCAGCGATATATATATATAGCAAGAAGGTGGTGCCCATAAAAAGATTCCCTCCAGCTCAGCAGGCACTCACCGAACACGTGGGGTTGGATGATTCTTTCCAAGCTTTCCGAAAGCTCATAAAGAGTGAGGATTATGTACAACCCATTATTCATCGAGTGGATCCGACAAGGCAGAGCGGGGGCCTCGAGATAGCCCGACTCGCACCTGTCTAAGTAGATGGCTGAACTAGGCGAGCCGGGGAGTCCGACCCTCTTCAGCTCGATAGGCAGGCGAGCTGGGGATGCCATTCGGTTCTCGGCAGCCTGGCGAACTGGGGCGTCCGCCCCGCTTCAGCTCGATAGGCAGGTGAGCCGGGGAGGCCAGCTGGTTCTCGGCAGGCGAGCGAGCCGGGGAACCCGACCCGCCTCAGCTCGGCAGACAGGCGAGTCGAGGGGCAGTCAGCTCGCTTCAACTCAGCAAGCGGCCCGAATCCATCTATGTTGTGGGCGAGCCGCAGGGACCCGACACGTACTTGCCTAAGAGGCAGACAAGCTGCGGGATCCAGATCGCACCCATCCAGGTGACTGGTGAGCTGGCTCGCGCTCGCCCTCTTATGTAGGGGCGCTATTAGCATATGCTTAATATAATTTGGTCTTCCAGTAGCACCTTCAAACAACAGAGTTATGTTGTTGGCAGACTGATTTGGGCTGCGTATAACCGTTTTGGACAATGGAGTTGTGCTGTTTGCAGGCCAAACTAAGAAATCTATAAATAGACCCACAGGGGTACCTCAGAAGGGGGAGCTTTCTCATTCTCTTGTTTTATAGCGCTTTCTGAGGTATCCTTAGCTCAACACTGGCTAAGGAGGGGAAGCACTCTAAGATCTTCCGGGTGTGTGGTGGGACCTCCGTGCTGCAGCCTTGGGTTAGTCTCGAATCCTAAGTTCTCAGTCAAGCAGGCTTGCTAGGAGAAGTAAGTGTGCAGTCACCCCTTTCTAGGTTCCGAACTCCACAGAAGCCGATTCTCGGTTTCAACAACAATGATGACGGAGAGCTTTTCTTGCTCAATCTGGTTGTGCGACCTCCTTTAATTAAGTTTTATTTGGTGTTTACAGCGAGGAGGCAGGCCCGATCGATGTCAGACGTAGAAAGGTAGGGTCGATGAAAAGCTATCTCATTCAAACTGTGTACGTAGTCTTACCCAATTGTGTTTGGATTGATCGCGAGTGGGGCAGACCCAAACGATGTTGGCGTAAAAAGACAGGGTTGGTGAAGTGCTGTCTCATTCAAACCGCCTGCACAACCTTACCTAGTTGAGTTTTGATTGATCGCGAGGGGGGCATGCTCGGGCGATGTCGACATAAAAAGATAGTGTTGGTGAAGAGCTGTCTCATTCAAACCGCATGTGCAGTCTTACCTAGTTAAATTTTGATTGATCCCGAGGGGGGCAGGCCTGGGCGATGTCAGCGTAGAAAGACATGGTCGGTGAAGAACTGTCTCATTCAAATCACATGCACGGTCTTACGTACCTGAAATCCCTTTGGACAATATTATAGGAAAACATAATGCAGTATTCATTACAAAATAATTTGCGCAAGTGATAGCTCACGACTTTTTACAACATGAATTTCAAGATTAATTTGTAGTACATATTGGTAATGATTATATTCCATTATAGGGAATCTAAAGACCCTTCTGATTTCTTTATGAGTTTCTAATTTGAACATGACCCAAATATTTGTAGATACATAAATACAAGGCTCCTCAAGATGACAATCTTTAATTCGCAAAGAAAAGGCTACATAGAAAGGAACACTTCAAACTTCAATGACTCTCCAATGCCTGTATCCAGAATGTCAAATTTGGCCACAATAAGTATATAAATAATTTATTTATTTATTTATTGTAAAGTTGTTGCTAGCCGTTCAATGGTTCAGTTGAAGCTGTTTCTTCTGAGGATGTCAATATTCAACTTCCTCGCATTCATATTTGACCGTTGCGTATAGTCCAATTTGGTTGGTTGCTTAGTATAGTCAATGGGATAATATCTTATATTTATTTTAATTATTTTTAGAGAAGCATTCTCTTATGTCCGCCTGACTCTTAAATACAGAATTTTTTTTGGTACGCGCAATTAGGTCTGTGAGTGGTGTGGTTCGGTGCGATTTGGGCGCAAACCGAAACCACACCGCGGGAGTGCGGTTTTAGACCGTCCAAAACCGCACCGCACCGAAACCGTGCGGTGCGGTTTCGATTTTTTGATAGCTTTTTTGATCTTTTACTAAGACAATTAAAAATCAGTTTAACACTTTAACTTGTTGAAATAAGTAGAATCAATTATCCAGTGCTCTATTGTATTGCCAATTGGTCCAATTCTACATCTAACAGTTACTTTTACTACCATCATAATTTACTGTAATCTAATATAATACAGCAGCAGATCAGCCCTCACAAATGTTGAAAAAGGCTATTGAAGGCAATCTGTAACTAGATCCTTACACATGTTAACCATCAGATGATCTAATAAATATGATATTCACATCAAATCTTAAGGTCCACCAAGAGTACAGGTTCAAATAAATGGATATTCTATAGCTAAGGAAACTCTTTCATATGTGTTTCTATGCTGCCCCCAATATTACGATTAAAACTTGAAAATCTTTCAAAAACTTTCACACTGCACAAAATTTCACAATGACAAAACTGCAGAAAAATGAGAAATCTCTGAAGCTGCTGGAGATAAAACCAAGTTATTAACCAAATCATTAATTAATTCCATCAACATTGAGTTTCAATTATTGATGAAATTTGTATACAAATATTCATACCAAAGCACTTGTCGTCGTTGTTGAAGCTTCTGCAAATTGTTAAATCTTAATGTGGTTTTGGTTTCGGTTTTTTAAAGAGTTAAAGGGCCACGGTTTCGGTTTTCTTAATTTTTAGAAAGTTGGTCGGGTAGGTACTGTTTCGCCGGTTTTAGGTAATTCAACCCAAAAAATTTCAGACCAACTAATTAACTCATGGTGCAGCGTGGTGTCGTAAGTTTTTAAGAATTCCAAGTCAAACCAAACCGCAGATGTGCGATTTTCAGAACCCCCAAACAGAACCGCACCGCACCCGATCGGTTCGGTTTAAAATATATTGTGGTGCGGTGCAGTTTTGCGGTTTAGGGAGGTTTTCGGTTTTCCTGCACAGGCTTACGCGCAACGTACCGTTCTTATGATATGCGAATAAATTGCGGCTAATTTACTCCAGCTCCACCTTTTCTCCTCGCAGAAGGCCGCTTCCCGTGGCTCCCTCATTTCACTCCTTCCGTGCTCGTCGATGAGAAATTTCCGGTCATTTAAGAATTAATGTCATGTAACTAATTGTTTTTTTCGTGGAACTAATTGTTTTTATCGTGGAGCCAATGGTTGTCTTTATGGAAGTAATTGTAGTCGTGTTACTAATTTTGATTTTTTTTATCATTCCAACTTGTTTTACTCACGGTAAGGAAGTTGTTATTTTTTTGATTGTGCATAATCAGGAAGATGTATGTTGCGGGTCCACTCGAGACACTCTTAAATTGGTCAAAAATCGAATTGAAAGAGGCGACTGTTGAGTAAATACTGATGGGTATTGTATCAACAATTACCCGGATTTGAAGAAGACTCCAGTCAAGCTAAGATGGATTCACAATGTATTTAACGATCTTCTATCAAGTTGTGCTTGCAGCTATTCCATGCTAAGTACACGCCAATATCAGGGTGCAGTGAGTCAATATACACGGGTCTGCGCAACGTAATCTCTCGTTGTGTAGATCAGTGTGTTGATTCACGCGTGCTCTCTCTATTGGAGTGTACTTATTTTCAAGTACAGGGTCAAGGTAGATCAAGAGCAGAAGAAAGAGCAAAGATGGGTCAAAGACCAAGTCATCAAAAGAAGGAAGAAAGAAAATTCTTCCAAGTCAAAATCGACGGGAATCGCTAGTGATTCCCGCCGACTTCGACGGGAATCGCTAGTGATTCCCGCCGATTCGACGAGAATCAGTTAGCATCTCCCGCCGACTTCTTCCGGCTGACAGATTTCAAACAGGGGTTCTGCCAAGGCAGAATCGACGGGAGTCGTGAGTGATTCCCGCCGACATCGACGGGAATCACCAACGACTCCCGCCGATTTTGCCTTAGGCAAATTTCCTCCGTTCGCTGGACCGAACCAACTTGCCGTGCGCTGTTTCGGTCGGGGCTAGGGCTACTCCTCGTGGGTCCCACAACGGTCATTAGGATTGGCTCCTGGTATAAATATACGCGTATTTTGAACCTCCAGAGACAGACATTCACGGAAATACGAAAGAGGCCGAACGTGACCTAGCCGATCGCCGAAATCGTCGAAGCTTGTCGCCGCTCGCAAGATCGTCGTCGCCGTTGATCTCAGTGCTTCTCTGATCTTCCGACGACAGTACCGAGACAAGCAGCGCGTCTCACGTATCTCTCTCGAGATCTCTTGTCTTCTGATTCGTTGAACGAGACTTGTTCTCCATTCCGAATCGGTTGAGACGATTGATCCGACTGAGATCGTTCATAGACCTAGCTTGCTTCGTCAAGAAGTTTGGATCTACAAAGCATCGCCGCCGCACTTACTTGTCACCGCCGATCTTGACAAGATCCTTCCCAAGAGAGAAATCCGGTTGTGGACTCTTCGTAATTTTCAAGCAAGCTTCAACGAACGAAGAAGGACATCAGAATCTCCAAAAGCTTTGTTTGTATTTTCTTTTACATTCAATTTTGTTGTAAAGGAATTTTCATTCCTAGTTGTAAGGGTTGGGTGCAACCCGTTGTGGTGGAGTTGTGTCTCCACTTGTGGAAGGATTCCTTCCGTAGTTAGGGGAGCGTTGCTCCTAGTGTGAGGATTGGATTTCAATCCGGTTGAAGAAGTGACCGAGTCATCCCTTGGTGGGAGATAGGTCGAAGGGGGAAAGTGGACGTACCCAAATCAGGGAACCACTATAATTCTTTGTGTGTTTTTTGTGTTCTGTTTGCTTATTTGTGCAGGTTAGTTTAATTCTGCAAAAGACTGCACGACACTTATTCCCACCCCCCATAGGTGGATTAGGTCGACACTAGATACTTTCAAGTGGTATCAGAGGGAGGTTACTCATCAATAAGGTTAACACCTTGAGTAAGATCCCGTGTCTAGTGTCGAGGAGAAAACAAGACTCAAGCATGGAGCTATACCCAGATGTCTCTCCCCTGAGACTGCCTGCATGCACAAAATAATATTTTTCCATTTGGAAAATGAGAGTTCAGTTTCATCTGGAATCCATTGACCACCGTGCTTTATTCATTGTGGAAGAGGGTCCCTTCATTCTCATGAAGGCTTCTGACTCTGGAGAAGATCACCAAATCCCTAAGAGTCCCGTAGAGATGTTTGAAACTAAGCTCTCACTATTCAACTTGGACAAGCTAGTTCGACAGATCATTTCCGATATTTGGTCAGGATCATCTCATACAAGATTGGACAAGTGTAAGACTGCAAAGTCCATGTGGAAAATAATCTCTGAACTCATGGAGGGAAAGAAGACTGCCTGGAATGAATGCCAGCAAGAAAATGAAGCATATGTGGGGGTCCTCATCTCTGAAGATGAAAGTCAAGAACAACCTCTCAATATCAGGGCTCCCGTTTCTCTATCAGAGACTGAAGAAGAGATTGAGGAATGTAGTTGTGATGAAGCTGACACATCAGCTTCTGCAGACCATAACTCTAACCCTGATCAACCCAATCAGGATCAGGTATCTTCCTGCTCCGTCTCTTTCCCTCATGTATCTCCTGAAGACAGGAGAAGTTCAGAGGATTGTCCATCAGTTTATGCAAGGAATATTGACAGCTTCAATCAACAGATTGAAACTCTTGATTCCCTTCGTAGAGCCCTTCAGGAGAGCAACCTGCTTGTTGAGAAACAAGCTATGGAAATTGCTCAGTTGAGGACCATGATGGACCTCCAATTGGAATCCATCAAGGTGAAAGACTCAAAGATCTCGGATCTAGAGTTTTCTCTAGAGACCGAGAAGAGGATAGTATCTAATTTTTCCAAGGTAGATGCTATTAAGAGAAAGGGACAAAACGGGTGGATCTCGCGAATTATAAATTCGTGGAGAAATGGGGAAACTGTTTACAGACCCCTCACACTGAGTAGGAAGGGCACACATCATTCCTTCAGGTATGACCATAAGAACACCTATGGTCACTGCAAGAATGATCGGCCCTCATGTGGAAACACCCATAGTGCAAGTGTTGTTATGGCTACCCGTGATAAAATACATACGGCTCATCATGAACCGTTTGTATTTACGGCCTCAGCCCCCACACTTCATGACATTGCTGGAACCAGCTCTCACAGAATATCTTCCCACCCTAGGACTAAGGGAAATGGAGTTGGCAAACATGTAGCAAGCATCACTGAGGCCCCCGGATGTGTGTTGGCTGCAAAGAAAGCACCACCTCCTAGGCCTCATGACACTCACCACATGTTCACCATCAGACCCCCTTTGAGTCTCGGTGGAGAGGGTAAATCTGAGAGCAGAACCTGCTCTGCCCCTTCAGACCCAGGATCGTAACTAACTCCGTTAGTAGATCTGGTCAGAAAAGGAGATACAATATCCATGAGTGTTGGTGTTGTGGCAAAGTGGGTCACTTTGCCATAAACTGTTGACACAATCCTTCTGTGTCATGGGCAAGGGTATGTCAACATCCTTTGGCAAGAGACAACCTTCCTGTCAGAAATCCTGTGGGAAGGCATGCTGTATTTTATGCTGACAAAAACCTAGGACCCAATACCTATTGGGTTCCTAAGCTAAGGTAATTCTATTTTGCAGGATAGTCTAGGTACCCATGAACTTGATGGGACCTAGACAAGAGATGTTTCGGGTTTGCTCTGGAACAAGGAATATGGAAAAAGATATAATGTTTACTAAAGAGTCCTTCATGTACATGACACCCCTCGTGCTTCGAATAGTGGATACGAATGATCATCCAAGTAATCCCAGGTACGCGCATTCAATTTAGATAATTGAATCGCATTACGTATATATATATATATATATATATATATATATATATATATATATATATATATATATATATATATATATATATATATATATATATAGACACTCAAGATATATATATATATATATATAGACACTCAAGATATATATATATATGTAGATACTCACCTTGAATGGAAGTGTTAACCCCAGAATCTGCAACATTCCCAGCTAGGCATCTTGCCCTTCCCTCGCTGAACTCGAGTACTCAGTTCGCCCAGCTCGCCAGTTGACGTGGTCCGTCACCGAGGCGGACTCCAGCTATCAATCCGCTCAGGTCGCCCTCGGTTCCCAGCTCTGCTAGATCGACGACCTCCCATCGACGAGTCAAGCTCAGGCCGGCGAGCTCCGAGTCAGGCCTCCCAGTTCGCTCAGGTCGCAACTAATTTAAAAGGATTGCGCTCGATGCGAACAAAGGAGGTCTCCAGCTCGCTGACCCAGTCTGCCGGTCCGGCGCGGACTGCTCGTTCTTTCTCTTTTTTGATTCCCGTCACCGCTGCCCGGCTCTTCTGTACCCCGGGCAGCCGGTTATTTTAGCCCTGCCCGCTTGGGCAGGCTCCCAGCCTATAAATAGGGGGAAGTGGTGCACTCAAAGGACGCTGACTCGAGCCCAGGAGCCCACTTGTTAAAGGCCGCGGACTCGAATCTCTGGCTTTGCGATCTCCAGCTTGCTTTTTGCTTTGCTTTGCTTTTCCTTTCTTGTAACCCCTTGTTTGCAATCAAAAGTGAGCCCGTCGCAGGAGAGGCATTCAGGCCGCGACGGGCGAAGTCTGGTGTTACCGTGCTCCACGGCTCTTGCTTTTCTATTCCTTTTCTAGTCCGCCAAGTAGACTGCTGCTCGCAGTTTGTTTTTCTTTTCTTCCCAAGGTGCTCGAACAGTTAGCTGTTGGTGCTCGTTACCGCCTCTGCTTTTCGCGCATCAACAGGAAGGACATGCAAGCAAATAACCATATGATCCTCATCTGGGAAAATGAAAAACTTTCAAAACCTTGATAAATTGTAAACATGGGTGTCACATGGTCTGATAAAGGGACTTGTACCAGAAAGTGGAACTATAAGTATTACATTTTGAACCTTTTAATAAAAAGCCAGTGACTAATGTTAGTGTTAAAACATTCATCTAACTCAACTTAGTTATCATGACATGGAAATTTGTAATCCATTGTTTAGAGGAAAAAGGAAATGAACTATGCCCGGTGATGTTAAGTATTCAAAAAGTACTTCAACAGTCCCTAGGTCATTGCATATTCGCGGAAATCTGCATCCAACCCGTCGACCCTGTTACCTTAAATTAGCAGGAATTCTCGTCGATCGTTATAATCGAACGGAAATAGCGGAAAAGTCCTCTGACCTTTTGGCTTCCCGGCGACCCCCTGATATCAACTCCACTTCTGACTCTCGTCGACCTTCACCTGCTTCTAACTCCCGTCGACCTTCGCCTGCTTCCACTCCCGTCGATCGTCGACCGTCGCTTTCCGTCGACCCTGGCCTCCCGCAACCGTCGACCCTAGCCTCCCGCAATCGTCGGTCGTCGCCTCCCGTCGACTCAGCGTTCCCATCATCGGCATCAGCTCGACGCAAGTGTCTCGCCGATCCACTGCCAACCCTTCAGCCTTAACGCAAGCTTCTCATCGGCCTCAGTCTGTGCCTACCCTAGGGCTATACCTACTCACCGTCTGCTACGCATCTCCTTCCTTGCACCCTCCGTGAGTGAAAGGTAACTTCAGTTGATTCCTTGAATCCACCTTCAGGGATCATCCCTCCTTCTAGTTCAGTTTCTACAAATTCTAAATTCAGAAAGAGTTAACCCCTTGGGTTTAACTCGCTTAGGTTCAAAATGGCTCCTCAAATAATGGTCGAGCTCCTCACTGGAAGTGAATTGGTGAGGACAGGCTTTGCTTATGCCTCAGACGAATTCAGAAACATCATCCTGATGTTGGAACAAGCCGGACTCTCCTTCATTCTCGAGCATCCGTGCAAGGTTCTCGACAAGGAGGTTCTAGAGTTTTTCGCCAACTCCAAGTTGCGTCACGAGGACACTATGATAAAGAGTAAGATATCAGGCCTCAGGATAAAGATGACGGCTGCAAGACTGTCCCATCATCTCCAGCTCTCTAGCTTCGAACAAGAGGACTATCTAGACGAAGATGATCGTACGAGGACCTTGCTTTTCTGTGGCTTGGCTCGAGGGACTAGGGACATTAAACGCAAGGATATGAACGACGAAGGAAAGCTTCTTTCAGATATCATAGTGAAGGTTCTGATCTGCAAGCTTGGCTCCCATAATCACATCTCAGGTGACATGTTCAAGAGCCTGATAGCCATAGTATGCAGAAAAAAATGAACTGGGGGGCCATGTTGTTTGAGAAAATAAAAGATACTCTACGTACCCCGAACTTTGGACGCATCATCAGTCTCTACCTGAACCAGATGGATGGAGATAGGTTTGATATGACTAAGGGAGTTCCCCTTCACTATCTAAAGAAGATGGACTCCAACGTCTTCGACAGGTGGGAAAGAAGAATTGTCCAAGGGGGAGCGTCTGCAACACGTGTTGATGAAGAAGACAGAGCACCTGAGTTCACAAATCCTTCGGATGAGCCCAGTGAAGTTCCTGATCTGCTTAATGCAGGAACTGAGGGGGAGTCATTACCCAGTCCTTCTGCTGTTATCAGGATGGAAGCCTCAAACACAGAACAAGTAAACGCTGTTACTGATATTACCCTCATCGCTAAGGATGCAGTGGAAACCCTCGCTACTGATCAGACTGACGAGGAGGAAGAAGAGGATGATGTGGAGAATGTTGTTGTTAGTGAGAATGATGTGGATTCCCCTGAACAGCATGTTGCTGAGAAACTTGATGATGAGCAAGCTGGAAATGATATGGACATGAGGGAGATTGATGTTGAACTCCCTTCTGAGGAATAGATTCAGGTAAAGGTTCCTGATGTGACTGATGCAACAGTTGAGGGGGAGACCTCACGGCCTCAGGAACAACTTGATACTATGCTGAAGGGGGTGATGAGAATATATGGAAACATGGCAGATGCTGCCTCAATCAGTCCACAGGAGACTATAAATTTATCAAGCTCCACAAGTGAATCTGAAGAGGAGAGTCATGACTCATAGAGTCCTATCCCTCCAGAACATGACCAGGCTATACATCAAGAACATCCGTTAGGACCTAGCCTGGCAAATCACACTGTAAACATCATTCAAGGTATAGTAGATGAGCTGAAGATCTCCTTTAAACGGTCCCACAACAGGGTAATCAAACGAATAAAGCAATCAGAAGATCGGATGCTAAAGAACATGGTGGAGATAAATCACAAGATGGATAAGATGGAAGAAAGATTTGAAGCCAAGTATGCTGAGGCTTGCAATGCCATCACTCTTCTGGTGCAAGGGCTAAAGAAGACTACAGCTGACCTGGCGGTGGTAAATCAAAATGCTCATGTCGTAGCCAACAACATCAAACTGTTCGATGCCAACATGGTCACCCTCAACTCGAATCAGAAAACCTTGCTGGCCGATTTCACTCAGAATATAAAGCATATAGATGAGTCACTGCACTCTTATGCAAACTCAATTACACTAGAAGCCAAAAGGTGGAGAAGAAATATGCAGCTAAGATGGCGGGGCTAGAGCAAATCATAGTCGACAACTTCCAGCAATTAAACGAATATGTTTTTAAAAGTTGTCATTGGCTCGTTCAACAAGCATCGTGTATCTCTATTCCTGTTGATCCTGAGGTTGATCCTACTGATGATGTTACTACTGCTGCTGATGATGTTTTTATTACTGAGGAGTTTCCCTTAAGTGAAGCTGATGCAAAAAAGGCTGCTAAAGCTGCTGCCAAAGCTGCTAACTGTGCACTGTTTGATCAAGAAGCGATTGCGAAAGGGAAAAGAAAGCTTCAAGAAGGAACCTCTAAAGACAATCCAGCTGAGAGGAAATCAAGAAGGAATGTAAGTGAAGTCAAGAACGAATGATGGAGTCTCGTGTCTAGGAGCATAATACTTGATACATACATGCTACAACAGTGGGGAGAGCTTAACATAAATGAAGTATATTGTCAGTATGAATGGGAAATGCATAAAGAATATGAGGCAAAAAGAAACATATTCTTCAGGACAAACACAATTGAAAACAAAGCTCCTTCCCCCAGGTACTACCCAAAGCCAAAGGAATATTTTGAAAGGCAAAGCAAGAAGTTCCTGGCAAAACAACTAAGAGATGCTGAGGCAAAGGAGGGAAAGACATGAAACCTAAACATTTAATTTTCAATATGCGTGTACTTCTATTCTTGTAATTAAAAATGAACAATACTTTGGATATATATATATATATATGATCATATGCTGATTCAATTTTTGTTTTGAATGCGTGAAGTTTTATTATTTTGATTTTTTGTCTCGCATACTTTTATATATATCTTTACGGTTGGTGTAATTAATCTTAGCTAGTAGGATTTTGGCTTCTTCAAATAGGGGGAGATTGTTGGGTATTGAAAGTCACACTAGTGCCAACTAACTTCACCTATGGGGGGATAGGTGATGTGCAATCTTATTGCGAAATTAAAATTCTACCTGCACCATAAAAGAAAACAAACAAAGCACAGAAAGACACATGCAATTATAGTGGTTCCCCGATTTGGGTACGTCCACTTTCTCCCTTCGACCAATCTCCCAACACGGGACGACTCGGTCACTTCACCAACAGGATTGAAATCCAATCCTCACACTAATGGAAGGAACCCTTCCACTCGAAGGAGTCACCACTCCTCCACCACGGGTTGTACCCAACCCTTACAAAGAGGAACCAACGTTCCTTTACAACAAAAGTAAAAAATGGAATGTATAAAATACAAACTACTTATGGAGCGCTAGGTGTCTCTCTTCGTTCGATGACGCATTCTTGAAGAAGACGAAGAGTCCACGACCTTAGCTATCACTTGGAAAGGATCTCCCCGAGATCGGCGGCGGCAAGGCTTGCGGTAGCGACTCTATCAAGATCGGCGGCTGCAAAGGAGAGCGGCGGCGATGCTTTCGAGATCCAAACTTCGTAGCAAAGCTAGCAAGGTCTACCAACGATCTTTCTTGGATCGATCGTCTCAATCGATTCGGAAGGGGAAGGTATTCCCGTTCAACAAACAAAGAGACAAAAGATCTCAAGATAGACATGTGAGATGCGTTGCTTGGCTAAGCTTCTGTCGCCGGGAGACCAGAAAGAATCCACGATCAGCGGCGACGACCACCTTCACGAGCGGCGATGGCGGCGGAAGAAATATCGCGATCTGCTAGGTCAAGTCGGCGGCTCGTTCTTTTTCATATGGATGGATTGTGTTTACTGTTCAAAATACACGAATATATATACTGTGTTGGTACCCTAGATGTGATTTGGCTTATGTAATCCCTTTCCAGCCCCTCTTGATTCATATAACTATATACGATCATGATTAGGCCTTGTTCAGTTTCCCTAGGACAGTTTATAACTGACCTAGAGCTTAGGCTAGAAGTTCTAGATGTATTTTTGGTTAAGGCATTTTCCGTTCGACCATCGTCGAACGAGGCCTCGCGATCGTCGATCATTGGTCGACGATAGCAAGGCTATAGAATCGTTGAAGTCAAGACAATTATCGTCGACCGATGGTCGACGATCTCAGAGCAAGTTTATTATGCTCTGAAGGTTGGTCGACGATCTGCCATCAGCAGTTCAACGATCGTGTTCTTGCTTCACGATTTCTGTTTCGACAGATTTCTGCTTTTAGTCGACGATCTGTTAGCTAGGTCGACGATCATCGAACCCCTGTTTGACGATTATTGTCTGCCTTTATCTTTTTATATTCATTCTATTCCTTGGTTTATTTCCAAGTGTTTTAGCTTGTGGTTAGAGAATTTTCTGAAGTTGTTTTTGCAGATTTATGGCTTAAATTCAAAATAAATTAATTACCAAATATGTCAAGCTTAAATCACGGGATTCAGTATTTTGATAAAGCATTTTTGTCCTATTATACAAAATATATTGCCAGGCTGTATTCTAGCCGTTGGCACTGTTTGCTATTTCCAAGAATGGTAAGTCCTTGTACTGAAGTATTTTCCCACTTATTTAATTCCTTATTGGGACTGACAGTAAGCTAATAGGTCATTCTATTCCTATTGCTATATTCTATTTTGAGATAATCTGTTGCAGGGCTCGAGAATTCAAATCAATAGAGCCGTTCCAAAGGAAAAATGAGAAGACATATTTAAGAGAGATTTTTTTCTCAGAAAAATTACAAGTTACAGATACAGAGAGTTTTTTTCTCAGTGCTGCATTCTCTCAAGCATCTTCAGAGCAACTCTTCACCATCTCACAAAAAGAAGAAGAAAAGCTCCCGTGAAGAAAAAGCCCAGAGCAATTACTTTCATTCTCAAGTCTCCTGAGCATCTGCTTAGAGTTTTCAAGACTTCAGAAAGAGCTCCAGTTCTGCTTCAATTATTCCAGAATCTGAAGACCTGATAAAAATCAGTCTACAGATCTCTGAGGATTTAGTTTCAGTATATCTGAAACTCCTTCATCCTGAAGTAAAGGCTTTCCCTGGACTTTCACTGAGCTAGGGGGAGACTTTGATTCTTTAGAGAATCCACAAGTCTTCTCTAATCTGTATTTACAACAGAGAAGATAATCTAACCCTCTCAACCCCTTTGTAAAAGAGTTTGTTCACACCTCTTCAAAAGTGAACATTGGTGACAGGGCACCTTATCAACAACCTGTAGTTGAGCATCCTTATCAAAAGCTCAAAGGGTCTGTTTGATCTACCTGAATCAGATCATTGGTGGCAGGGCACCTTAGCAAAAACCTGTAGTGGATTCCTACCAGGGTGGTAGAAGAGTTTAGTACCTATTTAGAGGGAACCACTATATATCCTGTGTCTCTGGCTATCTTGTTTAATTGTCTATTCTGTGGCTGTGATAGAACTACCTAGGATTGCTAGTTGCTGTGATAGGCTTATAGTTAAACTGAAATTTCAGTTAACTCTCTCACTTGTGCACTTCACTGTGTTAGACTCTTAGGGTTCAAGTATCAGATTATTTATTCCGCAAATAAACTCTAAGGGAGCTGACTAGTTGTTCATAAAATTTGAATACTCTATTCACCCCCCCTCTAGAGTAGTTTACAACTTATCCCCTCACTTTCAATTGGTATCAGAGGAGGTCACGGGTTCAAGACCGGGGGGCGCTATTAAATCCTGATTTTTCCCTTCTACCTGTGTGGGTCCGGTGGGTCAGGCAACCGTGGACATGTGGTAACCCCACCTCTGAGCCGTGTGGGCCATGTGGTAACCCCACCTCTGAGCCAACGGGTTGTGCTGGACGCCGGGGGGGGGGATTGTTGGGTCCGGCGTTCCTTCACTTGACCCGTGGCGCTCTGCTACTTATATAAAAAATTAAGTAGCGCCCTCTCCAACAGTCCGGGCTTTTGGTGCAGTTGGGTATGCGCTTGATCCTTCATACTGTAGGTCATCCTTTATGACCGTTGTGGGCCCCACCAAAAGTAGCCCTAAATCCGGTTCAAAACAGCGCCTGTACATATGGTCCGGTCCAGCGCGCAACCGAAAATCGCCTCAGGCAAATTCGGCAGGAATCATTGGTGATTCTCGATGAATCGACGAGAATCACTAATGATTCCCGTCGAATTCTACTTAGAGGATTTCTAGCTGAAAAGCAAGCCATCCGGAGTGAATCGGCGAGAATCATCATCCACTCTCGACGAATCGTCGAGAATGCAGAGTCATTCTCGACGATTCTGACTTGGCAGATTCCTTGAAGGCGTTAAATCAGCCAGGTGATTCTCGCCGATTCTGACTTGGCAGAATCCTTGAAGGCGTTGAAAGCGTTGAGTCAGCCGGATGCAGTCGGCGAGAATCACTAGTGATTCTCGTCAAATCGGTGAGAATCACTTAGTGATTCTCGTCGAATCTAACTTAGACGATTTCTCGTCTTTCTTCCCGTGAGTTGCTTTGACCCATCCTTGCTCCTTATCTGCTCTTGATCTGTCTCAGCCCTGTACTTGAAAGTAAGTACACTCCAATAGAGAGAGTACACGTAAGCCAACACACTGATCTGCTCAACGAGGGATTACGTTATGCAGACCCGTGTATATTGACCTACTGCACTCTGACATTGGTGTGTACTTAGCGTGGAGTAACTACAAGCACAACTTGAATACAAATGATCAAATACATTGTCAATTCACCTTAGCTGGTTTAGGGGCTTCTTCAAATCAGGTACATTGAGGATACAATACCCAACAATCTCCCCCTATTTGAAGAAGCCTAAACCCTACAAGCTAAGGTGAATATAACGGATGGAAGAAAAACACAAACTGAATAATCAGTTGAGAATGAATTATGAATTTTCATACCATTATCTTTAGAGTATTTGGAGCATACTTAGCCTGAGCACCTTAGCACCTTAACCAAGAGGGTAATCTCCCCCTTTTCGGCTTCTACAAATCTGGGACTTTTGCACTTGTCACAGTGCTCCCCCTCAGTTCTTGCATCTGTGCTTACTCTTGAGTTCCTTGCGGATGCTCCCCCTTGATCCAAGAGCCTTGAGCCGCACAGTCTTCATTCTTCATAGTTCAGCATGCCGAGTTCAGTTTTGAAGAGAATGAACTTGGCCTCATCTAGGGGCTTTGTGAAGATATCTGCAATCTGCTTATCCGTGGGGACATAGCAGAGAGATATGTCCTTGTTTTCCACATGCTCCCGAATGAAGTGATAACGCACTTCAATATGCTTCGTTCTGCTGTGCGATACAGGATTGTTCGCAATTGCTATTGCGCTCGAGGAGTCGCAATACATCGGAACTTCACTGAACTTCAGGTTATAATCTTTGAGCTGATTTCTGATCCATAGAAGTTGTGCGCAACAGCTGCCTGCTGAGATGTACTCAGATTCAGCTGTGGAGGTTGCGACACAATTCTGCTTCTTACTGTTCCATGAAATAAGCCTTCTTCTTAGGAATTGACACGTCCCAGAAGTGCTTTTCCTGTCATCACTGCTTCCTGCAAAGTCAGCATCTGAAAAGCCTATCAGCTCGACATCATTATTTCTTGGGTATCATAAGCCAAGATTTGGTGTACCTTTAAGGTATCTAAGAATCCGCTTTGCAGCGACATAATGAGATTCCTTAGTGTTCACCTGATATCTGGCACAAACGCATATGAAAAACATAATATCCGGTCTACTAGCAGTAAGATAGAGCAGGGATCCAATTATGCTTCTGTACTTGGTTTCATCAAAAGGTTTCCCTTTCTCATCCTTGTCCAGAGACACAGTGGATCCCATTGGAGTCCTCATAGAGGTTGCACTCTCCATTCCGAATTTCTTGAGGAGTTCATTTGTGAACTTCGTCTGAGAGATGAATATCCCATCCTCAGACCTCAGACTATTTCACTTGAAGTCCCAAGAAATACTTCAGCTCTCTCATACTACTCATTTCAAACTTCCCTTGCATAAGTTTGGAAAACTTCTTGCAAAGGTTGTTATCCGTTGACCCGAATATTATGTCATCGACATAGATTTGCACCAGCAAAATCTTGCCTTTGACTTCCCTAAAAAACAATGTCTTATCTATTTTTCCTCTAGACAACTTGTTCTCAAGAAGAAAGCTAGACAGAGTCTTATACCAAGCTCGAGGAGCTTGTTTTAAGCCATATAAAGTTTTATTAAGAAAATATACATGATAGGGATAAGTCGGATTAACAAAACCTTGGGGTTGTGCGACATATACTTCCTCTTTCAGGTTGCCATTTAAGAATGCCGATTTCACGTCCATCTGATAGATAGTGAATCCTTTGTGCGAAGCATATGCCAGGAACAATCTGATCGCCTCGAGCCTTGCCACTAGTGCAAAGGTCTGGTCGAAGTCAATCCCCTCCTCCTGTCTGTAACCTTGAGCCACCAGCCTGGCCTTGTTCTTTATGATGACACCGTGTTCATCCAGTTTGTTTCTTAAGATCCACTTTGTACCGATCACGTTCTGCCCCTTTGGTCTGGGAACTAGCGTCCAGACGTTGCATCATTCAAATTGATGCAGTTCATCTTGCATGGCCAAGATCCAAGATGCATCCTTGTTCGCTTCGTCGAACTTCTTTGGCTCAACCTGTGACAGAAAGCTAAAATGCAGAATCTCGTTAATTGTACCTCGGCGAGTTCTGACACCGTCACGGGGATCTCCGATGATTTGATTTCTTGGATGATCCCTCACGTGACGAAGCTCTAACAATCTGGCATCTGGAGCTCTAACATTTTATGGGGCTCCTTCCTCTTCAGGGAGGATAACTCCATTCTGACCGTCATCATCCCCGATAGGCGTTGTGGTGGTGACTTTGACATACTTGGGAGTTACATCTTTAACGGTCTCATCGAGACTAAGCTGTTCAATTCTTGTACCTGCATCTTCAAGAAGACCACTGGAAGAATTGCTGTTAAGCAAGCTTCCTTCATCAAATACAACATTTATGGATTCCTCTACCACTAGGGTTTTCTTATTGAAAACCCTATATGCCCGGCTATGGCTACTATAGCCCATAAATATGCCTTCGAAGCATTTTTCACCAAACTTAGTACGCGGGTACTTCCCGTTATTTAGTACATAGCATCTGCAGCCAAGATCCTAAAATAGGACATGGTTGGTTTCCTGCCTTTCAGTAGCTCATAAGGCGTCTTATGATGGCTCTTTTTGATCAAGGCCCGGTTTTGTACATCACAAGCTGTGTTGACAGCCTCTGCCCAAAAGTATTCTGGGAGAGAAACGTCATTCAACATTGTCGTGCAAGCTTCAATGAGTGTTCTATTTCTCCTCTCCGCAACTCCATTCTGTTGAGGAGTGCGCAGGGAGGAAAACTCATGAAAGATACCAAGTTCTTCACAGAACTCTGTCATAGCACCAGACTCGAACTCTGTTCCATTGTCACTTTTGATTTTGACCACCGAGAAGTTAAGTTCATTGTGAATTTGCTTGACAAAACTAGTGAAGATGTCAAACGTATCAGACTTGCGTTTTAAGAAGAACACCCAAGTAAACCGAGAGTGATCATCAACAATCACTAGCGTATAAGACTTGTCTCCCAAGATATGAACTTGCATTGGACCAAACAAGTCCATATGCAGAAGATAAAGACATCTGGAGGAGTCTTTTTCTGCAATGCCCTTAAAGGTAGCCCGAGTCTGTTTGCCCTTCTGGCATGCAGGACAGGGGCTATATTTGATGCACTTAATGATGGGAGCATCCCTTACTAAGTTTTTAAAAAACAGCATACTAATTGTCTTGAAATTAATATGTGCCAATCTCTTGTGCCATTGTTCACAAAGAGATGCACTGCCTGTTGCTACTAGGCACACGGGGGTAGATGAATCTAAACTAAGAAAATCTAAACAGAAGATGTTTCTGCTCCTAATGCCTGTTAATACCGTCTCCGAAGAGGCACACGATATTATCAAGCATTTATCCTTGCAGAACTTAACGTCATATCCTTTATCACACAACTGACTTACACTGATCAGGTTATGATTTAACCCTTCAACATAGGCTATGTTGGTGATAGAGATTATACCGTTGGAAATCATACCGTAACCTCTGGTGACTCCTCGATCTGATCCTCCAAAGATGACTTTGGGTCCATTTTCGACTGGAGAGTAATCACACAGCAGGCTTTTAGTCCCAGTCATATGCCGGGAGCATCCACTGTCCAAGTACCAGATAGGAGTTTTGGTGGCCTTTGGACATACCTGCAAAACAGAATCAGTTTCCCTTAGGAACCCAATCGAACTTGGGTCCTAGATTCCTTGTTAGCACACTCCCCCTCGGATAGTTAACCCTACGAGTGGTCGGTCTCGCATTTCTAACATGAGGAGTCTCGTTATATCTCGGATTAAACCAGCAATCCACGACAAAGTGACCAACATTGCCACAGCACTAACAGTCAAATCTGTTGTACCTTTTCCTAGGCTCCTGCTTCACCCTGGGAACGGTGTGTCCAGCCGGGGCCTTTGATCTGGATGTGGAGCCATCATGATGACAGCAGTCACATGATTTCTTCACCTCCTATTTTTTCAGTATAACAGGCTTGGTTTTTGGTGCCTGCTTCCTATTATGGCCGCTAGAGAAGTGGCCATAATCCTCCACTTGGATTTCCTCATAAGGTGCCTTGAAGACACTCTCACCAAAGTTGCGGGGGAAGGCCCAACCATCATACCTGCTCTTGGGATTTTCAACCGAGGGCCGAAAGAAGTGGCCATAGGTTGACTCAAAGTCCTGTTCATTGCAGGGAAAGCCAGGTTTCCTGAATACAACAGGGTTGAGAGGGGCCTTTCCCTTTTCTGCAGCAGAGGCTTTCTTAGCAGCCTTATTTTTCCTCTGCTTTTTGTTTCTCCTGTATGATTTACCAGGCACACCCACATGCCCCAAGCCAGCCCCCTTAGCCTAAGCAGAGAAAGTATTAACTAGTGGAAGAACAGTCTTTGGCATAGAGAAGCTTTGGACAATCTTCTTTTTTGCCGCAAGTTGTTCTTCCAACTTATTGATTTCTTCCTGTTTAAGGTCAAGGAGACTTAGAGACTCTGAGTGCTTAGAGATCAGGTCCAGGTGTTCCTGTCGGAGAGAAATCAAGCTAGTGATCTCTTCCCTTAGGGAGACACCCTCGACCTTAAAAAATTTGACTTCCTTTTTTCTGAGCCATCAATCTCTTGCGGCATTCCTCGAAGGTGTTGAGCAGAAGCTCATACTTTTCGAGGAGCTCAGCTTCTCGGGCAGATGGGTTGTCCTCGAGATCATCATCAGGAGACTCATAGTCAGAGTGAGAGAGGGGGGTACGAGCTTTTACCTTCCCAGTGAATGGGGGGCATTCTCCTTCAGAGTCAGAGCGACCCACTAGCCCGAAGTAGGCTTCCTCATCATTGCTGGAGTCTGAGGAATCAGACTCACTCAGTGTCTTTGGCTTTTTGGCGATGTAGCTCCTCTCTTTCTTCTTATCTCTAGAGGACTTGTGCTCCTCTTCCTTCCCCTTATCTCTCTTTCCTTGGTGGCAGTCAGCCACGACGTGTCCTGGCTTATTGCACCAAAAACAAATGATGTCATTAGAGCGATGTTTGTTCTGTTTGGATTCATACCTGTCGGAAGAATAATTCTTCTTCTGATTTCTTGAGGAGGAGCCGTCTCTCTTTCTTTGATTCCTCATCTTGAGGAACTTCTTGAATTCTCGGGTGATGAGGGAGAAATCTTCTTCAGACAGCTCTGAGCCAGAGGAGCATGGCTCGGAGTCTTCCTCCTCATCCTTTTTCCATGAACGGGACGAGGCAGCACCCTTGCCTTTCCTAGAGTGAATGGCTTTTAGGGCCACAGTCTTTTCTTTTTCTGCGGCTTTCTCGACTTCTTCTTCTGCTTTCCTCGTGTTCAGCTGAAGCTCATAAGACATAAGCTTCCCAAATAGTATCTGAGGATCAGTTTCTGCTAATTTGCCAAACTCTCTGATGACGCAGATCTTCGTGTCCCATTCCTCAGTAAGGGACCTAAGGAATTTATCATTAAGTTCACCATCAGTGAACACTCTTCCATATCCCTTGAGGGCATTGACTATCTTGAGGAAATTCTCGAAGGTAACTCCGATCTCTTCCTTGGGCCCTTGCCTGAAGGCCTCATATTTATGGTTCAGGAGGGATCTCCGATCATCCCTCACTTCATCTGTGCCCTCCATCAGAATAATCAGGCTGTGCCAGATATCCTTGGCTTTCCTGTAGTTGCAGAAGTTCTGCATCATGGAGTCATCGACTGCGCTGACTAGAATGTTCTGTGCTTTCTTGTCAAGTCTGACCAGCAACATCTCGTCCTTATCTATTTCATAAAGCTTCTTTGGCACCATTTTGGTAGGATCAATGGTGGATGCCTTAGTGGGAAGATAAGGTCCCTCCTCCATGATCATGAAGAGTCGGGGGTCGACTGCTTCCATGTAAAATCTAATCCTTTCCTTCCAGATAGGAAATTTTAGTCTGGTGCACACTGGGATCTTGCCTGAGTACTTGAGTCCGTCCATAGTAGATATTTGCCTTCTTCTTGACACTAGTGGCAGGAACTTACTCAAGGTGTTAACCTTTTTGATGAGTAACCTCCCTCTGATACCACTTGAAAGTCACACTAGTGCCAACTAACTTTACCTAGGGGGGGATAGGTGATGCGCAGTCTTATTGCGGAATTAAAATTCTACCTGCACCATAAAAGAAAACAAACAAAGCACATAAAGACACAGGCAGTTATAGTGGTTCCCCGATTTGTGTACGTCCACTTTCCCCCTTCGACCTATCTCCCAACACGGGACGACTCGGTCACTTCACCAACAGGATTGAAATCTAATCCTCACACTAATGGAAGGAACCCTTCCACTCGAAGGAGTCACCACTCCTCCACCACAGGTTGCACCCAACCCTTACAAAGAGGAACCAACGTTCCTTTACAACAAAAGTAAAAATGGAATGTATAATATACAAACTACTTATGGAGCGCTAGGTGTCTCTCTTCGTTCGATGACGCGCTCTTGAAGAAGACGAAGAGTCCACGACCTTAGCTCTCACTTGGAAAGGATCTCCCCAAGATCCGCGGTGGCAAGGCTTGCGACAGCGACTCTATCAAGATTGGCGGCTGCAAAGGAGAGTGATGGCGATGCTTTTGAGATCCAAACTTCGTAGCAAAGCTAGCAAGGTCTACCAACGATCTTTCTTGGATCGATCGTCTCAATCGATTCAAAAGGGGAAGGTATTCCCGTTCAACAAACCAAGAGACAAAAGATCTCAAGATAGACACGTGAGATGCGTTGCTTGGCTAAGCTTCTGTTGCCGGGAGATCAGGAAGAATCCACGATCAGCGGCGGCGACCACCTTCACGAGCGGCGACGGCGGTGGAAGAAATACCGCGATCTGCTAGGTCAAGTCGGCGGCTCATTCTTTTTCATATGGATGGATTATGTTTACTGTTCAAAATACACGAATATATATATTGTAGGTCATCCTTTATGACCGTTGTGCGCCCCACCAAAAGTAGCCCTAAATCCGGTTCAAAACAGCGCCTGTACATTTGGTCCGGTCTCGCGCGCCAACGAAAATAGCCTAAGGCAAATTCGGCGGGAATCATTGGTGATTCTCGATGAATCGACGCGAATCATTAATGATTCCCGTCGAATTCTACTTAGAGGATTTCTAGCTGAAAAGCAAGCCATCCGGAGTGAATCGGCGAGAATCATCATCCATTCTCGACGAATCGTCGAGAATGCAGAATCATTCTCGACGATTCTGACTTGGCAGATTCCTTGAAGGCGTTGAATCAGCCAGGTGATTCTCGCTGATTCTGACTTGGCAGAATCCTTGAAGGCATTGAGTCAGCCGGATGCAGTCGGCGAGAATCGGTGAGTGATTCTCGACGATTCGGCGAGAATCACTAGTGATTCTCGTCGAATCGGCGAGAATCACTTAGTGATTCTCGTCGAATCTAACTTAGATGATTTCTCGTCTTTCTTCCCGTGAGTTGCTTTGACCCATCCTTGCTCCTTGTCTGCTCTTGATCTGTCTCAACCCTGTACTTGAAAGTAAGTACACTCCAATAGAGAGAGTACACGTAAGCCAACACACTGATCTGCTCAACGAGGGATTACGTTGTGCAGACCCGTGTATACTGACCTACTGCACCCTGACATTGGTGTGTACTTAGCGTGGAGTAACTGCAAGCACAACTTGAATACAAATGATCAAATACATTGTCAATTCACCTTAGCTGGTTCAGAGGCTTATTCAAATCAGGTACATTGAGGATACAATACCCAACAGGTATTATATCCACAATTACCCTGATTTGAAGAAGACTCCAGTCAAGCTAAGATGGATTCACAATATATTTAACGATCTTCTATCAAGTTGTGCTTGCAGCTATTCCATGCTAAGTACACGCCAATGTAAGGGTGTAGTGGGTCAATATACACGGGTCTGCGCAACGTAATCCCTCGTTGTGTAGATCAGTGTGTTGATTCACGTGTGCTCTCTCTATTGGAGTGTACTTATTTTCAAGTACATGGTCAAGGTAGATCAAGAGCAGAAGAAGGAGCAAAGATGGGTCAATGACCAAGTCATCAAAAGAAGGAAGAAAAAAATTCTTCCAAGTCAAAATCGACGGGAATCGCTAGTGATTCCCACCGACTTTGACGGGAATCGCTAGTGATTCCTGCCGACTTCGACGAGAATCGTTAGTGATTCCCGCCGATTCGACGAGAATCATTTAGCATCTCCCGCCGACTTCTTCCGGCTGACAGATTTCAAACAGGGGTTCTGCCAAGGCAGAATTGACGGGAGTCCTGAGTGATTCCCACCGACATCGATGGGAATCACCAACGACTCCCGCCGATTTTACCTTGTGCAAATTTCCTCCGTTCGCTGGACCGAACCAACTTGCCGTGCGCTGTTTCGGCCGGGGCTAGGGCTACTCCTCGTGGGCCCTACAACGGTCATTAGGGTTGGCTCCTGGTATAAATATACGCGTATTTTGAACCTCTAGAGACAGACATTCACAGAAATACGAAAGAGGCCGAACGTGACCTAGCCGATCGCGGAAATCGCCGAAGCTTGTTGCCGCTCGCAAGATCGTCGTCGCTGTTGATCTCAGTGCTTCTCTGATCTTCCGACGACAGTACCGAGGCAAGCAGCGCGTCTCACATATCTCTCTCGAGATCTCTTGTCTTCCGATTCGTTGAACGAGACTTGTTCTCCATTCCGAATCGGTTGAGACGATTGATCTGACTGAGATCGTTCGTAGACCTAGCTTGCTTCGTCAAGAAGTTTGGATCTACAAAGCATCGCCGCCGCACTTACTTGCCGCCGCCGATCTTGACAAGATCATTCCCAAGAGAGAAATCCGGTTGTGGACTCTTCGTAATTTTCAAGCAAGCTTCAACGAACGAAGAAGGACATCGGAATCTCCAAAAGCTTTGTTTGTATTTTCTTTTACATTCAATTTTGTTGTAAAGGAATTTTCATTCCTAGTTGTAAGGGTTGGGTGCAACCCGTTGTGGTGGAGTTGTGTCTCCACTTGTGAAAGAGTTCCTTCCGTAGTTAGGGTGCGTTGCTCCTAGTGTGAGGATTGGATTTCAATCCGGTTGAAGAAGTGACCGATTCGTCCCTTGGTGGGAGATAGGTCGAAGGGGGAAAGTGGACGTACCCAAATCGGGGAACCATATAATTCTTTGTGTGTTTTCCGTGTTCTGTTTGCTTATTTGTGTAGGTTAGTTTAATTCCGCAAAAGACTACACGATACCTATTCCCCCCCCCCCCATAGGTGGATTACGTCGACATTAGATACTTTCAAATACTCTGAGAATTCTCTAGATGGGTGAATAGAAATTAAAAAGATTTAAGATATTTTAGTTAATTGGGTTATCAAAGTATTTTCAGATTTGCACTTACAATTCCTAGCCACAATAAAATAAGTAAAAACAAGAAGTGTAGAAATGTAAACACAACACAACACACAATCACAAAACGGCACATCACAGAAGACACAAAAACTATAGTGGTTCCTTGTTCTTTAAAATCTGGGTATATCCACTCTTCTACGACTTTGGTATAAATACACTATCCCATTGTCTGAGTTTTTTGATAAAGTGACTCTCAAAACCAACAATCAGATCTTTTGATAAAGAGATCTTAAACCAAGACTAATCGAGTCTTTTGATAAGCAAACTCCAACAACTCAAATTATAAAAGAGAAAAGTAAGAAAGAAAGGAGTTGAAGAAATATCTTCAAGATGAGTCCTCTCTTAGTAAGAATCAGAGAACTGTAGACACTAAGTGTTTTGGATTTCTTCAATAAAAAGAACCCTTGCTTGCGAAGAAGTTGCAAGGATTATAAACCTTGGATCCATAGAAGATAAATTGTTGTTGTTACAACAGCAGAGAAGAAGAAAAGAGAAGAAGGTTGCCATCGACTTCTATCTCTATTGTCTTCTTCTGTGCGTAAAATGTATTATTCTCCATCACTGAGTATATCATTCCTGAACAAATTCGAATTCCTTCTCTTCTTGGAAAATTTCTTCTGAAGGAATGATGTGACTTTCTTCTAAATCAATTTCAATCAATCTCGAAATATTGTTCAAAATTCTTTTATAAAAAATATTCTCAAATTGATGGAGAATTCCTTCCTTAGACTTTTCTTCTAACATCTCTAAAGATTAAAAATAATTTCATGGATAATTCTTGGAAATAATCTTGGACATATCTTCTGAAATTTCCATTTTGAATTCTATTCGACGTTACATCAACTTCCAATAGAAGATATGTCGAATTCTGCCTGTAAAATGAAATTCAGTCGACTTAACAATATAATCGACGTTGTAACAATATCCTATCAACGCATGCGTCATCTTCTGCCTTAAAGAGCGTCGACCTAACATATGTGGTTGCTCTAACTTCTAGTCGGCATTGCACCGACTTCCAATCAACACATGTTTACTTTTCTTGAATTTCTTCTAAATTTTAGTCTGCCTATCTCATGCCCTTGACTCAACTGACTTTGTAGGACATCTATGACCATATTACTCTCTTTATACAACATGAAAAATAATCTTAGTTGTAAAATCACATATAATATAATTTGTTAAGTTAAATTTAAAGAGTTTTTCCAACATGAACCGTTCTAGCCTGGGAGCGGTCGAGCACGCAAACAGTCAAAAAAATTACTGACTGCTGACATGAGAATTTTTTACGTGGAAAAACCCGAAAAGGGGAAAAAATTACGGTGTCGGGTTTATGCCGACCAAATTTTCATTATCTTCCTGGTTGTTGGAACACCCTATTACTAATTTGGGCAAGGATCACTATGTTATTAGGAAATTGGTTTGACCTAGTTGTATAGTTGAAAAAGTCAACTTAGAATGGGTCTAAGGCTTAGAACTTAGGTTTGGAGCTGCTCCCAAGACCATTCAAAGATCAGGATTCATTGTTGAGACAAAGACAATTTTCGTCGAGCTCAGGTCGACGAAACGTCGAACTCAGTTCGACGTTCTCTGAGCTCAACTCTGCAAGTCATCGAAGTCCGGTCGACGATCTTCGAGCTCAGATCGACGCTCTGTCTTCAGCTATCTTCCCAGTCGCTCAGCTCAGTTCGACGATCGTAGAGCTCAGGTCGACGTTTTCTATCTCTAGTATAAATCCAATCTCTGAGCTCAGGTCGACGATTGCTGAGCTCAGGTCGACGATTTATGTGAGAGATCGATGCTTTCAGATTTCAAATTCAAGAACAGTTATGGAATTCTTTCATATTCATTCAGAGTTATTTCCTGCATTTATTACAAAGGATTTTCTAGCCGTTTCAAGCAATCTAATGCAAGTTTCAAGGAAGACTAAAAGGAATGTTACTTAGGACTTTCCCCAGAGACAGTTGTCATTTATGGAAGTCATTTATGACTGAGTAACGACCATCTAAGTCAGAATCTGATATACTCCTTCAGAATATGTTTTTGAAAATATAACAGATCAATACAATTATAAAGACAAGAGATATACAGCAGAATTAGATTGGAAGAGACACAGAAGAGTGAACAATAGAAACTCTCTGATAGAGAATTCATCTTCTGAGATTTACAAATTTACTGAATCCCAAATCTTCAAGAACACAAGAAAGTTTTCTGTGGAGGAAATCTTCTGCTACTCAACTCCTCCAAATCATCAAGTGTTCAAAAGCTTCAACACCAAGAACTCCAGACATCAAACATTTCAGCATCTGTTGAAATCATCAATTGCTGGAGATCTGAAGCAACTGAAGACCTATCACCCTAGAAAAGCTCACCTTCCTAAACCCTTACAGATCTCAGGGGGAGCTTTGACAACATCATCCACTTGTCTTCTCTCAGACTGTTGACAGAGAAGAACAACTCAACTTTTTCTTTCTTTTTTCTTTCCCTCCTGTAAAAGGGTTTTTCAAAACTCCCTTCAAAAGTTCTGAGACTGGTTTCTGAGACCTTGTCAAAACTCAGTGGTGGCAAGACACCTTATCAAGAAATCTAGTTTTGGTTTTTGAGCACCTTATCAAAAGCTCATTGGTGCCCAAGACACCTGATCAACTATTCCTGCAGTGGATTCCTACCAAGGGTGGTAGAAGAGTGGATGTACCCAGGTTGTTGGGGAACCACTATAGTTCCTTGTATCATCTAGTTGCTGTGTGTTTGACTTTGCTGTGTGCTTTGTGTTTTCTTAGCTCTTGCTTTAGTTTTTATTTCATAACAAGCACTTTACACATATACATAAATTAAGTCTTCCACTGCTTTATATTTTTAATTGTAAATTATTTTACAAATACTCTATTCACCCCCCCCCCTCTAGAGTTAAGGTAGATTTTTTCCTCACTTTCAATTGGTATCAGAGGGAGGTTGGTTATTCAACATCTGAATCTTCAACAGATTGATTGAACAGGCTAACACCTGAACCAAAAGATCCTTGATAAGATAAACCTTCTGTAGAGGATAGTTATTACTTTTTGTATTATATTTATTTTCAAACAAAACCATGACACAGAACAAAGATTATGCTAGCACCAGACCTCCAGTGTGCAACCTCTCTAAGTTTGCACTTTGGAAGGCAAGGATTAAGCTTTACATGAATTCTATTGATGAGGACATTTTTAATTATGTTTTGACAGTTTGTCCAAGACCCCCAGTGATCACAAGTACAAGTGATGTTCCACCTCCTTCAGGAACAGATACAGAAATAAAGAAATGGAAAGTTGCAGATGCAAAGGCTATGAATATTCTTGCTCAGACCATGTCTTATGAGATATTCCAAAAAGTTTCTGAATGCAGTTCAGCAAAAGATATATGGGACAAGTTATCTGAAATTGTCTCAGGATCTACTGATGAAAGGAAGGACAGGAGATCCCATCTCATATCTCAATATGAGAATTTCAAGAAAGGAGAAGCTGAGTCAGTTGCAGATATATACAACAGGCTCAGCCTGATAGTCAGTGAGTTGAAAATATTGGATAAGGAGATCACACTAACTGAACTAAATGACAAGATCCTAATGTGCTTCCCTAGCACATGGGACTCAAGGATCTGGCCAATCAAGGATGCCAGAAGCCTAACTGAGATTACTACTGAAGCTCTTTTGGGCAAGCTCAAGTCTTATGAGTTGCTCATCAAGAATAGGGAAGAAGAGCAAAAGACTGTTTCTCCAGTCATCAGAAAGGAGAAGACCATTGCTTTCAAAGCCATAGAAGAGAAGCCTGAAGATAAGGTCACAGGCAATGAAGAATTGATGAACTTGTTGGCCAAAAGATTCTTCAAGATGGCCAGGAAAGATTTCAGAAAGAGGTCATCTAGAGGGCATGAGAAGCCAAGGTATGACAAATCAAATAATAAAGAAATAATCTGTTTTGGATGCAGGAAACTAGGCCATATTGTGTCTGACTATCCAAAAAATCAGAATAAGGACAAGAAGGGCAGGAAAGATAGGAGAAAAGACAAGGACTCCAGCGGAAACAATAGCAACAAATCCTCCTCAAACAAAAATAAACATACAAGGAAGGGGTTTGTAGCTGAAAGCTTGAGTGATACTGAAGAAGAATTAGAAGCCTCATCAAGCTCAAGTGATGATGAGGATGATGCTGAAGAAAAGGAATTCTGCATGATGGCTATCAATGTCTCTCAGCAAAATTCTGATGCAGAATAGGGATCAGACTCAGAATCTGAAACTCAAACTGAAGAAGACCAGGTAATTGACTACTTTGAATTTGACTCAGAGGAGTTTAGGTCTGAATTTAAGGCACTTTGTTTAGACCTGTTAAAATCTGAGAAAGAGATTATCTCTCTCAGAAATCAATTGTCTGAACATAGCACCTTAAAATCAGACAACCTCAAACTCTTTGAGGAGTTAGAATGTTGTAGGGAGGAGAAAGCTTCACTGAAAAGTGAGTTATCCCAAACAAAGAAGTTTGAAGAATCCCTTAATGAGAGAAGCATCAGACTAATGGACATCACAAGAACAGTGAACTCAAGATTTAACAGTACACTGGGCTTGGGTGCTTCATCCAGCCAACCTACAGTATTAACAACCCCAATTAAATTTATTTCTTATAAATGAAAGGGTGTTGTAGAGGTAGCTAGGAAGAATCCAGATTTACCTAAGGAAAATCTAGTTCAACAGAAAATGTCGAACAGAGCTCGGCGATCGTCGAACAGAGCTCCGCGATCCAAGGCTGGATCGTCGAACTCAGATCGACGACTTATGAACTCTGAACTCTGGTATAGTCGATCTTCGAACGGAGCTCGACGATCTGACCCAAGATCGTCAAACTCAGGTCGACGATCGTCGAACGAAGCTCAGAGCTCTGAACCTTCTTTCAGAGGTAAATATCAAGTCAATCCTAGAAGTCCCTCATCCCAAAGCTTCAATCCTTATACTGAATGGATAGTACCTCCTAGGAGATACAATCCTGAAGGATATAAGAGTCAGCCAGGGATGTCTTTCATTTCTGAATTTAAAGGTTATCAATCTAGACCCAAGGTAAACTGGGTCAAAAACATATAAATTTTTTATGTGCAGGTGAAGACCTATCCAGCAATGAACCAACAATGGTATCTGGATAGTGGGTGCTCAAAGCACATGACAGGGAGCAAGGACAATCTCACATCCTTCAAATCCAAACTTGGACCCAAAGTGATCTTTGGAGATTCAAACTTTGGTCAAACAAAAGGATATGGTGCTGTTCAGATTGGTTCAGTCACATTCAAGAAGGTGGCTTATGTGGAAGGACTGAAGCACAACCTAATCAGCATCTGTCAACTCTGTGATGAAGGATATCAAGTGACATTCAACAAATCATTTTGCCAGATCAAGTCAGAGGATAACACAACAGTGTTAACAGGTAAAAGGAAAGGTAACATTTATCTTATAGATTTCCTTTCAACCAACATAGATATCTGCTTATTTAATTCAGTCTGCAAAACAAATGATTTATGGCATAAGAGACTAGGACACTTAAACCTTAGTACCATTGCTAGGCTGTCTAAGGATAACCTTGTTAGAGGACTACCTTCTGGCCCCTACAAGAAGGAAGGACTCTACAGGGCTTGTCAATTAGGTAAGCAAACTAAAAATAGTTTTAAGTCACTTAATAAGAGTGATTCACCTAGGATCTTGTATCTGTTACACATGGATCTTTTTGGACCCATTACAGTACAAAGCTTAGGAGGGAAATCTTACACTTTAGTGATTGTAGATGACTTCTCTAGATTCACTTGGGTATTCTTTCTGAGGAAGAAGTTTGATAACTTTAAATGTTTGACAGATTTTCTCAAATGCATACAGATTGAGTTCAATACTCACATTGCCCTGATCAGAAGTGATCATGGGACAGAGTTTGATTCTCTTCTTATGCGAGAGTTCTTTCAGAGTGAAGGGATCAGACATACTTTCTCAGCTCCTAGAACTTCTCAACAAAATGGGGTAGCTGAAAGGAAAAATAGAACCCTAATTGAATCTGCCACTACATTGTTGACAGATGCTCACCTTCCTCTATTATTTTGGGCAGAGGAAGTGAACACCTCCAACTATGTGTTGAACAGAAGTTTGATACATAAGCTGAAGGGCAAGACTCCCTATGAATTTCTCAAAGGGAAGAAACCTAAAGTAGACTATTTCAAAATTTTTGGTTGCATTTGTTATATTCACAATAATGACAAGAAGTATTTAGCAAAATTCCAAGCTAAAGCTGATGAAGGAGTGTTTCTGGGATACTCCATGATCAGTAAAGCTTATAAGGTTTATAATAAAACTTCTCTTAAAATTGAAGAATCTGTTCATGTATCTTTTGATGAGACTAACATGTGTTACAAGGAGAAGTCTACTTCTACCATAGAACCATTGCAGGTACACTCTCTTTCAGAAAATTTGGACAGGTTACACATTGTAGAAAAGGATTCAGTACATTCACCTATCCAACAAAGAGCTGAAATCAGTGAAGATGAAGAGGATACTCAACATCTTGATATTCTACATCTTGGAGAAAACCATTCTGAAGAGCCAGTTGTTGTTCCACAAGAGGAAACAATAACACAGGTTGGTGAACAATCAACACCCCCTGTTGATTTAGTAATAACAAGAGATCACCCAATCTCCCAAGTGATTGTAAACATCTCAGCTGGTGTGCAAACCAGAAATCAGGTCAACCAGAACCTGATGCACACCTGCTTTTTATCTCAAGTTGAGTCTCAATCCATTCAAGATGCAGAACAAGATCCACACTGGATCATTACTATGCAAGAGGAACTACATCAATTTGAGAGGAACAAAGTTTGGGAGCTAGTACCAAGGCCTAAGGATCACTCAATTGTTGGAACAAAGTGGGTGTTCAGAAACAAGTTTGATGATCAAGAAGTTATTGTAAGGAATAAGGCAAGGCTAGTTGCTCAAGGCTACTCTCAAGAAGAAGGAATTAACTATGACCAGACTTTTGCACCAGTTGCAAGGTTAGAGGCCATAAGAATATTCCTTGCTTATGCTGCTCACAAAGGATTGAAGTTCTACCAAATGGATGTGAAGAGTGCATTTCTCAATGGAGACATCAAAGAGGAAGTCTATGTTAGACAACCTCCAGGTTTTATCTCTCCAACTTATCCTGATCATGTTTTCAAATTGCATAAAGCATTATATGGTCTCAAGCAAGCTCCTAGAGCATGGTATGAGACCTTAGCATGCTTTCTTCTGAAAAATGATTTTATAAGGGGTAGAGTAGACCAAACTCTTTTTATTAGAACCCATAAGTCTCATACCCTACTAGTACAAATATATGTAGATGATATTATCTTTGGTTCTACTGATTCAAATTTGTGCAAAAAGTTTTCCAACCTGATGCACTCTAAATTTGGAATGAGTAGCATGTGTGAGCTTTCCTTCTTCCTAGGATTGCAAGTCAAATAATATGCTGAAGGTATATTTATTTCTCAAACCAAGTATGCAAAAGAATTGGTTAAGAAATTTGGTATGTCTGAAGCATCTTGTATGAAAACACCTATGCCTACCAATGCTGTATTAGATACTGATGAACATGGTAAATATGTTGATCAGACAACATATAGAGAAATGATTGGCTCTCTATTGTACCTTACAGCTAGTAGACCTGATATAATATTTGTTACATGTATATGTGCTAGGTTCCAAGTAAGTCCTAGAGAGTCACACCTAACATTAGTTAAGAGGATTCTTAGGTATGTGAAAAGTTGTCCAAATCTAGGACTCTGGTATCCAAAAGACTCAGGATTTGAATTAACTGAATTTTCAGATGCTGATTATGCTGGATGTAGAGTAGACAGAAAAAGCACCAGTGGAACTTGCCAGTTCCTTGGTGACAGACTTGTCTCCTAGTTCTGTAAGAAACAAACATCAGTGTCCACTTCAACTACTGAAGCTGAATACATAGCAGCATGCAGTTGTTGCTCACAGATTCTGTGGATTCAAAACCAGCTCCTAGACTATGGCTACAACTTAGAAGGGTCAAAAATATTCTGTAATAACACTAGTGCTATTTCTATAGCACAAAATCCAGTCCTCCATAGTAGGACAAAACATATAGAGATTAGGCATCACTTTCTAAAAGACAATGTAGAGAAAAATAAAATTGAAATTCAATATATCCCAACTGATTTGCAAAGGGGAGATATTTTCACCAAACCTTTGGATGAAAAGAAACACACCTTCTTTCTAAATCAGTTAGGAATGTTAGATGGAGGAAGTTTAAAATAAATCCCAAGATTTTTAAATCTAAAAACAGACCAAGACTAGGCTAAAAACTTATATTTTCTAGTGTCTGTAAGTTTTGTTTTGTCTCTGAACTGCGTTCGACGTTTTTCCCAAAAATGATCGAACGGAGATCGACGCTTCCCAATAAGCGTCGACCGGAGTTCAGCGTTTTCCATGCAGCGCTAGGCTATCTTCTTCTGGTCAACGATCATCGAACGGAGTTCGACGCTCTCCAATGTCATCGAACGGAGATCGACGATATTGTAGACTCTTCATATTCCATTAAGAAGCCCAGATCGTCGAACGGAGTTCAACGATCCTTCCTTTTCGGCGTCGAACCCTAATATAAAAATCATTCTTTCACCGTCGTTCTTCTTTTGCGCTTTCATATTCTCTGCAATTTCTTTCTTTCCCTCCAAACTCTACTACACTTGGTCGTGTTTGTTAATTTTTGCAGGTATACAATGTCTATTAACGTTGTCGCTCTCGCTAAGATGAAGTTTGATACTGGATTTGATATCGATATGGATTCGTTTGACGGGAGCGATCAAATATTCAAAGACATTCTGGAACTATTCAGAAAACAACAGTTGGTGCATATTATGTCTACCAGAATGAAGATTGCGACAGATGAGATAAAGGAATGTGTATTTACAGCAAATAATCTGGATCAAAATACTATAGTCGGTACTATAAGCGGGACTCAGGTATCTTTATCACCTACTCTCCTAAGTGAAGTATTTCTTTTAAGTACTGGAGATGATTCTACTGAAATGTCTGGAGAGGAATTTGATTCAATGTTGGATAGAATGAGTCACTCTACAGCTAACCCTAACAAATTATTGAAAAAGAACCTCTCTATTGAGTTTAGATTTCTGGCTGATGTTGTGGAGAAAGTGCTTCTGGCAAAGCACTCAGCTCATGATACCATATCCAGGTATCAGTTCTGTTTGATGGGAGCCCTAATAGACAAGAAAAACTTGAATTAGGAAGCAATTTTCTTTGATCTGATAAAAAAGAAAATAAACAAGAGCTTTGTGAATTTTGGGAGGATTTTAGGGGTATTCCTGCACTCCAGGTGCCCAAAACTACTAGTCTCAAATGGGATGCACATCAATGCATCAAAAAGACTGTCCTGTGCCCTATTTAGTAAGTGGGATAGACAGATAATCAAACCATCCAGGACTACCATGGCTTCAGGCACAAGGACTCTTGCAGTTACTTCCCCTCAGGCCTCTGCCCTCATGTAAGAGTTGCCTGCCTCCACCTCTTCTTCTTTTTCTCCGCCACTTGTTTCTATCTCCATCTCCTCTTCAACCATCTCAACATTCATCTCTTCCCCCATTACCATTTCTTCACCAATCCCACCTCCAGCCACCTCAGAACAATTCCATCCACTTCACTTCTATCCACCTCTTGACATACCCTCTTTCAACATTTTGGAAGACTCCTTTATGGAAGATTCTACTTCCTCCCCTACTGAGCCTCCTTCTACCTCCTCATACCAATAGCTCCTTCATGACATTCTCACTCAACCATCCTTCACACCATCCATCTCCACACTCATATCATCTATCTTCACCATCCCAATCTCTCAACCAACCATCCTACCATCCACAATACCATCCACCACAGTTCATCCATCACCAGCCCAAACCATTCCCTCCTCCACCTCTACTCAAGTCACACTTGAGCAAGTGGATCTATCAGCCTTGGCAGATAGGCTATATGGGATACTAGCCCCCAAGCTAGTAAGCCTGCTGGAGACCACCATGGCTCCACTCCTGAACTCAATAAAGGAGCTATCTGACAGGCTAAACTCTCTCTCCTCTCCTCAGGCAATCCCTTCTGTAGGGTGCCTTGATCCAGTCATCACTGAATCAAGGCAGGGGGAGATGCCCTATGAAGCTGAGATAATGCCTGCTGCTCTAGGTGATCTGCTGCTGTCACAAATCTCCACTACTGCTCCAGAACCAGTACTCACAGTGGACCTCAGGTCACTGTTGTATGCATTTGATCTTCTTCACAGAAGCTGATTACCAACTCTGGGAGTTGAAGACCTCACTAAGGTCATTGTGCCTATTACTGTCTGTGATCCCAGCCTGATCATATCTTATATAAATTCTCTTAAGGTTGTGGAAGTTTATGATTGTGTTGCTGCTGTTGCTGAAGGTGCTGAATCTAATGATATTGATATGTTGCCTGCTGATCCTGTTGATGCTGCTGCTGCTGTTGAACTTGCTGTTTTTCTAGAAGAACTTATTGTTTCTAAGGTTCCTGCTGCTCTTGCTACTCCAGAAGTTCCTTCTGCTCTTGCTGCTACTATATTTGATTCTGCTCCTATTCTATCTGCTGAGAAGTCTAAACAAAGAGAAGAGTATATCAAAAGCATTGATGATCTATATGACAGACCCCAGAGTTCAGAAAGTGATCAATTTAACACTGACTCTGATGATTCTGCTGGCACCATCTCTAAGAAAAGGAAAGCAAGAAGCAAAGCAATGATGATAGTTCCCTCTGCTAAGGCCAAAGATGTAAATGATATACCATACTATTTTTTGCATGATTGTCAAATAACAGAGCATTGGATGCAATATTCTAAGAATCAGTTAAAGGCTATGAGGAAAAGAAGAAAACTTGACAAATATGAGAAAGGATCTTCTCAGTCTCATCCTCCTCCTCCTCCTCCAGATGCTGGTACTGGTTGAGGATCTGCTTCTCAACCTGGATTTGCTTCAAAGCATAGTTCTTCTCAATCTTCTCAAGGATATCAACCCAGAGGTCAACATCAAAGAAGCCATCATTCTAGAAGAGGTCAGTTCAGAGGAAATCAGAGAGAGTACAAAACCTATTCCAGACAACAAAGGGAAGGACAAGGTCCAATTGATTCTACTCAAGGTCCTTTCCCTTACAAGTTTAGAGATTCAGTTGTCACCAGGACTCCTACTGATTCAGAATCTATCAATAGATATGAACCTCCAATCCCTTTTGAAGATCCTGAAAACAACCCAGTGTCTTGGACTGCCAGAATGAAAGAGCTTGCTGCTTTAGATCAAATGAAGAAGGCCAAGGAGTAAGGTAAAGACATTTCAAACATTACAACCCTATCAGAACAAAGAAAGACAGAACTGGAGAGATATGCTTCAAGAAAGTTCTTTGATCCAGAAGATTACATGAAGCTGCACCCTGAGGCTGTAGTCCCAAGGCCAAGATCCCAAACATCCTTAGGTGCAGATGATGACAGAAGATCAAAGAAAGATGCTCTCAATCCTAACAGGGAGATTCTATTTAAGAAAGGCAATGATAAGAAATGATTTCTGTAAGCAGACAGTACATCTATATCTCTGAATATTGCTGATATTCTATATGAGTTCTACAATGCTGCTATGTTTTTCTTCTGCATTGTTGTTTTAGCTTTTGTTTCTATATATATGCTTTTGTATTTCCTATTGTGTCCTATAAATAGTAATCCTAACCCAAATAGGGGGAGATTGTTGGAACACCCTAGTACTAATTTTGGCAAGGAAATTGGTTTGACCTAGTTGTATAGTTGAAAAGGTCAACTTAGAATGAGTCTAAGGCTTAGAACTTAGGTTTGGAGCTGCTCCCAAGACCATTCAAAGATCAGGATTCATTGCTGAGACAAAGACAATTTTCATCGAGCTCAGGTCGACGAAACGTCGAACTCAGTTCGACGTTCTCTGAGCTCAACTCTGCAAGTCGTCGAACTCTGGTCGACGATCTTCGAGCTCAGATCGACGCTCTGTCTTCAGCTATCTTCCCACTCGCTGAGCTCAGTTCGACGATCGTAGAGCTCAGGTCGACGTTTTCTATCTCTAGTATAAATCCAATCTCTGAGCTCAGGTCGACGATAGCTGAGCTCAGGTCGACGATTTCTGTGAGAGATCGACGCTTTCAGATTTCAAATTCAAGAACAGTTATGGAATTCTTTCAGATTCATTCAGAGTTATTTCCTGCATTTATTGCAAAGGATTTTCTAGCCGTTTCAAGCAATCTAATGCAAGTTTCAAGGAAGACTAAAAGGAATGTTACATAGGACTTTCCCCAGAGACAGTTGTCATTTATGGAAGTCATTTATGACTGAGTAATGACCATCTAAGTCAGAATCTGATATACTCCTTCAGAATATGTTTTTGAAAATATAACAGATCAATACAATTATAGAGACAAGAGATATATAACAGAATTAGATTGGAAGAGACACAGAAGAGTGAACAATAGAAACTCTCTGATCAAGAGTTCATCTTCTGAGATTTACAAATTTACTGAATCCCAAATCTTCAAGAACACAAGAAAGTTTTCTGTGGAGGAAATCTTCTGCTACTCAACTCCTCCAAATCATCAAGTGTTCAAAAGCTTCAACATCAAGAACTCCAGACATCAAACATTTCAGCATCTGTTGAAATCATCAATTGCTGGAGATCTGAAGCAACTGAAGACCTATCGCCCTAGCAAATCTCACCTTCCTGAACCCTTATAGAACTCAGGGGGAGCTTTGACATCATCATCCACTTGTCTTCTCTCAGACTGTTGACAGAGAAGAACAACTCAACTTTTTCTTTCTTTTTTCTTTCCCTCCTGTAAAATGGTTTTTCAAAACTCCCTTCAAAAGTTCTGAGACTTGTTTCTGAGACCTTGTACAAACTCAGTAGTGGCAAGACACCTTATCAAAAAATCTAGTTTTGATTTTTGAGCACCTTATCAAAAGCTCATTGGTGCCCAGGACACCTGATCAACTATTCCTACAGTGGATTCCTACCAAGGGTGGTAGAAGAGTGGATGTACCCAGGTTGTTGGGGAACCACTATAGTTCCTTGTATCATCTAGTTGCTGTGTGTTTGACTTTATTGTGTGTTGTGTGTTTTCTTAGCTCTTGCTTTAGTTTTTATTTCATAACAAGCACTTTACACATATACATAAATTAAGTCTTCCACTACTTTATATTTTTAATTGTAAATTATTTTAAAAATACTCTATTCACCCCCCCTCTAGAGTTAAGGTAGATCTTTTCCTCACTTTCACTGGTGTTACAAGTCTATAGTGAGAACTCGAGGGTGACATGTCACCCCACGTTATAGTAGTTGTAGGAGGAGAAGAAGAAGCTTAGAGGGTGACAGACCACCGCTCGAAATAACCAAGTATTTTGAATTGCTGGAGTGGAAGCAAAGTGCTCTGTGCTCTCTAGAGTATGCAGCTGGTGCTCATAAGCAGTAGCGATGTGCTCAGATCGATCTGAAATCTGCAATTGTTGCTCGAAAGCATAAGTGATGTGCTCAACGCGATCAGGGGTGTGTTGCTTGTTCCGGTTGTAAGCAGCAACTTCTAGTGCAACGTGCTCTGCGCAATGAGCACAGTGTTATGTGCTCAATCAACTTAATGTACACGATGCAATGTACGCAGTGTAATTCCCATGGGATCTTTGAATGCTTCCAAGAAACCTTCAAGTGATCTTCAAAGGTCTCAAAGATCTTTAAGAATTTCTTCAAGCGTGCATGGAGATCTTCGAAAGATTCTTCGAGAGCTCTTTCGTGCGTAGGAAGCAATGCGAGATGAAATAAGGGCCCAGTGCCCCTTTTGTAGGTTTTGAGGGTGACATTTTCATAATTAATTGGTTAGGGTGTTCGGCTATCCAAACACCGTAATCATTAAATGTACTATGCACACACTATTATGAGTAGTTTTATGACTATACACACACTCATAGTAGATATGGTTTTGCACACACCATAACCATATAATTTATTATATGCACACCGCTATCCACATTTCTTTTAAACACAAACCACCATGTAGATTTCAACCACCTGCACCTTGCCATCTTATATTTTATTGCGCGCATATTCATTAATGTATATGATTATGCGCACACCAATTATGGGGATTCAATTATACACGCCTTCATAATGAGTGGTTACATAGATGATGGGGCATGGTGGTTACGCGATTGAGGTGGTTAGTGACAGAAGTTAGACAACGGTCGAGAGACCGATCGGTGGTGGCCGGCCGACGACAAAGGCCAGCCGGTGGTGGCTAGCCGATAGAGGGTTGTTGGCCGTGGAGCTTGGCCAGCGGGGGCCGACCGGGTGGCCAGCTGCGTGGCCAAAGAGGGCCAGCGGGATGGTCGTCCGAGGGAGTCGGCCAAACACGGTAGCTGTGCTCGGTCGTGTGGCCGTGCGACGTCGTGTGACCGAGCGGTCGTGTGGTCGAAGGGTCGTGTGGCCTTGAGGTTACACGACGATGGGCAGGTGTGCGAACTCACGTGCGGGCATCGTGCGTGCGGCCGGGCAGTTCATGCAGCGTTGTGCGTGTTTGTGCGGTCATGGTGTTAGTGGGATTGACTTTTGTCAACCCCACTTAGCCCTCATTTTCCCCACTAGGTTAGTAGGGGAGATGAGGATTTTTGCTATTTGTAGCCTAAAATTTCTATAAATTGAGGGACCCTTTTCAATGTGTACATGATGTATTATAAGTATGCACGAAAAAAATGACTTGTGTGCACAAACATCATAAAAACTATTGGACTCACACTAGGATTTAAAAAGTAAGAAAATACTTTTGTGCAAAAGCCGATTGAAACGTTCGAACCCAACACTAGATAAGAAAAAGGACCGCAAATTGGATATTGTCACGGGATGCTCTGCCTGCTTACATTTAAGTGCTGATAAAAATGGCAATAAAAATGCCTGCTTCCATTTAAGTGCACATGCGTTAAAAAAGGACAGTCATTTATTAAGGTCTCATCAGAACATATCCAACGTCCAAGAGAGCATGATAAAGAATATGATAGGGCCGCGCATAAGAACGGTGGATGCCTACAACTTTCTCGCATAAAAGGTTGACTATTTTGAAAATAAGAGTGATGCGTACAATTATGTTGAATGGGAAAGATGAACATATATAAAAAATTGTGACTCTACAAGCTTGTTGAAGTTATTTAAGGAAAGAAAAATGGAAGATATCATGTTTTCATATGATGTTCTGTTGAAATTGGTGAAGTGAAAGTGGGTGGTCGGGCAGTCCGGGCGGATTAGGCGGACTGACCGCGCAGACTGGTTCTTAGTCCGGCGGGTTGGTGGTTGGCGACCTGCATTGCTGTTGCGGGCTGTGTTGCGGACTGAGCGGACTGCGCAGACTGGATTGTGTCCGGCAGTGTTCTGAGTTCTACAGGTGATGCGCGCGGCCTGTGCGGACTGGGCTTGGAGTCCGCTCTTCTTCTTTGAAGTTGCGGTAAGCGCGGTCTGGGCTTGGAGCTGGCGGACTGGTTTGGTATCCGCCGAGCTCGTTATCCTTTCTGGACTTGCTCTTGTGGAGTTCAGGGTTTCCGCAGTGTCCGCTGTGACCGGGCCTTTGTGCCAGTGGTCGCGGACTGCGTGAGATGAAGTTGGTTTCCGCAGTGTCCGCAGTGACCGGGCGGTGTGCCTGTGGTCTGGACATTGCGAGCTGGGCTGTTGTCCGCAGTGTCCGCTGTGACCAGGCGGGTTGCCTGTGGATGCGGACTGGTGCTTGCGGACAGGCGTGCTGTCTTGCCTTCGACGGACTGGCTTTGATCTCAGCTAGTGGATCTTGCGTCCCGGCTAGTCCTGCAGTTTTCTGCGGACTGAGCGGACTGCCCTGAGCTTCTCGCCATCTCGCCCGGACTTGGCTGTTTTGATTCGTTCCATGCGGGCGGACTCGGCGGGATAGCATTGCTAGCTGCGACCTTGGGGAGGTGTCTCTATCTCATAGAGTGGTGACTACACTCCTCACTCGGCTTATAAATAGGACCCCCCCGACACGTTATTTAATATCAGAGTGAACAGTAAGTGAGCTTGTGCATAGGCTGCGGACTGTGTTTGCTTATCCGCGCGGGCTGTTTGCTTAACCGGTTTCTATGTGCAGGTGGTGCGGCTAGCAGTGTTGAACCAGGAGTTTGGTTCTGACCTCTATGGAGTTTGCGGGCTGCATTCGGCGGTTTCCAGCATCAGCTTTATCTCAAGTTCTTTCTGTCCGCGCGACCTCGCGGTCTCTGCGAGTAGGCGGCGGGTTCCTCTGTTCAGCAGCAGTTCGGCGAATAACGACGAGTCCGCGTGACCTTGCGGTCTCAAGCAGACTCAGTGTTCAGATTGGTTCCAGTTCAGTTCGGGCGATCTCAACGACCTGTGCGGCTTCGGCGGTCTCGGCGGTTTCTGGAGTCTGTCCGCCCGAGTTGTTTTGTTGTTTCTATTTTTTCTTGTACTAGAGAAATCATGTCTCGCCATGTATGCCTCGCCCTGTAAAGAAGATTAATAAGAATTTGATCTGCTTGCTTCTGTCTATGCCTTTGGTTATTTGAGTTGCTTCCTGCTTTCCGCAGTTCAAGTTGTGATCTGGGTAGTGCCGAAAATATTGATTTGGTGTTTGGGCTACCTTGCTGATCAACTTGAGAAAATTCAACATGGTATCAGAGGGAGGTTCAGTTGCTTGAGCGGTGATCAACAAGCTTTGTTGTTGCTCTATGTGCTTTTGAAGGATAACCAAGTTTGTACCATGGACGGTGGTTTTGCAAGAGGTTTTGGTATTGAGCTTCTGATGCCGACTAACTTCAAGAAGTGGAAGTCATGCATGAAGAACTATCTTCTGGGCGAGGAGTTATGGGAGGTCGTCGGTGGGGATGATCAAGTAGAAATCACTGCTGAGTTTGGAACAGCCGAGCAGGTGAGAGTGTGGAGGAAGACAAATGCCAAGGCTGAGTTTGCTCTCAAGCGGGCGGTGTCACCTGAACTCTTTGATCACATTTTAGGATGTGAGTCTGTTGCTGAGATATGGACTTCCCTTGATGGGTTGTTCAATAGGAAGAATGTAGCAAAGCTACAGTTATTGGAGAATGAGTTGGCTAAGGCAACTCAGGGAGATCTTTCTATCTCCAAATTCTTCTTGAAGATGAAGAGCTTGTGTGTTGAGCTCTCTGCTCTTGATCCTGATGAGCCGATCTCCGAGGCTAAGCTGAAGAGGTACATAATCCGCGGTCTGCGAAAGGAGTATGTGGCCTTCGTTACTTCTGTTCAAGGCTGGGCTACTCAGCCCTCTCTTCTGGAGCTGGAAAATCTGCTTGCCTCGTAGGAGAGCTTGGCAAGGCAGATGGCCGGGGTGACGGTATCTGAAGGAGCTAGTGATGCTCTCTTCACTGATAAGAAGAAGAAGAAGAGATGGGAAGGGAAGAAGAAGCAGACTGTGGCTGGAGATGAATCTTCATCTTCTAAACAACAGGAGGGGAGCCTTGCTCCTAAGAAGGACTGGAAGAAGAATCTGAAGTGCTACAGATGTCATCAACCAGGTCACTTCAAGCGAGACTGCAAGGTCAAGCTACAGCCTGGGCATGCTGCAGGCAAGGAGGAAGCCTTCTCTAGCAAGGAGGAAGCTGGCTGGGGTGGAGCATTCATGACGGGCACTTGTGTCCGTGCTTTGTCCACCGTTGACATAGAGGACGACTGGATCGTTGAATCCGGGTGTGGTCATCACCTCACCGGAGATATGTCAAAGTTTTCTTCGCTGCAGGCCTACTCAGGTAACCAAGCTATTATAACTGCTGATAATACTATTCATGCAGTAGAGAAGGAGGGTATAGTAACAGTGGGTAGTGATAAGGGGCCGCTCACGTTAAGGAGTGTTTATCACGTACCGGGGATGAAGAAGAACCTCTTCTCTGTGACCAATGCGGTTAATGTTGGCTATCACGTTCTGTTTGGGCCAACAGAAGTGAAGTTCCTTCGCAACGTATCAGCGGTTAAGGCTGATGTTGCTCATATTGGAAGGAGAGTGAAGGACTTATTTGTTTTATCAACAAGCTCCTATGTTGATCGCATGAGGGCCAATGATAGCGCTGCTATGTGGCATGAGAGGTTGGGGCATGTAGGGATGGATAAGCTGAAGGCTATGTCAAATAGGAGCCTGGTGAGAGGCTTGCCTAAGCTATCATCCTTCGGTGATGGTCATGTTTGTGCTGGATGTCAGTATGGAAAGTCTCATCGTCTTCCATTTGATAAGTCACAAACATGAAGCAAAGCACCACTGGAGGTTATCCATGGTGATCTGATGGGACCAACCGCGACTGCTAGCCTCGGTGGGAGCAGGAACATGCTAGTCTTGATTGATGACTATTCAAGATACACTTGGGTGTATTTCTTGAAGGAGAATTCTGAAGCCTTCCGGTTGTTTGTGGAGTTCAAGGAGCTGGTGGAGGGTCGGCTTAACCTGAGGATTAAAAAGCTTAGAACTGACAACGGCGGAGAATTTGTCTCCTCCAAGTTTTCTAACTTTTGCAGGAAGCATGGAATCCAGAGGGAGCTCACTTGTGCTCATACTCCACAACAAAATGGAGTAGCGGAGCAGAAGATCCGTCATCTGACGGAGACATGCAAATGTTGGCTTCATGCCAAGAGTATCCCAAGGTCCTTCTGGGCGGAGGGAATGTCTTGTGCTGCCTATGTCATCAATCGGATGCCTCTAAGTCCGATCAATATGAAGTCTCCCTTCGAGATGTTGCTGAAGGAGAAGCCAAGTGTTGAACACCTTCGGGTGTTTGGATCAACTTGCTATGTGCATATTCCTGATGCTCTAAGGACTAAGCTTGATGCAAAGGCAAAGAAGCTTGTCTTTGTTGGCTATGATGAGCGGAAGAAGAGATGGAGATGCATGGATCCAGTGATGAAGAAGTTCGTGGTGTCAAGAGACGTTATCTTTGACGAACTGACGTCATATGGAGGAAGCTCGGTTGAGCTACCGGAGAGCAAGGTTGATGAAGGTCAGGAGGTGGCTGAGGTTGCTGATGAAGTGGAGCTGGCTGTGTCACCAGCAGCTCCAGTTGCTTCAAGTTCTGGAGGAGAAGCTTCTGGGTCAGGAAGCAGGGGGAGCATTGCTCCAAGCTTGCCGGAGAGCAGAGGTGAACCAGAAGAAGCAGTGGAGGTGGTGAGCAAGGAGCAGCATCTTCGGAGATCAAAGAGGGTGATCAAGCCTCCAGCTCGCTACTGTGAAGGAAACACCGTGAGCTATGCCTCATGTTTCTTTGCAGGTCCTCTTGATGAGCGAGAGCCTGCTAAGCTTCAATGAGGCCACTGGAGTCAAGGAGTGGGAAGATGCCATGAGAGAGGAGATGGATGCTCTCAAGAAGAATGAAACTTGGGATCTTATGCCCAGAGTTGATGGCATTACTCCGGTAACTTGCAAGTGGGTGTTTAAGTTGAAGAAGAAGGCGGATGGGAGCATTAAGAGATACAAGGCTCGCCTGGTGGCTCGGGGATTCTCTCAACAGTATTGAGAAGACTATGAGGAGACGTTCAGTCCTGTTGCAAAGATGACTTCAGTTCGGATGGTGATTGCATTGGCTGCTTGCCAAGGATGGAGGATGTGGCAGCTTGATGTAAAGAATGCCTTTCTTTACGGAGAGATTGACAAGGACATTTTCATGGATCAGCCTCTTGGATTCGTTTCTGAAGTTCATCCGGATTACGTCTGCAAGCTCAGGAAGGCTCTCTACGGGTTGAAGCAAGCTCCTAGAGCTTGGTATGGGAAGATAACAGAGTATCTGCAATTCTGCGGATACCTGGCTTCAAACTCGGACTCTAGCTTGTTTATCAAGAAGAAGGGGGAGCTTCGAGTCTTGGTCTTGCTGTACGTTGATGATATGATCATCACGGGAATTCTGAGGAAGAGGTAGCTAGGCTCAGAGCTGAGCTAGCTTTTCGCTTCGAGATGAAAGACCTGAGAGAGCTTCATCACTTTCTTGGTCTCGAAGTGGAAAGGAAAGAGAGTGGGTTACTCGTCTGCCAGAAGGGATATGCTGAACGCATAGTGAACAGGTTTGGTTTGACTGAAGGGAAGACTTGCTCTACTCCTCTGGATCAAGGCCTAAAGCTTCGTCGAGATGAAGGAAGGATTCTTCCTGATCCTTTGGTGTTTAGAGCTCTTGTTGGGAGCTTGATCTACCTGACAATTACGAGACCTGATATAGCTTATGCTGTTGGTCGTGTAAGTCGGTTCATGGCAGAGCCAAGGAAGTCTCATCTTGTAGCGGCAAAGAACATTCTGAAGTATGTCAAGGCAACTTCTGACATGAGACTTCTTTACAGAAGGGATGCGAGGTTCTCTTTGCTTGGGTACACGGATGCTGATTATGGTGGTGACTCGGATGACCGAAGGTCAACTTCTGGTTATGTGTTTCACTTATGGATCTGCGGGCATTTCGTGGTGCAGCAAGAAGCAGGACTCGGTATCCGTCTCTACTAGAGAAGCAGAGTACAAGGCTTCGGCCTTGGCAGCTCGGGAAGCCATTTGGCTAAGGAGGCTAGTAGAGGACGTCCATGAGGAAGTGCAAGGTCCTACCTTGCTCCAAGGGGATAATGAAAGTGCTCTCAAGCTGGTAACCAATCCAGTTTGTCATGCCAGAACCAAGAATATTGAGATCGATCACCACTTCATAAGGGAGAAGGTGCTGGAAGGATCTCTTGTGGTCGGTCATATTCGGAGTGAAGATAACCTTGCTGACATCTTCACCAAGTCGCTAGTGAAGGGGCCTTTTCAGCGGCTTCGTGGTCTACTCGGCCTGATCACCACTTCTCACTTCAAGGGGGAGTGTTGAAATTGGTGAAGTGAAAGTGGGTGGTCGGGCAGTCCGGGCGGATTAGCGGACTGACCGCGCGGACTGGTTCTTAGTCCGACGGGTTGGTGGTTGGCGACCTGCGTTGCTGTTGCAGGCTGTGTTGCGGACTGAGCGGACTGCGCCGACTGGATTGTGTCCGGCAGTGTTCTGAGTTCTGCAGGTGATGCGCGCGGCCTGTGCGGACTGGGCTTGGAGTCCACTCTTCTTGTTTGAAGTTGCGGTAAGCGCGGTCTGGGCTTGGAGCTGGCGGACTGGTTTGATATCCGCCGAGCTCGTTATCCTTTCTGGACTTGCTCTTGTGGAGTTCAGGGTTTCCGCAGTGTCCGTTGTGACCGGGCCTTTGTGCCAGTGGTCGCGGACTGCGCGAGATGAAGTTGGTTTTCAGTCCGCAGTGACCGGGTGGTGTGCCTGTGGTCTGGACATTGCGAGCTGGGCTGTTGTCCGCAGTGTCCGCTGTGACCAGGCGGGTTGCCTGTGGATGCGGACTGGTGCTTGCGGACAGGCGTGTTGTCTTGCCTTCGACGGACTGGCTTTGATCTCATCTAGTGGCTCTTGCGTCCAGGCTAGTCCTGCAGTTTTCTGCGGACTGAGCGGGCTGCCCTGAGCTTCTCGCCATCTCGCCCGGACTTGGCTGTTTTGATTCGTTCCATGCGGGCGGACTCGGCGGGATAGCATTGCTAGCTGCGACCCTTGGGGAGGTGTCTCTATCTCATAGGGTGGTGACTACACTCCTCACATCTCTCGGCCTATAAATAGGACCCCCCCGACACGTTATTTCATATCAGAGTGAACAGTAAGTGAGCTTGTGCATAAGCTGCGGACTGTGTTTGCTTATCCGCGCGGGCTGTTTGCTTAACCGGTTTCTGTGTGCAGGTGGCGCGGCTAGCAGTGTTGAGCCAGGAGTTTGGTTCTGACCTCTGTGGAGTTTGCGGGCTGCATTGGGCGGTTTCCAGCATCAGCTTTATCTCAAGTTCTTTCTGTCCGCGCGACCTCGCGGTCTCTGCGAGTAGGCGGCGGGTTCCTCTGTTCAGCAGCAGTTCGGCGAATAACGGCGAGTCCGCGTGACCTTGCGGTCTCAAGCGGACTCAGTGTTCAGATTGGTTCCAGTTCAGTTCGGGCGGTCTCAGCGACCTGTGCGGCTTCGACGGTCTCGGCGGTTTCTGGAGTCTGTCCGCCCGAGTTGTTTTGTTGTTTCTATTTTTTCTTGTACTGGCGAAATCATGTCTCGCCATGTATGTCTCGCCCTGTAAAGAAGATTAATAAGAATTTGATCTGCTTGCTTCTGTCTATGCCTTTGGTTATTTGAGTTGCTTCCTGCTTTCCGCGGTTCAAGTTGTGATCTGGGTAGTGCCGAAAATATTGATTTGGTGTTTGGGCTACCTTGCTGATCAACTTGAGAAAATTCAACATGTTCAAACAGATGAGTTTAGTAGGCTAACAAGTTATTTTTGGATGAACGCCCACAATAAAATTGACTACGATTGGTTTAGCTATGTTATTATATTTGATACAACCTATCTGGTCATTAAAAATAATTTGGCTTTTGCTCCTTTAATCACAGTTAATCATCACTGACAGAATATTTTTGTAGGTAGTGCTTTTATAGCAGGTGAGACCATTGCGTCATTTTCCTGGGTATTCAAGACTTTTTAGATTTATTGGCGGCAAACAATCAACCACTATATTTATAGATTAAGAACATGTGTTGGTAGTTGCTATCTCTAAAGTTTTCACACTTAATTAGCATCGTCTATGTCAGTGGAACGTCACCAAAAAAGAATCATCGAATGTTCCAGCCTTCAACAATGACAAGTGTGTAAGGGTTTTATTCAATTTAAGCATGAGTAGATGTGATACCAAGACAAAGTTTGATGTCCATTAGACTGAAATGATTTCAAGAGGTTGGTTGGAAGACAACAGATGATTATGTGATATATACAAGGTAAGAAATAAGTGTCCACTCTCCACTGCCTTTAATAAGGACACTTTCGATCTCAGAATTCTATCCCACTCAAATAAGTTAACCCCCAAACATTTGTTTACATAGATGTTCTAAAGCTGCAAGCTCTCTTGTTGAGTGTTTTAATGGGATGGAGAAGTTTATTTGTTCTTATTAGAGATCTGAGCATGATGAGGACTTCATGTGCAAGCAAGATAGCATTACCCTAAAGTTTAAAAATTGTCTCTGTCTAAAACAAGTTTCAAAAAATTACAGCTGTAAAATGTTTGCAATCTTTGAACAAGCATTTATGGATGGTGTCGTAGTGTAAACATCATAAAGATATTACTAATAAATTAAGAGCGGGTTCTGAAAAATATAAATCCATGGTTGATCATCATCACCGGGAGTTATAATTTTTAGAAGAAGATTCAGTGTTTGCTTATTTTAGGAAGCAGAGATTCGCTCCAGGTACATATCATAATCTACAACAGAAGAAGTTTGGTCCTTTCCAAGTTCGGAAACCATTAACGTGAATGTATATCTCCTAAATTTGTCCGTTGAATTCAGTACTTCGTCGATATTTAACGTGGTTAATCTAATGCCATTCTATGGAGATCCACCTAGCTCCAACCCTAGTCCACCTACTGCATCTCCGGAGATACCACTCGACTTAGCACCAGTGCAGACACCCACCACGAAGGAGATATAGTATGTTCTTGATGTACGAGAGTTTCACACTCGCTACATGACGTATTAGCGCTACTTGGTCTCATGGCGAGGACGGGATATTACAGACAACTCTTGGATTAGCACTGACGAGTTACAATGACACCACCCAGATCTCTCTGTTGTTATTTTCTGCAAGTTCTCGCCAGAGTCGAGCTCTTTCAACCCCGAGAGAATTGATGCATCCTACGACGCAACGTAGTTCCTTCCAATATATATTTTTTTATATTTCATTTCATGTGCTCATTTTCATTTCATGTACTTGTTTTCATTTTATGTACTCGCTTTAGCTAATCGGTTTGACTACCCGATGAGACCCTAAAAAATGTCTTATATTATTAGTAGCAAGACGGAAAAGACAAGCCTACTTTATTTAAGAAAGTATAAATTTAAATTTCAATGGTTAGAATATTAATATTCTAAAGATTGAGCAAGAATAAGAAAACATACATTATTTGGAAAGAATTTTAAACAGAAATATCATATTTTGGAAATGCCTTTAGAAGGAAACTGTTTTGAAAATATTATTGTTGCCAAGGGCCACCTTGATTAAAGCTTTTAGCCACTCCAACTTATATAAAATCCACCGTGAACAAGTCTTTGGCAGAATCAGACAGAGCAGAGAAGCAAACTTTCATTTCTCTGCTAATTGCCATTCGGCTCGTCTGTGTTCTTTCGCCGCCAGACTCGCTGCTGCCCGCATCCAGAGGAGAACCCCGCCAGATCTCCCTCCTGCGCCGGTTTTTGGGTCTGGCATTTCCGCTGAATTCCAGCCTCCACCGCCAGGTCTGTCTGGGAACGAGCTCACCTGGTTGTCGTCGACATTGGAACCCTGTTCCGACGACCCGAGTTTCGATTAGCGTCGTCAAATTTGGCTCCTATCCGACTGCTGATCCAGACACCCCATGGACTACTGCCCCTGGAGATCATTCTTCCCTTGCGTGACGGGTTTTGAGCGATCATTGCCTCCCTGTATGCTTTGGGTATATTTGTTTGCTTCTTTTGCATTAGTATAAATTTATGCATTTCACATAAATAATTCTAGGCTTGCCTTTACGTTCACTCTACTTTTATTATCGTTTATTCATAAATGGTTGCTTGTAAATTTTGCATGTGGCCGCGTTAATCCGCGAACGGTTCGACTCGTAAGACAAGAGTATTCCACTCGAGCGATATTAACAAACTTATTAAAGTTCAAAATGACGAGTTTGATTTGCGCGTCTAAATTTTATTTAACCCGCTCAGCCTTCGCCTTTTTTTCAAAATTACCTTCGATCGGATTTAAAAAAAAATAAAGTAATTTTATACCCTAATAGCATCCTGTATTACAAGTGATATCGGCCACCCGGACAAATAATAGGGAATATCATCTCTGACGTTGTCATGAAGACCGCTGCGGAAATGGAATATTGCACATTATGCAATAGTATGCCAAAATACAAAGAACAATTAGGCTCCGTTTAGCTCGGTGGTGACAGTCATGAACACGGAGGTTAAATTGTCATTTGTTAACGTTCATCTAAGAAACTTCATCCACTTTTATGTTCAAACGGATGATGTTTGTTAGGTGATCCTTAACGAATGACGATTTAACCCATACGTTTACTCCCGCCACCACCGTGTCAAACGGAGCCTTAAGGCTCCGTTTGGGAGGACTTATTTTCACCGGTCAAGCGGTTACGACCGCATGAATCGGACCTTAATTAAGGTCCGATTCATGCGGTCGTAACCGCTTGACCGTGAAAATTAGTCCTCCCAAACTAGGGGTGTGCAAAAATAACCGAAGAACCAAAAATCGAACCGGAACCGAACCGAATGGTTTGAGTCGGTTCCAAATAGCTTTGTTTCGGGTCCGGTTCCCATAATATCAGAACCGACAATTCGGTTCGGTTCCCGGTTCCAAGGGTCAGGTACCCAGAACCGACCCAAGAACCGAATATCAATGCAAAAGAAAATATTTTGAGACACCGGTTATAATCGTATGAACAAATATGCGAAAATAATCGAGAATATAGTTTTATGGCTACAAAAATATTTATTGTAGTTGTATGATTTCAATATGATATAAAGTCATGATTCAACTATTTTGAGATATTGAAACTTATATTACAATGAATCATGAGTTGAAAAAGCCATTTTTTAATTTTGTTAGACATAGGTAGAACCGAGAACCGAACCGGAACCGAACCGAAGCAAATGATTCGGATCCGGTTCTATACAATAGGACCGTGGGTCGGTTTCGGTTCCAAAAGTTTAGAACCGAACTTATATGGGTCGGTTCTTGGTTTTGGATGGAACCGAACCGAACCGATCTGAGTTGCACCCCTATCCCAAACGGAGCCTTAGTGAATTGAATATACTAGGGATGGTTATGTTTCCCGGCGTGTTGGATTCGGTATTGAATCATAGAAATACCAGCAATGATCCCTTAAACTGCATAGTAATAATGCCTAGTGATTTTGAAGATGCATTGGCATAACTATGAATTCAGTGGCTTGGACAATGGAGGAAGTGATGTGAGATACCAAGCACTAGATAGTCATAGCACGACACTTATACTACTGCAAGTGTGTAGATCATTGACAAATCAACCCTCATAACCAAATAGTGACTATACAATAAAACACACAACACTTTTGCAAAAATATAAATTGAAACATAAATACTTTCACTAACTGCAACAAACTAAAACTGAAGCAGAAATGGAAGCAATCAATAAAAAACTGGCAGTCAATTTTTTCGAAGCCTCAAACATAAATTGCCAGACAATTTTTTCAAAGCATCAAATATAAACTAAAGCATCAAACATAAACTGAAGCATCAAACTTAAACTGAAGCATAGATTAATGTTGATTTTGTACATATATTAGTAACTACATCAAATTTAAATGGAATGGGTACAATATAGATCAATACAAAATCATTTATACACATTAATTCAGTGATTTGAAAATTCATGTAAGGTAGAAAATAGATGGAAGTGAAAGTTATCAAATGATGTAATAACACAGAGAAATATCCTCCAACTTTGAGGGGATGTGCTTCGATGCCAGCTCAGACAAACAACAAAAGAATCAAGATGAGTATCACTAAGGCACTATTTGAGACAACTTATGATGATGAATAAGCTGCTAATTGAAAATTGATGCTTGTATAGAGATTTTATAAAAACAATGATGAATAAGCAGTAGACTATTTGGAAAGTTTGTCCAAAAGTGCTTATCTAAAGTTTCATTAATTCATAAAAGTCCGTTCAATTGGACACATTTTTTCCGTCCAGACGCGATTTTTTCACTCAGACACGTTTTTTTTGCATGAGTGCGAATTTTTCAAACGGGCGTGATTTTTTCTTAAGGCAGCGAATTTTTCGCCCGAGCACAAATATATATTTCACCCGGACGCGGGTTTTTTCACCTGGCGAGGATTTTTCTCCCTAGCGAGGATTTTTCGCCCCGACGTGATTTTTTCGCTCGGCGCGAATTTGTCGCACGGGATCGAATTTGTCGCCCGATCGCATATTTTTTCCCCCGGATGCGGTTTTTCACTCGGGCGCGGTTATTTCTCCCAGGTGCGATTTTTCTCGGAAGCATTTTTTTGCTCGGGAACGAATTTTTTGCCCGGGCGCGAATTTTCCGCCCTGCGCAAATTTTCCGCCCGGGAGCGATATTTTTGCCCGCACGCGATATTTTTGCACGGAAGCAAAAAAAATGCATTCAGTCGAAAAAAAATCGCGTCCGGTCGAAAAAATCGCTCGCAGGCAAAAAATTCGAGGCCGGGCGAAAAAATCACTATGTGGAGAAAAAATCGCGCCACGGCGAAAAAATTGCGCCCGGGCGAAAAAATTGCGCCCAGGCGAAAAAATCGCCCCGAGCGGGAAAATCACGTCTGGGCGAAAAAATTCTCGCCCCGACGAAAAATTCGCTCCCGGGCGAAAAATTCGCGTACGGGTTAAAATTTCGCGCCCGGGCGTAATATCTGCGCCCAAGCGAAATATCTGCGCCCGGGCGAGAAAAAAATTGCGCCGGGCGGAAAAATCGCGCCCGAGCGGAAAAAATGCGCTCGGGCAGAAAATTTGCGCTCGGTCGAAAATTTGTGCCCGGGAGAAAAAATCGAGCCCGCGCAAAAAATACGCCCTCGGCGAAAAAATACGTGCCCTGGCGAAAAAATCGCGCTATGACGAAAAAATTGCACCATTGCAAAAAAATCACGCCCGAAAGAAAAAATCAACTTTGAGCTTTCTTAAGGAATAAACGCTTATGAGAAGCCATAAGCTGGACCCGGATAGCTTATGTAAAATCAGCTTATCATCAATTTTAAAATAAGTGATTTTCTATAGGCTGCACAAACAAACAGCTGAAAAACAGCATTTGCGTTTTGAATAGAGATTATTCATCAGCATAAGCAATCCCAAACAGAGCCTAAGCCATCCCTCCCATAGGAAATTCTCAAGCCCAGATCTTATCATAGAGATATTACAGCTCTCGAATACACAATCACTGCATTATGAGATATTTAATGCAACTCAAAAAATAAAGAGCTCAATACAAACAAGTACTCAATTTACTCAGTGGCATTACAAGTTAATGTTGAATCAATCAGCTATATGGCCCTGGCTGAAAGATATGTCCTGGTAGGGAACTGAATCTTTGAAGATTCTGCTTCTTACTCCAGCTGTTCATGGGTCCTCTTAATACCTTTGAACTCAAGGGTAAATTCATCGATAGAAATACCATGAGATTCCATGTAAGAATGAAACTGTGTAGGGTAGACGAGTGTAATATGACGCAACAATAATGTTGTGGTTGATGGATTGAGATAATGAACACGCGCCATGGAATGGATGAGTGAAAGGGAATCGAATCTTTTCTTGCAATAGTTGTGTACGCGTCTAATTTTGTCAAATATTTCCCCCCAAATGAATTTTTCCATCTTCTTCTCCTTTTCCACACCTCCATCTTTCGACCCTTCTCCTTCTGTTGCATCTTTTTGATCACTTTCTTATCTTGGTTCTTCCTTTCTCTAACTTTAATCTCAACAACTCCTCAAAAGAGAACTCCTCCTCCTTAGCATCTAAAACCTCTTGCTCCTCCGTGCTAATGCACACAAACATCTTCCTTACCTACACATAAGATATTTTGCTATCGACCATTTAACATATAATTAATTGAATGTGTTGCACAAAAATATTTACTCGATCTTTTTGAAACAATTTCTAGCTAAATCTGAACAAAAATTGAAGCAGAAACCACCCTTTGCAGTCCACCAACATAAACATGGTCTCGCTAGATCATTAGCTGAAACCTGAGTATCGGTGTGCTCGAAAAAACTAAACCTACAAGGTAATAAATTAGTGAGTGTCATATTTTAATGAATTGTAGAAAATGTTAAGAATTAATCCCCGCTCTTTCTTTTGGATTTGAGATTTGGGGAATAATTGAATTGAATTGTATTTTTTGTACAAAATAGTTTTGACTTATTTTGAATCCTAAAAATTCAGAGTTGCGTCGACATGCGTCAAATTTATCTTGATGCATGCGTCAACTTTGCCGTGCTGCGTCGAATCAAACTCGAATGTACTTTTTTTCCGTGTCGACATGCGTCGAATTTGATCTTGACGCTTGCATCGACTTCGCCGTGCTGCGTCGGAATTTGACTCGATGTACACATCT